>CAIGQV010016735.1:14190958-14214022 GCA_903798115.1 Danio jaintianensis | reverse complement strand
TTATTCCACAGTCAATCATATTACGTCATTAATTAGATGACTACTCAATAGTTAAAATCTCATTTTTGTTTCAATATAGCTAACAACACAAGAAAAAGCAATTATGTAAAAGCATTATCTTGATTAACTTCGTTGTACAGAAAAATAACATTTGAATTATTATCATTCACTTATTCATATCTTCGTCAACTGATACAATGAAATTCCGTATATATTATTCCATATTATTATTTGTATCACTATACACTCAAAATCCATGATTCACAGTGTTGTAGATAAACTATAAAACATTAAAGAAACACTTAAAAATCCAATTCCTCCTTTATTCCTCTTGGTGTAAGTGATTTTAATTTATGAATCCAGAACGCTTCTCTTTGTAATAATCTTTTATTCAGATTACCTCCTGTACGTGACTCATATACTTCCTCAATTCCTATACATTCTAGTTGTTTAATGTCATGTCCGAATTCAATAAAGTGTCTTGCTACTGCCGAAGTTATATCTTGTCGTCGTATACTAGATTTATGTTCACTAATTCGCAACTTCAACTGACGTGATGACTTCCCTATATATATCTTTTGGCAAGGACATTTTAACATATAGATCACATTACGAGTAGAGCAGGTAATGCAGGCTTTTATTTGAATGTTTTTACCTGTTACTGAATTCAAAAGGGCGGCACGGTGGCTCAGTGGTTAGCACTGTCACCTCAAAGCAAGAAGGTTGCTGGTTCGAGTCCCGGCTGGGTCAGTTGGCGTTTCTGTGTGGAGTTTGTTCTCCCCGTGTTCGCGTGGGTTTCCTTTGGGTGCTCCGGTTTCCCCCACAGTCCAAAGACATGTGCTATAGGTGAATTGAATAAGCTAAATTGGCTGTAGAGCGTGAATGTGAGAGTGTATGTTTCCCAGTGCTGGGTTTTGGCTGGAAGGGCATCCGCTGCGTAAAACATATGCTGAATAAGTTGGCGGTTCATTCCGCTGTGGTGACCCCTGATTAATAAAGGGACTAAGCCGAAGAAAATTATTATTATTTTTTTTCAAAAACACAGTTAGCAACATTTGTTACCAGTTGCTAAAACATGTTAGAAACCTGCAAAGCAACATACTAAATTATGCTAACAACCATTCTCAAGCATATTAGAAACATGTTAGCAACACAACTTATGTTGGCAATTGTTAAAACATGCTTGCAACTTTTAAGTTATGCTATGCTGACCATGCTAAAAGAAAGCTAGCAAGTTTTTAATCACTAACAAATCATTTACATTATCACTATGAGGTTAAGTAAACCAGGGTCGCATTTATAAACATGGCGTATGCACAAAACGGGAATAAAAATGTGCGTACGCCACTTCTCAGGCAAAAGTTGTAATCTATAAAAAAAAGCTTCATGGGAGAATGTGAACAAATGTAAGTAAACTATAAGTAAACATATTTAACTTAAATATTGACTTAATTGAACCAATTTACATCATCATATAAGCCATAATCATTAATAAATAAATAAATAAAAAGTGTATTCTGGCACATGTTTACTTTTAAGAATGTTTCTACGCAAAATTTTATAAATGAGACCCCAGGTCATTTCTTATATGATATTGTTTTTTCAAGACTTAAAACATGTCAGATTTGTTTTTATAAGTTGTTCACAAGACAACCTCTGTATATTAGTATTCCTGTCAGTCTCACTGTGACTCATTCCAGTTCTTTATTCAGTCTTTGCTCACTTGTTATAATCCCAGAGTCCCTTGCAGCCTATTCTTACTTGAATTTCTGCTCATGTGGTGTCATTCTGGGGAGAGTTGGGTAGTTTTGCAACTCTTGGGATGTGATGTCAGAGGTCAAGGCATTTCCCTGTCTTGTTCCCCTCTCATAAGCCGCCTGTCCTCAAACACACACTGCCAGAGATGCAGCTTTCATATTTTCTCCCTCTCATCACTTTTGCTATAAGTACCATCCATTGCCAGCTTAATGTCAAAACCTCTCCCGCTCACTTCCTTTATTTAATTTTTTCCCTCACTCACAAACACTGTCTGCCTTTCCCCTTGTTCGTAACGTGTCATAGTCTCCCTCTTTGTCACTTTCTCATTTTATAACTTCCTCTGGCTTACTTGATTTCTCATCAACTGTATTTCTGAAGTGTTTCTCCCACTTTCTAGGTTCCTCTTGTGACATTTACACTGTTGTTCAGTAGCTCTCAATATTAATAGAACGTCAAGGTGATATTTAATAATAATACTATTTTATTAATAAAATGTCTATATTTTGCTGAAGTAAAGTATAATTTTATTGCAAGGTTTCAATAGAATCAATGCATTATTTTCAGTACATGTGTTGAAAATTGCTAAAATAAATACTGTCGGCTCTAAATTAAATAAATGTTTGACTTTTAATGTGTTAGTAAAAGTGCAAATGAGCTCAAACTAAGATTAGAATGCTTTGTAAATATTTCTTTTTTGTGTTTTTAGTTTAACTAATGCAGTTAGTTAACAAAGTGTTTCTGATCATTGTGATTTTTATTTTTTGCATTATTTTTATTTCAGTAAACACATTCTACTTCCCTTTATTTCTTTCCCAGTATTCAGTACAGTGAAAAAAGTGAAATGTCTGAGTTATTGAATTGAAGTGCATTTTGTTAATGGTCTAATAGAAAAAAAACATGTTTTCTGAAGCATATAATCACATAGAAAAGAATAAAATCAATATCTTGGGATTAATTGGTTATTAATTGTTTGTTTGTTAGTATATGACAGAAAATAACATTATGGACATTTCATAGATGTCACAAAAATGACTTCAAAGAGAATTGAATATGTAAATAAATAAATATATAAATAAATGTATATTTATAAGCTAACATTTGGATTTATAATCTTTTGTATTTACTTATTATGGATGTAAAATTGTGCATTTGAGAGAGGTAATTTTTTTTTGATTGATTGATTTGAAAATAGATTTTTGTACACTGTACAGACAGACAGACAGGATGATTCTTTATAGTACTTAATATTCTTAATTGTCTTTATGCATAATTATTTTTATAACAATTCACCCTTGGATGTAGTTTTTTCTCTAGTGTTTGCATTGCATTCTGCTGGATCCTTCAGCCATACCTCAGAATTCTGTAGGGCCTAATTAACTCCAGCAAGAACAGATGCATTCATTACTGTCAATGAGTAGAGTAGGAACACATGGCTCAGATTCAGGTCTAGTGCGTGTCTTTACACCTCCATATTGCGGTTTGGTATTAATAGTATTCGGATAATAGTATACCAAAATGCCTTTCATATCTGTCATTCCATTATAAATATGATGTTTCATTTGTCTGTGTGTGTTTGAATAGGCCAGCTGGTGGTTTGTACCTTATGCTCCTGTGTGATGCAGACCAAACGCATTTGGCTCTTCTCTGCGCACTTGCTCCCTCTGGTGGCCCGGCTGTGCCTGGTCCCACTGGAGACCATTGTTTTCGTCAATCGCTTTGCCATGATTTTCACAGGCCTGGAAGTCATCTACTTTTTGGCCTCCAATCTGTTGGTGCCATTTAATCTGGCCAAGACTGCATACAGAGAGCTTGCACAGGTTAGAAACTGTCTTGCTGTAGTAATGTGCACTAGAAATGCTGCCTACTACAAACACTCAAGAGGTTAATAATACGTATTTTTACTTGGGCATTGCATCAGAAATCATCTTGCACTTAACTTTGCTTGATTTTAAATATGTCCTTTGCCCAATCTCTTACAGTATTTATGTAAATTTTTTGTACAGGTTCTTTTACATTATATTTATAGATAGACATTTATGCACAGCGCGAGGTTACCACTCTTCTTGAAAGTACTTAAATTTCAGACACATGAATTCAAGGCCTGGAAAATACTTAAAAACAAACATGGGTCCTTGAAAGTGGTTGAATTTAAAGTGTATGGTGTTATTTCAACAATTGTACTGTGCTGCTTTTAAAAACTGAACGAACAAATGAAGAAATTCTTAATTAAAAAATTCTTACATTTAAATCTCATACATAAACTATGACAAATAATTAATTTTATCAATACTTCAAAAACCGCATTTGAATATTACCAGTATTGAATTCAACTAATTGTATTAAAGTTCTTTGAACATGACTTTACCACGTTTTTTTTAAACCGTCAACATTTTTGAAAATGACACTTTCAAAACCTCGTCATTATGACGTTTTAATGTTAATATTAAGTGTAAAGGAAATGTTAAGTACAGGAAGGACTTTCATGGTGCTATATATGCTGGGGGTGTGAATTACAAAGGTGCTCGATTTTAAATTATTAGTGATTTAAAAAAAGTCCTTGAAAGAAATTTGGTATACTTGAAAGAGTGGGAACCCTGACAGTATATGTAGAGTTAGATAGTTCTTAAGTTTAACATAATGTTGTTGTTTTTTCTCCTCTCTTGTGTTTATATTTATGTTTATTGAGTATGTAGCATCGTGGTGTTGTGAGAGAGACAACATTTCATTCCTCAATCCTCATTATTATAGGATTTTCTCATTTTAACTTTTTCTGATACTGTTAGGTGGTGGAGGTTTATGGGCTGCTGGCTCTGGGTATGTCTCTCTGGAATCAGCTGGTTCTGCCAGTGTTGTTCATGTGTTTCTGGCTGGTTCTGTTTGCTCTGCAAATCTACACCTACTTCAGCACTCGAGACCAGCCCACGTCTAGAGAGAGGCTGCTGTTCCTTTTCCTCACCAGGTGAGTGCAAGTTTACTGATGTTTACTGTAAATCCATAAATATGAAGCACTACCAGTGTTGGATGAAAAAAAAAAAGTAATATATTACAATCTAAAGCCTATCTTAATCTTAAAAAAACATTACTTTCCTTAAAAAGTAACACATTTAGTTACTTGAAAAAAAAGTGACTTCAGATTGTAATATAATACATTTAACCAACACTGCTAACAGAGTTAGACATATAAGATAAGTCCAAAGTATACGTAGGTTTTTAGGCTATGCTTACAGTATGTGTGACAACTTTTGAATGTTTGTTTATAGATTGACTCTAAGGGCTCATTCACACAGAAAACATTTATCCATTCTGATGCACTACTTTTCAATTGTTTTTCTATGTAAATATACCAGTGTTGGGGGTAATGCATTACAAGTAACGCAAGTTACGTAAAAATATTTCTTTTCTAAGTAACGAGTAAAGTAACGCATTACTTAAATTAAGTAATAATAATTGAGTTACTTTTTTTAAAAAGGTAAAGGTAGTAAAAGGGGATTGTCTCAATGCTCATTTTACTTCACTAATAAGACAAAGTACAAAAGCATCAAATACATTGTTTTAAACTTTCATTAATCTGTATATACGGCATGTAGAGCTCTAGGTTCAGGATGTTCTAAGAAGATAACATTCATTCATTCATTCATTTTCTTTTCGGCTTAGTCTTTTTATTAATCTGGGGTCGCCACAGCGGGATGAACCGCCAACTTATCCAGCATATGTTTTACGCAGCGGATGTCCTTCCAGCTGCAACCCATCACTGGGAAGCATTCATACACACTCATTCACACACATACACTACGGACAATTTTAGCTTACCCAATTTACCTATACCGCATGTCTTTGGACTTGTGGGGGAAACCGGAGCACCCGGAGGAAACCCACGTGAACACGGGGAGAACATGCAAACTCCACACAGAAATGCCAACTGACCCAGCCGAGGCTCGAACCAGCGACCTTCTTGCTGTGAGGCGAACGTGCTACCCACTGCGCCACCGCGTCGCCCGAAGATAACATTATCCCAAATTATTATTATTTGATGTGTTAGTGTGTTTGATGTGTTTTTTTTAAGGGTAAATAAAGGTTATACAGTGTGTTGTTCATTGCAGAGCTCCTCTATTAAAAAATAATAAGAAAGAAAACCCTGCACGTTCTGAAAGAGATCAAGCCTCAGCCAGGTAACGCAAAAGTAACTCAAAAGTAACGTAATGCATTACTTTCCATAAAAAGTAACTAAGTAGTGCAACTAGTAACTTGTAATGCATTACTTTCAAAAGTAGCTTTCCCCAACACTGGTAAATACACACTTGACGAATGTGCATGACCATTACGATCAGAAGAACTGAGAGGCAGGGAAAGCATTACAAGTTTCTGTTTACAGGTGCTCAGTGGCTGTGTCTGGATATCCCTCGTGCTCTAAGCTGAGCTTTTTTTAAAAACACATTAAACTTATGCGCATAATTTGTGCCACACCATTTGTACTGTGGACATAAATGATTTTATAATTTTGTGTTGTGTGGTGATAAAAGTCTTTTTTAAGTTGCTGTTAATTTTGACAGAACATTTAAATTTTGTAGTCTTTTGACTGAAATTGTCATATTTTAGTCATACAATGTACAATTTTGTACAATTTTGCTGACTAAAATCTAACAGGTATAATTAAATATGAATATGTTAATTAAGCATTTACAATTTCTAAGCTCATTGTATACTCCTAACACTTTTTATTTAAAGGTTTGAGCAGCACAGACACATATTTAACTTGTAACTCATCATACGTGCAGCACGGTGGCTCAGTGGTTAGCACTGTCGCCTCACAGCAAGAAGGTCACTGAGTTCCAACTGGGCCAGTTGGCATTTCTGTGTGGAGTTTGCATGTTCTCCCCATGTTGGCGTAGGTTTCCTCCGGGTGCTCCGGTTTCCCCCACAATCCAAAGACATGCACTATAGGTGAATTGGATTAACTAAAATTGTCTGTAGTGTATGAGTGTGTGTGAATGCAGGAGTGTATGGGTGTTTCCCAGTGCTGGGTTGCGACTGGAAGGGCATCCGCTGCGTAAAACATATGCCAGAATAGTTGGCGGTTCATTCCGCTGTGGCGACCCCTGATAAATAAGGGACTAAGCCGAAGGAAAATGAATGAATGAATGAGGATACATAACTATCTCTGTCTTTACCTGAATAGTGGAATCTTATTGAGAGAGAAAAATAACTTGACTGTTGACACTGACAATAAGCTGGTCTCCACAGAGGGTAGACCTGAATAGTACACAGGAAAAAAATAAGTACTGTAAGAAGCCTGGCATACTTCAGAACACCATCTAGGTTCAAGAGTGTGCTTACTGCTTACAGCCAACAGATCACACTAAATAGCACACTATAATAACATTATAATAATAATATTGTGTACATATTTACCATACTTTACAAAACATTTGCACAATACTGT
Source organism: Danio jaintianensis (assembly GCA_903798115.1). Classification (NCBI taxonomy): domain Eukaryota; kingdom Metazoa; phylum Chordata; class Actinopteri; order Cypriniformes; family Danionidae; genus Danio; species Danio jaintianensis. The sequence continues at coordinate 14,206,824 of CAIGQV010016735.1, read as the reverse complement.
GTATTCCAACATACTTTTGAATTGGTATATAGTCATATTATATATTATAGTCATAACTAAAAACAGCAATTTAACTGGCTGTTGAGCTTGTTGTATTGAGCCAGATGTGCTTTCTTTCCCCCTATTTAAATACAGATTTGGACAGATGTCCAGAGTGTCCACTTATTAAGTTTACATGTATTGAAGTGTTAGTAAATGTTTGGTGTTATAAAGGTGCGCATCAACTTAAATGTGTGTTTGTTGTGCAGTATTGCAGAGTGCTGCTGTACTCCATACTCTCTGCTGGGTCTGGTCTTCACCGTGTCTTTTGTTGCATTGGGAGTGCTCACGCTTTGCAAGTTCTACCTGCAGGGTTACAGAGCTTTCATGAATGACAACACCATGCACAGGTAACATAAACCCACCTGCAGTTCAACAAAAATGTGAAGGACTTATGTTTCAGTTGCCTTTTTTGCTGCTTTAATAAAGGCATAGTTCACCCAAAAATGAAAATGCTGTTATCATTTCCTCACTTTTTCCAAACCTGTTTGAGTTTCTTTCTTCTGTTGAACTGAAAAGAAGATATTTTTTAAGAATGCTGAAAAATTGTAGCCATTCACTTTCAAGGTGTTATTTTCCTATGAAAGGCTACTGGTTTTCAACATTCATTAAAATAGCTTATTTTGAGTTCAACTGAAAAGAGATACTAGATATTTTAAAAAATGTTGGAAACCAAATAGTTGATTTCCATAGCAATTCGTTTCCCCACAAAAGTGGTGAATGGCTAGTATTAACTGTTTGGTTACCAGCATTCATCAAAATATCTTCTTTTGCATTCAACAGATTTGGAACAACTTAAAAGGTGAGTAAGTGGTAAGTAAATTTTCATTTTTGAGCAAACCATCCCGTTAAATAAATAAAAGTTAATTATTTTATTTATTTGGTAATCTGGTTACAAATGAAAATAAATGTCAATGCAACGCTACATTTATTTAATCATGCTTACTAATGCTGCATTCATTTTTAAGTTTTAGTAAAAAAAACCATACATTTTTCATAATATTACTGTTTTCTATTTAAACATTTAAAATGTAATGTATTCATGTGATGGCAAAGCTGAAAGCTGCCACTCTGTCCTCCAATGCATCTTCCCCTAAGTGAATAATCTTTTACGATAGCCCTTTAAAACAGGCCATATGTGATTAATTAAGGCACCTTTTTATCACTTAATTGATCATTGAAATCACAGACATCCATTATCTCCTTTTCTCTCTCTCAGAGGCATGACGGAGGGAATCACTCTTTTGATTCTGGCTGTTCAGACGGGACTCATCGAGCTGCAGGTCATCCACAGAGCCTTCCTCCTCAGCATCATCCTCTTCATTGTGGTGGCCTCCATCCTGCAGTCCATGCTGGAGATCGCTGATCCCATAGTGCTGGCACTGGGAGCCTCCAGAGACAAGTACATCAGGATCAGTAGCAAATAGTGTTGCCAACAGTATCAATATTTCGATATGTATCAATACTGGAATCTCTGAAACAATACAATTTTCTGCAGTATGGATTGCTGCGCAAATAACTTAAAAAAGAAAGAAAAATTAAGCACAGTAGTAAAAGCACACTGAAGTAAAAGCAAAGAGTCGAGGAAGAAACTTCTTAAAGTGATAACAATAGATATTAATCAACACAATAGATATTACAATACAATTGATATTAGTCAACAACAATAGACAAAAAATTTTGAAAGACATTTTTAGACCTACATAAAGACTGTAATGAATTGTGGAATATATTAGAATGCTACATTGCATAGTTTATTACAATGTCATATATTAAAAAAAAAAGAAAACAACAAATCTTCTTTTATATTTTACTACATAATTTTTTTTTGTTGTTCAGAAAAGTTTGGCAGGGCGAGTTAAAAATCTGGACATCTGGCCTGGCTGGACCAGTAGTTAAAATCCTTAACATTGAGCAATGCTTGATTTTTATTTTTTTACTCTGCTAATGATTTTAAACCTCAAAATTTTGTTATTTTAATTAATGCTGTGGTTATATTTCCTTGTAGTATCTAAAATGATATAGAGTATCGATATTTTTTTAAAGTTATCATATCAAAGTTAGAAATTCCAGAATCATGACAACACTAATACTGAATATATATAAGTGAACATTGTAGCAGGTCACTGTTTTTATTCTTTTATAATCCTTTTTGTCAACAGGAGTTTGTGGAAGCACTTCCGCGCAGTCAGCCTGTGCTTGTTCCTGCTGGTGTTTCCGGCCTACATGTCCTACATGATCTGTCAGTTCTTCCACATGGACTTCTGGCTGCTGATCATCATCTCGTCCAGCATTCTGACCTCTCTACAGGTAAAGATCTCAAGCACACACACACACACACACACACACACACACACACACACACACACACACACACACACACACACACACACACACACACACACACACACACAGTCGTGTAATGAGAATTTATGGAAGAAACGTTTTGACAAACAGTGGAGCTTTTATGGCAATATTAGCAGTTCCAACAGATGGCAATACACCATAATGAATGTTATATAATTGTTTCTAATTATGTTTTCTAATATTCATTACGTAAGTTTTTTTTTTTATAAGAATTTTCCCATTACGAGATAATATTTTGTTTCCAACCAACTATATCTTTAGAAAATGTACCTTTTGGAAATGTAATTTGTTTTTTTCTCAATAGTTTTTTTTTTTATACACATTCAGTTATAAAAAAGCTACTTTTATTATATTTGATTTTATATTTTGTAAATACATTCTTATAGTGTAGTCATTAGTGTAATGATTTCAAGTGATTATTATTTAAAATATAATAATAATTACTGTTTAAAAGTTATTATAGTAATTTATTACATTTTGCAAATTATTATTTAAAATAAAATATAATAATAAATCTTGTTTAAGGGTGTCACAGTGGCGCAGTGGGTAGCACGATCGCCTTATAGCAAGAAGGTCGCTGGTTCGAGCCTCAGCTGTGTCAGTTGGCATTTCTGTGTGGAGTTTGCATGTTCTCCCCGTGTTCGCGTGGATTTCCTCCGGGTGCTCCGGTTTCCCAAACAAGTCCAAAGACATGTACTATAGGTGAATTGGGTAGGCTAAATTGTCCGTAGTGTATGGGAGTGTATGGGTGTTTCCCAGTGATGGGTTGCAGTTGGAAGGGCATCCGCTGCGTAAAACATATGCTGGATAAGTTGGCGGTTCATTCTGCTGTGGCGACCCCAGATTAATAAAGGGACTAAGCCAAAAAGAAAATGAATGAATGAAATACTGTTAAAAATTGTGATGGTAATATATTACATTATTCTGTTATTAATGACGATCATAATAATACTGCTAATAGTAGTAATGATAATAGCTAGTAATAATATAATTAACATTATTATATTTTAATGGATAACACATTTAACTTCATTATTACTGTAGTAGTAATATATTTTCAACAATAATAATAATCATCATAATAGCAATTAAATTTTTCCAATAACAAATATATATATGTATGTATATGTATGGTTTTTTTGTGTGCATTTGTTGCAGTCCTATTTTAATGCCTTATATATAATCCTCACTTTATCAAATCAACAGTTTTGCTTTTGAACTCTCTGAACTGCAGGTTCTGGGCACGCTGCTGATCTACGTGCTCTTCATGGTGGAGGAGCTGCGCAAGGCTCCGGTGGAGAACATGGACGACGTGATCTACTGGGTGAACGGCACCTACAGGCTGCTGGAGTTCCTGGTGGCTCTGTGCGTGGTGGCATATGGCGTGTCCGAGACAGTGTTCGGCGAGTGGACCGTCATGGGCTCCACCATCGTCCTCATCCACTCGTACTATAACGTGTGGCTGAGGGCTCAGCTGGGCTGGCAGAGCTTCTTACTCCGTAGAGACGCTGTCAACAAGATCAAGAGCCTGCCTACAGCTTCACTCCAACAGCTCCAGCAGCACAATGACATCTGCTCCATCTGCTACCAGGTGTGTTTGTGATGGATGTCCAGGTTCAGTCTGGAGCACGAGGCTGCCTGTGTTTTTCGGTAGTAGATTGATGGTGCGTTCGTTTTTTGTGTGCGTCACTGTTGTTCTTGCGATCCTTGAGGTAATAAACTTATGCGCATAATTTGTGCCACACCATTTGTACTGTAGACATAAATGATTTCTAATTTTGTGTCGCGTTCTGATGAAAAGCTTTTTTAAGTTGCTGTTCATTTTGACAGTTAGATTTTGTAGTCTTTTGACTGAAATTGTCATATTTTAATCCTATACTATTTACAGTTGAAGTCAGAAATATTAGCCCTTCTGAATTATTAGTCCCAGTTTCTTTCTGTTTAACGGAAAGATTTTTTTTCAACACATTTCTAAACATAATAGTTTTAATAACTAATTTCTAATAACTGATTTCTTTGATATTTGCCGTGATGACAGTACATAATATCTTACTAGATATTTTTCAAGATACTAATATTCAGCTTAAAGTGCAGTTTAAAGGCTTACCTAGGTTAATTAGGCAAGTTAGATTATTTAGGAAAATCATTGTATTACAGTTGTTTGATCTGTAGACAATTGAAAAAAAATATTGCTTAAGGGGGCTAATAATATTGACCTTAAATGTTTTTTTTTTTTAAAAAGCTCATTTCATTCTAGCTGAAATAAAACAAATAAGATTTTCTCCAGAAGAAAAAATATTATAGGAAATACTGTGAAAAATTCCTTGCTCCATTAAAGATCATTTGGGAAATATTTGAAAAGGAAAAAAAAATCACAGGAGGGCTAATCATTTTGATTTCAACAGTATATACATACTTTAGATTTAGTTGACTAAAATCTTACAGGTTTAGTTAAATTGTATCTTGTTAGCTAAGCATATATCTGCAATTTCTAAGCTCACTGTACGATCCTGGAGAAATCAGTTGGTTTTAGTTGACTAAGTTTCATAACATTTTACTCAACTAAATCTACTGTATATTTATCTTACAGGCATAGTTAATTCTTAATATGTTAATTAAGCAATTACAATTTATAAAATCTTTGTATACTCCTAACACTTTTTATTTAAAGCTTTGAACAACACAGACCCATATTTGCCTTGTGATGTATCGTTTAAAAAAACAAGAACTGGTTTTAGTAATTGTTCAGTTTCCATCAGTGAGAAAATGTTGATGAAAAATATGACAGAAAAAATTTGACAGTGAAATTTACACTATTTCAAAATGTTTGGTGGACATTGTGGGGTTTTATTGAAAAGGTGAATTGGGGTCAGTAAGCAAACCTAACAACCACATAGCAACATTAAAAACATACATAACACCTTTTATGTAGTTATGTAATAATGCTCTGGCAACCAACTTAGCTTTAGGGGAACAGGTTAGTATATCAGTTAGCAGTAGTACTAACTACTTCTATTAACTACTAATAATAATATAATGATAATTTTCCATCATTACACTAATGATGTGAGTGAGGATATGAGATTATATGAGTTTAAAGGCTGCATGAAATCAGAATTTTCAGTGTTTATTTTGCTAGCGTATATTTTTAAGTGTCCCTAGGTCTTTAGGTGAACAATTAATATGTGCAAGTTAATCAACTGGTAAAAAATAAAACCTGTTTTGATCAATCTTGAATCACAACCTAACCATTAGGTTCTGCTCTGGAATGGTAGTCCTTCTCTGATGACATCAATTTGACAACTTGGGCAAAGCCACACCCCTCCAACAGTAGTTTGGTGCAAGTAAAGGATAAGAGGAGGAGGTCAAAAAATAAAACCCCTACTCAATATTACATTTCAGTTGGAAATACATTATAATGCTGACAAAAAAAAAGTCTGCAGCAACTTCCAGTTCACACAGACTTTAACTAAACAGTTATTGTTATTATTTTCATTGTTAATAGACACTTTCCACTAGACTGTTATGAGGCGTTTAACAGTCATCAGCATGTTAAATCCTTGAAAGTATTTAATATTTAGATTTTTTTTTTTAAACGTATGTACATTTATAAGTATTAACGTAGGTATTATAACATCTTTCCGTCAAATTACAAAAAACGAATTACCGCTTATGCAAGGTGTTTCTAACACTGTGTCTATGGACAGGACAGTAAATTTGACGATATTCTCTCTTCTGTCTTCCATTATCAGTCTCACACAATTTTTTTTTTTTGTGAATACTATGGTTGAGTTTTTCTTTTATTAATTGAGCAAATAGGATTGTAAAAAAATATTTGTAGTATTCTTCCATTCACTGCGCTCTAAGTTTATCCAACTATGACGACTTTCACTACTGAGAAACCCAGAAATGTGAAAAGGGTCCATAATAATAAATTATCACTATCCTAAATTGTTTTTGCTGTTATACATCTGTAAAATAAATATAGATTTTTCATGTCACACATGATAATATTGTGATGACTAAGTTTACTTTTAGTGTTTTACTTTCAATTAATTATTACGAAACTGTTACATTTTACAGTCTGCTGTAAACACTGTAAACAACAGTAACAAGAAATAAATTGTCAATATTTGTTTTCCCTGGTTTATGAATATAGGACATGACTTCAGCAGTGATCACTCCCTGCAGTCACCTCTTCCACGCCGGCTGTTTGAAGAAGTGGTTATATGTCCAGGAAACCTGTCCTCTGTGCCACAACCAGTTGAAAGGCTCATTGCAGCTGGGCTCTTCATCACAGGACGTCCCGCCGCAAGACACCCCAGTGCAACCAGAAGAGGACCAGGATCCTTCAGAGCCCGCAGACTCAGAGTCAAACCTCCAGGATCTCCGGCAGGACGACAGCAGCAATCGAGCCCCAGCATCAGAGCTCAGAGCTAGGCTAAAACAACACACCGACCCTCCTGCCTGCTCCTCCTCCTAAAACCAGACAAAAGACGATGTCTGATGGGCTTACCATCGACTGTGAATGCTCCTCCTTATGAAATACAATCAAAATCCTTCTACTAGTATTGTCAAAAGTATCGATATTTCGATATGTAGCGATACTGAAATATTTTGATACGATACAATATCACATTCCCATAGTATTGATACCTGTCTGTCCCACTGAAGCTTAATTTTGTTCATTTATCCAGAGTTATTAGCAGATCATTTCACAGTTGATACACGTTTCTGGTTTTATCAGTTTCAAGCTTCAAAATACACAAAACAAAGCACACTGAAAAAAATTATTCATTGGATTTACTAAATGTTTTGAAGGTAAGTGGTTGCAAACAATGTATATAGACTGAATTTAAACAAACAAATGAAATTTAGTAATGTTCAACTTAATTTGTTTAAATTCAGCCCGTATAAATTTATCTATTGTTTGCAACCACTTACCTTCAAAAAATTGAGTAAATCCATCACTCAGCACACAAATGCTAAATTCATTTGACATGTTTTTGTGCTTCAACGGATGGATAAATATGTCAGATAATGTCAAAATGCCTTTCTTTAAAATGTAGTCAGTATGTCAATACAAGGAAAATAAATTTCTTAAAGTGACATTAAAAAGTGACACTGTCATTAAAATGCATCAACAACAAAAGGCAAAAAAAAATTGGTTATTTGTTAATTATTGATCATTCAAATGTCAACAATAGTGTTTTAAACTGATATACATCAGGCTAGTGTAATGCTGAAATTGAACTTAAGAATTGTCTAGAATGCTAAAAGGCATAATTTAATAGTTTCTTTGCTGTGCCAGTTAAAATGTTGGCAGGGCAAGTGAAAATCTGAACAACTGGCCTAACCAAACAGTTGTAAAATCCAGCCTGATCTCACGAGGAAACGTAGGTATTTTACGTTTTGTCAGTTTAGTGGCTAATTCGTATGTATTGTATCAAGTCAAGTATCGTATCGAAGTTCGAAATTCCAGTATCATGACAACACTAGCTTCAACACTTCCCCTTTCATCCAAACATCACAGAATCCAGATTATCAATCAGTTCACCCCTTCCAAATCTGGATTAACCCAAACACCAGCTCTTCCCCTTCCTTTACTATGAAAACTACAATCTCCAGCGAACCTGAATGTGATCACGTGACCCTTGAATATAGTGCTGTGATGCTCTGTAGGCATTAGCACATATCCACACTAGCACGCTCTCAGTATCCGATAGCAGTAGCCCGTCTCTTTTCTGTTCTCTGTTTGTTTTCTTGAGAGAAAATATATAAATATATATATATAAATATATGCCACTGCATTTGCACTAATGTAACATAAAGCAATGCTCCAAAGTTTGTCTTGTCTTATACCAAATATTTTGGTGTGTATGCATTGATTCAAGTTATATACAGTGTCTTTCACTAACATTGGCACACTTGGTAAAAATGAGCAAAGAAGGCTGAAAAATTGTCTTTATTGATTAACCTTTTTTGCACAAAATATTAAAACAAAAAGTAAAGATGATTGAGTTTTCTTTTGGATAATAGTAGAGACTTTTTTTCTTGAAATATTTTCAAACAAGTTGTAGTGATGTGACATCTGACTGTAGTTTTGAAGATTTTCTAAGCCCAAAACCCAACTAACTTATTATTGGTTTTTTATTTTATTATTATTATTATTGGAAACAGACACACATCCTCGTCCGGACTGATTCAAAACACTTTAATTTGACTGGAATTTCTTAATTATTGCCCTGGTGGTGGAAATGGGCATTTTCAGTTTCAGTTTTTCAATTTGCTCATAGACAAAAGTCACAGCTGTGGTTTCTTCTTCTTTTTTTTTTTTGTAATGAATGACTTATTGAGTCTAGCATGTGTGTTTCCTCATGTTAAATTTTGTCACTCAGGCATACAAAAAAATGTAAGAAATCAATGTGAATATACACTTTAAAAAGCGATTAGTCTATTTAAAAAATGTGAGTAAACCGATTGCTTTTAAACAAATTAGTTGACTTTACTTAAAAAGGTGAGTAAACCCATTGCCTTAAAATTAAGTAAATGAATTGCGCTTAATTATAAAATTAAGTCAACTTAACAGTTGTTTTACTTAATTTTTAAAGTCAACTTGGTGCTTTAAATGGGTTTACTGACTTTAACTACACTGTAAAAAATCTCTGTAAATTAGCAGTTTTCCCTATTTTGTGATTCATGTTTTTATTTAAAAAATTTCCCCCATTTATTTATGCTTTTGAATTGCATTATGGGAGCTTGATCTTTCTTCCACCAACTTTTAACCTTGAAAAGTTCGAAAACGTGACTTTTATTAACATTTTCAATAGTTTAAAGTGATATATTGTCTGGGTTGGTGTTGTATATTACGGTACAAAAACTTCGTAATAAACTGCCAGTACATTTTCTGCTATTTTACAGACTTACTGCTCTTTATATTATTTCTTATCCATTATATTATTTCAAACTACTAAAATGTCAAAAAAGTAACTTTGTTAAACTGTAGAGTTGAATTTTCTACATAAAAAGTCGACAGAGCAGAGATCGAGGTCCCATAATGCAATTCACAAATGTAAATGAACAGAAAATACAGAAACTGTTAATTAACAGATATTTTTACAGTGTAATCACCTTTTAGTTTACTATAATAATTAGTGTACTCTGTACCGTAAATATATTCTGGTGAAATGAATTCATAGGGGTGCCAATAACTGTGGCACACATATATTTAACAAAAAATATGTGATAAACGTGTGCTGTTTATTAATATTCTAAACAAAAATAACTCTAAAGGTTAAACAAAGGTGTTTTTATCACAGCTGCCTTTGCTCGTATTTCCAGAGGGTGTGAATATTACTGAAGGGCACTAAATGAACTATATACCCATGTACAATATACCTGTAAAGGAGTTTTGATATGCAGAAGTCCAGTGTTAAGCAGCACCGGCTGTGATGAAGTGGCCTCAGGCTCAAATGATCGCTGCGCCTCTAGTGGTGACAGACGGAAGAGTCTCTGGCTGTGGATAAACACCGGTGTGGGGTTTACGAGAGTCCGTTTCATTAGTGTTTGGCATTTAGCGCATCTGTGAGCATGAATACATTCCAGGATGTAGGAGCACACTTTGCGAATGCCTTTTTTATGTTAATGTTTAAGTTAATATGTTACAATTTGAACGATGTTTGGGATATTTTTTTTTATCTGGAAAATTTAACTTTTATCTGAACTGGATTTTCTTTCTTTTTTCTTTTTTTACAAAGCTGTTGCAATTTTGAATGAGAAAGGAGAGTATAATCGTGATAGCATTCTGAATTTAACCTCCGTTGCTTTTATACAGCATACACGTGGAATGATGTTCTGTGAAGGCTACATTTGTTTGAATTGCAGCTGAATTCAGTGAAATATGCCTGAAGTCTGAACGTGAACCTTGAATGTCAGAATAAATCCAAGCCTAATATGAAACACTTGTTCTGTCTTTTTTTTTTCGCTCTTTCACTATGACTTTGAGCAGTTGTATAGATTATTAAACTTCGTTTAGAAAACTCAATATATTAAAACCACTCAGAATGCAGATACAATTTAAAAGTCCCTTATAATTCCAAAAAAGTCCCTTATAATTCCAAAGTGGCTACACTCTAAAAAAATTTAATTGACTTTACTTAAAAATTGAGTAAACCTGTTGCCTTGAAATTACTATGTGTATAATTATAAAAAAAAATGTAAAGTCAACTTAACAGTTCTAAGTTACAACTGGTTTATTCACTTTTTAAAGTCAACTTGTTGCTTTTAAGGCAATGGATTTGTTCACTTTTTAAGTAAAGTATTTATTACTTTTCACAGTGTATATATAAAATTGAATTATAGTAATAATAACAAGGGCTGCACGGTGGCGCAATGAGTAGCACGTTCGCCTCACAGCAAGAAGATCGCTGGTTCGAGCCTCGGCTGGGTCAGTTGGCATTTCTGTGTGGAGTTTGCATGTCCTCCCCGTGTTTGCGTGGGTTTCCTCCGGGTGCTCCGGTTTCCCCCACAAGTCCAAAAACATGTGGTATAGGTGAATTGGGTAAGCTAAATTGTCCGTAGTGTATGAGTGTGTATGGATGTTTCCAGTGATGGGTTGCGGCTGGAAGGGCATCCGCTGCGTAAAACATATGCTGGATAAGTTGGCGGTTCATTCCGCTGTTGCGACCCCAGATTAATAAAGGGACTAAGCCGAAAAGAAAATGAATGAAAGAATAATAATAATAAAATGAATAACCAGTTGTCCGATTGTATATATTTTTTGATTTTTGAAAACTGAATATAATAATAATTTTATAAAAAATACAATTAAAAATTATTTTTTATTGTGTATAAAACGTTGTGATGCCAAAATTCACTTTTAATTCACATTTTTAAAATGTATTTTATTTTAAAGTTTTCTTTTCAATTTTGACGTTGTAGAACTTTAATACTGATTATTCACTGTTTGTCTGCCTCAACATGAAAATAATTATCAGCATATCAGTACATCTGTTTTTAAATCAAGACCATGATGTCAAAAGTCACCTCTTGTTTTATCTGGACAGCCATATTTATTCTAAAGATACATTAAGTATGCATTTATTTTTCTCTCGTGTATTTATTCATTTTAAAATACATTTTGGAAAAGAACAATCTGCGTATTCTGAATTTATCCCTGCATGCTTTTAAACACTTTACCAATAAAATAATTCTGTCCTGGCAGAAATAAAATGAACAGCACATCTTTAGATAAATGTAAATGGGCGGGGTTTTGTAGGCGGGGAGTGCAAACTTTTGATTGAACTTTGCAGCTGAATTCAATAAAATATGTCTGAATGATGGAATAACTCCAAACATATGCAACATTTGTCCTGGCTTTCTCTCAGTGTTGTTCTGAAGTCTAACAAGACCTGCAGGACTCTTAAACCCACCTGTGATGAACTAACCAGACCCACACATGAACACTGAGGTAATGTCAGACTGCTGGAAACATCACATCTGAGAAAAAAAAAACACAAAAACTAGACATACAACCGTTTCCTGACCACACAATCTTACTTTACAGTCATCATAGTCATAACTGTTCTTTTTACATGCCTCGCACGCTCGAGTGGTTTTAAACTTTTATGTATTACTTTCTTCTGTTGAACACAAAGCAAGATATTATGAAGAATGTAGGAAACCAGCAGCCATTGACATCCATAGTAGGAACAAAAAATACTACGGAAGTCAATGGCTGGTGCTTTCCAACATTCATTCATTCATTTTCCTTCGACTTAGTCCCTTATTTATCAGGGGTCACCACAGTGGAATGAACCGCCAACTATTCCAGCATATGTTTTACGCAGCAGATGCCCTACCAGCTGCAACCCAGTACTGGGAAACACCCACACACTCTTGCATTCACACACACACTCATACACTAAGGCCAATTTTGTTTACCCAGTTCGCGCATATCTATGGACTGTGGGGGAAACTGGAGCACCCGGAGGAAACCCACACCAACACGGGGAGAACATGCAAACTCCACACATGCAAACTCCTGGCCCAGCCGGGACTTGAACCAGCTACCTTCTTGCAGTGAGGCCACCGTGCCGCCCAGCTTTTCAACATTCTTCAGTATATCTTCTTTTGTGTTCAACAGAAGAAAGAAACATGTGGATGATGAGGAAATAATGACAGAATTATCATTTTTAGGTGAACTACTCATTTAACTGTTTATTTGGAAATATATGGGTGATGCTATAATTTATTACTTTGCATTTCAAAAAGTTCAGAAAAAAAGTTCACTAAAATATATAGTTTTTGCATTATCTTATTAAAAACATTCAGTTTGAATAATTCAGTGCTTGCCAACTCTTTACTTTTAATAAAAAAAAAAAGATTTCTGTATTGTTTGTAAACTCTGTTACGAAAGTAGCAAGAGTTTGACATTATAATAATACAGTTGATAATAATACAAAGTTTATAATGATGAGTTTAGCTTTTAACAGAAAATCTAACTTACTAAAAGAACAAATACCTAATGAAATCATGAGTAAAAGACAATAAAAAACCCTGTGTGATCAATATAATATTCTGTGTTCCTTTTGATTTATAAGTACCGGCAGTTTATTATCAGGTTTTTGTACCTTAATTTACAAAACCAATCCAGACAATATATCACTTCAAATTATTCAAAATGTAAATAAAATTTACTCTTTCAAGCTTTTGAACATCAAACTTTTTTTGAGGCAAAGATCAAGGTCCCTTAATGCAATTCAAAAGCATAAATAAATGAAAAAAATTATACATGGATCATAAAATATGAAAAACTGCTAATTAACAGATATATATTTTTTTATAGTGTGATCTTTATTTTTAAACAACATAGGCCTTGTTTCACTAACAGGTCTTAGACCAAGCCACAATTAGGACATTTAAATCATTTTTAGAAATGTGCCTTATGAAAAAACATTACAAGTCCATCTTGACACAAAACATATAGGCACTGATATATTTTAAGATCCGTCTGTCAGTTTTCTAAGTTTCTGTCAGTTCAACAGCTCAGATTTACATCATTTTTACTCAGGGACTATATTTAAGACTTGTCTGTGAAAACGGAAGTTACTGTTGTAAAACAGAAAAAAGTTGGGCGGCACGGTGGCACAGTGGGTAGCGCTGTCGCCTCACAGCAAGTAGGTCGCTGGTTCGAGCCCCAGCTGGGTCAGTTTGCATTTCTGTGTTGAGTTTGCATGTTCACCCCCCTGTTGGCGTGGGAATTATGCATTAAAGGGCACCTATTTTACCCCTTTTCAAGATTTAAGATAAGTCTTTTGTGTCTCCAGAATGTGCCTGTAAAATTTCAGCTCAAAATACTCATCATATTATTTATTATACCTTTCTACATATTGGAATTTTCAGCTCTCACGTGCCTGTCAGAGCCATAGAGATTTCTCATCTCCTGCTGCGTCTCACCTCAGATAAACAGCACAGTGACAGATAAGAAGAAAGCTGATCTACCATTTATAAGAAATACTACAGTAAGAACTTTCCCAATGGTTATTTGATGTATTTATTGAGGAGTTAATTCAAGCCTGGCGTCACGGTGGCACAGTGGGTAGCACGTTCGCCTCACAGCAAGAAGGTCGCTGGTTCGAGCCTCGGCTGGGTCAGTTGGCGTTTCTGTGTGGAGTTTGCATGTTCTCCCCGTGTTCGCGTGGGTTTCCTCCGGGTGCTCCGGTTTCCCCCACAAGTCCAAAAACATGTGGTATAGGTAAATTGGGTAGGCTAAATTGTCCGTAGTGTATGTGTGTGAATGAGTGTGTGTGGATGTTTCCCAGTGATGGGTTGCAGCTGGAAGGGCATCCGCTGCGTAAAACATATGCTGGATAAGTTGGCGGTTCATTCCGCTGTGGCGACCCCGGATTAATAAAGGGACTAAGCCGAAAAGAAAATGAATGAATGAATGAATAATTCAAGCCTTTCTGCAATTAAAAGTCAAACATAATGTCCTTACAAAGTTCGTATGGATATCTGTTACGTTAATGTACAATATAAACCTGATTTAACATTCACAGACCGGGATTAAAGCGTCTTCCTTAATAATTGTGCTGACATGCGGCTTTGGTGATGAATTACATAGTGATTTTACTGACTTTATTACAAACATGCACTGTTTTAAAAACGTTTTAAACTTGTAAAACTTATTCTTGAGGTGCAGATGATCACAGAGAGCTGAACAGATCTTTTAATCCCAGTTGCTTTGCGCAAGTCCTGTCTTGTGGATAAATTTATAAGCATTACTATGGAGACTATGTTAATACGCGACTGTCAATCAATTCGGCTATTTTAACGTCAAGAAATAATAAAAAAAAGAGACCCATTGTGTTTATATCACTCCAGTATGTCTGTGGACACACTATACCTACACACAGTTCTGTCCAAACAGCTTTCAAAAGTTGATTTTCATCATAGGTGCCCTTTAAAATACTATATTGTAATAACCTATAGCAACTTGTGATGACAAGGATGAGAAATGACTTAAATAATGTAAAAGATGACTATTTGAAAAAAGCTGAAAGGTATAATAGATACCTGCAGTTGTAGAATCAGCTGTGTGAGGTGTCTGGTTCGGGCAGATGAGAGCGTTTATCCACTTTTCCTGTGTGAACGCTTCAACTCCCTTTAGCGTGAGGGACAGGAAGAGAGAATGGAGGAAACATTAGCAAATCAAAGACCGCCAGCCTTTAACCCTCTCCATCCTTCTGATCAAAGTTAACATTGAACTCCGACCTCTGTGTAAAAAAAAGGAGAAAAAAGTTACATGTGAAACGCAGGAACAAAGCTCTCGGTCATTTTGGAAAGGCCAAATATTCCCTGGGTACTTTTTCTCACGGAACCAGAATATAAATTATGTTGTCTTCATGAGTCCTAGTGTGTGTGTGTGTGTGTGTGTGTGTGTGTGTTCAGCAGAACAGCCAGGTTAAGTTCAAGTGTCACTGCAGAGTATCATATTTTTTTCTCTTCTAACATAATCTTGATAAAAGTTGTGTTGACACTGTTTGCATGTAGGTCTACATTTACTTAAAAAGTAACTTAAAAAGTAACAACTTTGGTACGTTAAAAGGGAAATTTACACAAAATAAATTTAATATTGTGGAAGATTATACAATAAAGATGAATGTAACTAAGGCTGTCAATCACTCTCAATCAACACTTTCATTGAGACAGATATTTAGACCTTTGGTACTTTACCAGCAGGCCACAGTACAATATCTTAGACAGCTTTATATTTTACTTTTATTTATTATTAAGTAAGAATGAATGGTGAATGAATTGTGTTTAATTTAACATTTTTCTGAGGAAAAAAACATATTGACTTTGATACATTTTTACCTTGATTTACAGAGGACATCTACTAAAATGTCATTCCCTGTAGCAAAGGTTTATATATATATTATGAACTTATGAGATATATA
>CAIGQV010016735.1:14164165-14175491 GCA_903798115.1 Danio jaintianensis | reverse complement strand
TAGATAGATAGATAGATAGATAGATAGATAGATAGATAGATAGATAGCACTGTTTTTCTTTTCTGAATTTAGCACATCCCTGTTTGTAGTGACGGCTTAAGAAATGGTGTTTCATGAGATGAGAAATGGATGAAGACGGACCTTAAGTTCAGAGCAAGCCTCTTCTATCTCCCTTCCTGAATCTCTATCGAGGTCAGGAAAAAAGACAGAGAGAGAGAGTGAGAGAAAGCCATGCACCTTTAATTAAAATCAAAAGATAAATTCCTTGCACTTAAAACTGGGTTGTGGAGATGAGTCCTCATCTATTTTTGGCTGAAGTGGAGAGCATTTGAACAGTTTTCTGCTAAAAATATACCACTCATGCTTGGTTAATTAGGACAAGGAAAAACTCATTACTCAATAAGAATCCTCTTGTTATTCCACGGCTAATGAATGCAGCTTGCTTTGAGTTTTGACAATGAAATATGTGCAGGCGAGCCAAGGCTCTCTCCTCTTTCTCTTTCAATCTTTCGCTCCCCCTCACTACCTTTCTTACACGCACACACACTCGCACAGAGCCTTCTGTTATCCTTCTTTCAAAATAGTCACTAATTTAAAGAAGTGTATTGACACAAACACTTAGTAGCATACGTGCCTACAAAGACTCACTACGTCAGCTTTGATCTGCCGCTGCAGGATTACACGGATCACATCTGAAGTACATATTGCTACCAGATCCCAAAAGGTCCTGCAAATGCGAAAGAACGTTGCGAAAGCAACCAAAGTGGAAAAGCATCTATTTCAAATGAGTAAACAACCCATCTTCCTCCTTTTCGCCGTCTTGCTGTGTTTTAATGCAGAGCCTGTGCTGAGAGAAAGGCACAATTACCAGTCTGCAATTAGACCGCTCTCCATTAATCAGGACTGTTAATTGCTGTACGCCTTGCCATTAGCCATATGGTGCCGCATGGGCCTGAAAGCGCAAGACAGAGACACATTTTCCCAAACAACTCGCTCACAGGCAAGGCTAGAAACAATCACTCAAACGCAACTCTGGGCTCTTTATGATTGAGCTCCTGATCCTCATGTGTGCAGATTGATGTTAGGTTAGTGTGGCATAGTAGATGAATCACAAAATCACAAACTTGGCCCGATTGTTAAAGGCTGGGTGGTCACACCCAGAAATGCTGCTTTGTTTGGATTTGGGGGCTATTTTAGAGTCCCTGCCTGTAAAAGAGCCGGGCTAAAGGCAGTTCAGCTTTAATGGCATCAGCGAGGGCCACATCCTGGCAATTACGTGCAGCAATTTGGATTTAATTTCTTCAAATGCTGCAGCAGGAGGAAACGCTTGAGATTAAAGATTGCAGTTTCCCTGCAGGTCCACAGGGATAGTGCAGAACAAGCCAGAATGGGAGAAAAATCCCCCCAAATGAAGCCAGAGCATGCATGGAGTCATTAGCATATCGTTGATGGGGGGGTTGGTGGTTCATGGGTGGCGATACGGGACCTTGTTGTGCTTTCCCAAGGGTTCTGGCTGATGATTGGGTTTTCAGAGTGTCACATCCATCTGTGCCCACCCTTCACATCCCAGAAAGCTTTGCTCCTGTGTGACCCACTTCTGCGAGAACATTGCTAAATACTTGACTGCTCTCAGAGGAGTGAGAGAAAATGAGAGCAGGGAGAGTAAAAATACAAGTAAACTGAGACGACCACAGTAACCACACTGTGTCCAAACTCACAAGGGCGCTTAGATGGCCGGTGTGTGTGAATGACGGGGTCAAGCTCAATCATTGTTATCAGGCTCATCGGGTCTAAAGGAGAGATCAGTTGGGCTCCAATCACACATTGCCTCGAGCCCCAGACTCTCTCTCTCAGTCCAGCCCCTCTGCCATCTGTGCAGGGAAACCTGAACCCACCGCCCCACCTGCTGTTTACCACCAGCCTCCATCCACACAAGACATCATGTATACACCTCCTTTCCATCCCTCCTGTCTTCTTTCACTTGCTCATGCCCTAGTATCCATCTTGATCCTCTTATAGGATCCTATGAAAACAATAACCTGGGGGTGTATTATAGAAAGGTTCTAACTTTAAAATATGATCCTATCTGTTTGGTAATTTCAGTTAGGACCACATTTAGGACAAAAGATATTAAAAACAGCATTTCCTACTTGCGTTTAATGACAGATAGGAAGGTGGTATTACAGAAACATTCTAATTTGACAAAAATTTCCTAAAACTGACTACCTTTAGGCCAGCCCTAAACAACAGCTGTCTAAAATTCAAAACAATAAAATAAATGCTTAGAAATGCTACACTGTACAAAAAAATCCTGGTTGCCTTAAATTTCTAAGCTGAATCAAATTAACCTTATGAGTCCATTGAACTTATATTATGTTAAACTGACTTAAAACAGCTGACGTAACTTATAAAATGAAGTTATAACATGATTAACTTAGTTGAATAAGCTACAATGAACTAAAAACATATGCTGTCATGACTAATTGATCATATCATTTTTTACAGTGTGTGTCCAACAATGCTATATATTTATTGATAATTAAAAATGAAGAATTAGCATTTTTTATGCTAGAAAGACTATTGGAGGACCATGAAGATGTTACATTTCATTGACAAAACACTTATAAGTAATTACAGACTGCCGTACAAAGTGATACAAGAGTTAGCATAGAAATTGCAATCAGCATTACAGGGACCAACAAAGCGCCAAATAGTGTAAGTGACTAATGCTTTACATTTTTCCTCACCAGTTTAGTTTATCCATTTTGTTTAGGCTAACTCATTAGCAGCCTGTGCAGTGTTGGTTGCTTGGCAACATACCTGAGAGTGAATTGTCAAACGTAATGACACAATTTAATATTTCCTAAATAGATATATGATTTTGTAAGATAAGATAAGAATCCCAAATCAAGCTAAGATTTGCTTCTGTAATACAAACTTTCCCAAAATCCTAATTTAATATATTTAGCATATTTTAAGTTAAGACCAAAGTTAAGAAACTTTCTGTTATACGCCCCCTCAACAATAAACAGAGAGCAAGAAAGTAATGCAGCAAATTGGTCTGATCTTAAAAAATATATTCATTCAGATATAAGAGGCCATTTTCACTGCTTAAAGTCACACTTGAGTTTATTTGACATTAAGGGTCTGACCACACTGCATTAAAACTATTGTAATTGTACATATAAACTGTATATATATACAAATCAAGTATTGTCTTTATTTGTAAAGTACTTTCTATATAAATTGATTATAATATAATATAATATAATATAATATAATATAATATAATAATAAATAATAATAAATAATAATAAATAATAATAAATAAATAAATAAATATAAAAATATATTTAATATAAAAAAATTGATAAATATGAAAGGAAATAATTAATAATAATTACTTTTGAGCACACATTGGCAAAACTTGAAAACACGCAGACACCTTTTCCCTTTCTATCTGATCTGAAATCATTTCAGGATGCACAGTTGAAGTGTTCTCTTTTCTTTCACCTCTACTCTTCCATCCTCTTCCTCTCCTGATCGCTTTGACTCTCCTCTTCATCACCTGATAATGCACTGTTATCAGCCACACTTCTGATCCAGCAACTGTCCCTGAGTCTGTTAGCAGTAATTACTAAAACACAGTGTGAGAGGCAGCATATTGTGTTCAGTGTGTACAGCAGGAGTGAATGCCTGCCTTGGAGGAGTGAAAGAAAGACTGCTTTATAATTGCTACCTCTTCCTTCACTGAGTTTGAGGTCATAGCTGACATATGTGCAGTAACACCCAGGTTAACTGCTCTCTTCCTCTCTTCCTCTCCCTCTGTCTCTATTAGTCGCTGCTGTGACAAGAAAAGTTGTGGCAATCGTAATGAGACGCCCTCTGACCCGGTCATCATCGACAGGTAAGAGCTGGATATTACATGTGTGTGTGTGTGTGTGTGCGTGTGTCTGTGTGTGTTGCAACATATCTGATCACCATATGCCTTGCTAGACAGGACATCCAGTGGAAGCGTTGAAAGTGGAGTTATTGCAGTTTTGTGAGTGGGTAATGGAGTTTGTCAGAGAAGATTTGATTTGATTTTTAAAAAGAGCCCAAGTTTTTAGCAACAGCATTTTTCCTATTCAATATTTCTTTCTACATCTTGCTACCATTCAAAAGATTGGGGTCAGTTTTTTTTAAGTCTGTGTGAACCGGAAGTTGCTGAGACTTTTATTTAAATATGCTGATGTACGTCCAACTGAAACAGAATATTGAGTAGTGGGCAGGGCTTTGTTTTTGTGCATCATTCCCTTGTAAATTATAATAGAGGGGTGGGGTTAAGAATATTGTGGTTTAAGACAAGGATGCGGCAAAAGGCCATTTCAAATGCGGAAGCAAATAGTCAGATTTGATTGAAGATTACCAAAATATATATATTGTACATTTACAATAAAAAAACATTTACATTTTGATGTCACACGGACTTTAAATAAATAAAGAAATAAATAAAGAAATTAAGAAATTAATACCTTTATTTAGCAATGATGCACTAAATCTAAATAAAATCGAAATATGTGCATTATTTATATGTGTAAACATGTTTTTATTATAATTATTTTATTTTATTTTTATTATTAAGTTATTTTTCTAGCAAGGAGACTCGTAGAATAATTTATGGCTTCAAGTAACTCCTGCTCTTTTAATATTTCTAAAAATAAATAGAAAATGGTAAGGTTTTCACAAAAATAGTCAGGAGATTTTAACATTTGATAACAATTAGAAAAGTTTCAGTAAAATCACCATTTTAAGATTTCTGAAGGATTATGTAACACTGAAGACCCTTTTTTTATCCTTATTTTATATGTGTATCTACAGTGCTCACCATAAATGAGCACACCCCGTTTAGAAAATGAATATTTTATCCGTTTCTCAGTGAATATTGCTTTTTTGTTTCAACAAAACAGTTTTATTAAACAGTTAAAGTGCATATAGAAAAACATCATAACCCCTTTGAAATAATTACTTCATTTGTCATACAGCCTGAAATCAAATCACATTCCAAATAACCTTTCCAGCCTTTAAAATGTTTTTGTAGCCTTCTCTTAACCTGTGCATTTCTTCAACTTTTGTAATGTGAGTAAAGGTATAGATTTTCACAGGGTATGATGATTTTCTATAGGCACTGAATCCATTAAATACCTATATCTAATATATTTAGGAATAGAAAGATAATACATTTAAATAAATTCAAATGATTTATTGCGATTTGTTTTTTTGTTTTTTTTACAAACTACAAAATTTCAAATAAATTATATATATTTTTTATGTTTCTCTTGATTTTTCGTGTTCATTAAAAATGTATTTAATATTTTTCCCCAACACATTAATTTAAGTGTACAAATTTTTAGACTGTGATATTAAGTTTTTTTTTTGTTGTTAGATTAGTTCCAGTTTTGCCTTTGGTACTCACTAATCTAATATATATATACACAAATATATGATTGTAAAGAATCCTATAGAAAATATTAAATTAAAAGAGAGATCTGTGACGGGTGTGCTCATTTATGCTGAGGACTGTATAGTGCAATAATTTTTCACAATATTACAGTTGTTTTTTTACTGTAATAAACAAAACCTTGCTGACTCCAAACGTTTGACTGATAGTGTAAAAAAATGTATTTGTATCAGATAAAATCATAACATCACATTCAAAGAAGTCAAACTAAGTGATCCTCCATAGTGGCTTTGCACACACAATCTGTTCATGCATATATAACAATACACGCTCTGCTGTTCCATACAAAACATTGCAAATCAAAGGGAGCAGTTCAAAAAGAACTCCCCATCACTGAGGAAAAAACAACAACCTGACAACAAGCATCCTGCGACCAGAAGCCATTTGTTTGCAAAGAAGTAATTGTTTAGTGATCGGCACGGGGTGTTCTGAGGCCCTGTTGTTGGGGTTGTTGAGTACATGGCGCGCTCTGAAGTGTGCATGTATGAATAATGAGCATTGAAGATGCGCAAGACTTCAGGATCATGTGCAGCCAAGCGTGTTTCCTACCCTTTTTTGTTTAAAAAGTTCATACAAGCGTGTCGCATTATTATTGAGGGCGACACAGTTCCGTTTCTGACTCGAAGCATGGGTTTTCTGCAGATTAAAGTGTGTTTAAGTGTCAAAGGTGTGCTCTCATGTGTGTGTTAATAAGTCAGTGGCCTGTGCTATCAGATGAACACAGCTGTAGGTTCACTTCACGACTTTGCCAGCAATAGTGTGTGTGTGAGTGTGTGTGTGTTTAGGAGGTTTCTACCTGGCTGCTGTGTCTGTACGGCTGGCCCATTTCTGCTCCACTGAACTAGAACGCTTCACAGTGCTCAAAGACAGCTGCAGCCCCTCGATGCCACGTGGCATCACCTCCACCCAGCATACAAACACACTGCCCATCACTTACTCTTTTTGATCGTTTTCCTACAAAAGCTCTTCTGAAATGTTTCCTCAAATCCTCTTGTAGCTGTTTGTGGTCTGGTAAACTGGTTTGGCCATAGGACCCATGTTTTAAGCTACTTACCAATTTTTTTTTATAGTTTTTTAATGACCTAATTCCTAAAAACATGCATGGATGTAGATATTTGGCATTTGACTACAAAGCCAGTCATAAGTGTACCTTTAAATTAAGATTTTTACATAATCTGAAAGGTGAATAAATGAGCTTTCCATTGATGTGGGGTTTGTTGGGACAGGACAATATTTGGTAAACATATTTAAAAGTCTAGAATTAGAGGGTTAAAAAACTCCAAATACTGAGAAAATCACCTTTAAAGTTAAGTTTTGATATATTTATAGCAGGACTTTTATAAAACATCTTCATGAAACACTTAATACTCTAATGATTTTTGCCATAAAATCTATTATTTTGAACCATATGTATTTTAATGTATTAAATGTATTGTAATACTGTAATAATGTAATAATGTAATGTATTTTGGTTGAACTATTGCTAAAAACATACCTAAAGTAACATTTTGTGGTCCAGGGTAACATATATTGTTGGAGTCATAATTATTAGCCCTCCTGTGAATTTCATTTTCAAATATTACCCAAGTGATGTTTAACAAAGCAAAGACATTTGATTGGAATAAAAGCAGTTTAAATTTTGTAATCATTTTTAAGGTTAATATTGGCTACAGAACAAACCACTGTTGTCTAATTACTTGCCTAATTAACCTAACTTGCCTAGTTACCCTAATTAACATAGTTAAGCCTTTTAAATAGAATTTCAAGTGGAATACTACTATCTTTTAAAATAACTAATACAATATTATTGTCATTATTGCAAAGACAAAAGAAAGTAATTATCAGAAGTTATTTGTTAAAACTAGTATGCTTAAAAATGTGATGCTTAAAATGCTTAAAACTCACTTGGTAAATATTTTAAAAAGAATGACAATTTCTAATATTAAATTGCACACACAAGTACCAACCTACTTCACTTAAAGGTCCTGTGAAGTGCAAGATATACACAGCTTGTTTGATGTGTTATGTAATTGTAATTCAGACATGAAAACAGGGCGGGGCATATCAAGTAGCCCCTCCCATTTTCCAAGAATATCCAAAAGTGTTGTTGAGTTTGTCTAACTGATTCTCTGCTATAAAACACACCATTCAGATGCAAATCATTCCTAACTA
Source organism: Danio jaintianensis (assembly GCA_903798115.1). Taxonomy (NCBI): domain Eukaryota; kingdom Metazoa; phylum Chordata; class Actinopteri; order Cypriniformes; family Danionidae; genus Danio; species Danio jaintianensis. Next base: position 14,167,819 of record CAIGQV010016735.1, on the reverse strand, counting down.
GTATCACTTACATATTGTATAATTTGGGGAATTTCGTGACTGATTTCAAACTGCAGCTACAAAGTTGCATGTGCTTTATTTATTATGAAGTGACATACCTTGTATGTCCTTCACATTGCGCGTACCAGTAATAAATCCATGCTATAAGTATGACTGACATGTCAGGAAGGTTTGTTTTTCAGAGGTGAGAGACTTTTTATTTCGTAAACAAAAATAGCATTAGAAGAATGACACTGACATATAAGCAGACAGCATCTAATCTGACTGCGAATACTGAATCTCAGGCACTGTTTACTGGAAACGGGTCCAACAGAAGTGTCAACTGCTTTCACACATCTTTTAAAATAAGTTTGGAATGACTAAAAACACTCAAAACGGTTGCGACAAACTGATAGAAACATTTGTGAAGTGAGCAGCTGCGCTCGAGGTCACTGCATAGACTCAGGTGCGAGGGCATCGCTAATTGCCTGCAAAAAAAGGAATTAGTTTCCTTTTAGTCACGTGTGTTTGCAAGACATGAAAATAGGTCATTTTAAATGAGAGGCGGGGGAGGGGAGGGGGTGGGGGGATATAGAAGAGTTTACAGGAACTTTGGATATTTTCTTGGCTGCATTCGGTTCTGTGGTTCCCAACAAACAAGGCTCAAGATGGAACAGAATCAATTACAGCCGGCGCAGGCGCTCCCAAATTCATCAGAAAATATGATTTTGAGCGTCTTCCTTCCCTTGAAGTTATTTAGCTGAATAAATAAGAGCTCATTAGTGTGGTCTTGTTTCAAAGAGCTGATTAGGTTTTACAGCAGTAATTAGCAAGGCTAGCGCTAATTCCTCTGGAAGAGTAATGAAAGTGATTTCCTAATTAGGTTCCTCTCATAAGACAGCACAACAGGCCACTTCAGCGAAACCAGAGGAATGTCAGGGAAATAAAGGCAACTAACAATGCCTTATTAGATTGTTAAAAGAACAAATCTTACCCGCAGCGGTGTGAGATTTGGCGCTCACGGGACAGTCGGCTAACGGTTCGAGTTTGGGAAGCTTTTGAAAATGTGATTGGGGTAAATTGAATTGCTCACATGAAGTTAAAACGGGTGCTCTAGTTAGTGTTTTTTTCTCAGAGGGTGTTTTAAGTTTACATGTTTTTCAGGGTTTTTTTATTAAATAAGCTATATCTAAGAATTTTCTTGTATTAGTTGCTGTTTTTATTGAGAGTGTGTGCGAACAGCAGATCCTCGTCAACTTACCGATAATTTAGGTTGCCTATGAAAACCTGTAGACTAATATATGTGAACTATATATGAATGTTTAGAATGTGCAACTTAATGCAGAATAAGCTATTCTGATTAAATTAGAAACGTAAAGTAAATAAATACATTATTATAATAAGTAGAGTAATTAAATAAATTCCAAATAATACTTTAGACCAATTTTTTATCATTTAATATACATTTTTTTAATATACAAATGTAAATCGGGCCTTTATTAATTTTAGTAGGGCTTCCTTAGGAGAATGATGATATTTAGGGGCCCATGCCTGGTTTATCCAACTTACGTTTTTTATTCGACTGTTAAAAGAACAAATCTCTTGCGTCAGTGCAGGATCTGCTTTTAGAACCACCGGCTCACAGTTCAAGTTCTCCAACTCATTAAGAAGCTTTTGAAAACGTGATTGAAGTCAATTAAATTCCTCATCTGAAATGAAAACTGCTCTTCTTTTTGGTTTACGTTGGATGGCTGTATCTAATCTCATTTCATGTGTAAATGTATGTGTGTCGCAGTTGACTCCTCGTCTCCTCCTTTTCTTCTCCTCTTTTACCTTCTGAGCTCTGTTAATGCCCCAGTAAGATTATTTCAAATACTTTAATCTGCTCTCATTGACACGGACACAAAAGGCCAGTGACATCTAATAGCAGGCCTTTTCACTGCCTCCTGTTTCATCTCTTTCACATCCCTCAGAAGCTCTCTTTCTCTCTCTCTTATTCTCTCTCTCGATTTCTTTCTCTCTTATCATTGTGTGTGTTAGGAGTAATTGAAGCTCAATAAGCCGTACAGTAATGGAGAAAGGTGTCGTTCTATCTCCCTGGGAACATTGCAGTCGGTGCCTTCATCACTGTGTGGATCCTCTTAAACACTGAAAATTCTTAAACCAATTATGCTTAATAAACTGACAATGCACATGGCAATGTAACTGTGTTAACCCATTTTTAATGTCATAAATGACTTAAGCATAAACCGATTGTCACAACTAGATTTTTGTGTCAATGCTGATTTCTTCCAAGCATGCAAACAAATTAACCAGCTTTTTTGTTGTTTTTTGAAATACATGAATTTTCTGAGGACTTGGATAGTTCACCTAAAACTGAAAATTCTTTCATCATTTATTCATCCTTCACTTGTCACAAACCTGTTTTAGTTTCTTTCTTCTGTTGAACACAAAATAAGTTATTTTGAAAAATGTTGGAAATCGGTTACCATTGACTTCCATAGTATTTTTTTCCTACTGTGAAACTCAAAGGTTACTGGGTTCTAACATTCTTCAAAATATCTTCTTTTGTGTTCAACAGAAAAAAGAAAAAAGAAATCATAAAAGTTTGGAAATACTTGGGGTAGAGTAAATAGTGAGTACATTTTCATTTTTGGGTGAACTATTAGCTTTTAGCTCATCCAAACGGACCAATGTTTTTGCAGTAAGGAAATATAGAAAGATATATACCACAAATTCCAGACACCGTTGACCCAAAGAATTATGAAAATATGTTATTATCTTGTGCAACAGAAGATGTGGTACAAATCAAATGTTGCATCTTGAGAAAATAATTTATGAGCCATAAGTTTTCCACATGCATGTTGCAATACTCTTCTTTGGTTTTTAATTCTTTATTTAATATGACAACTGACATAATTGAAGCTCTCGTCGATATGCAAATGATTAGGTTGTGATGTCACTATTAGGAAATAAACTGATTAAAAGGGGGTTTTCTTGGATTGGTGGATTATCGGTTTGCATATAAACCATGACAACAGGTTATTTCAATCAGATCTTTATTTATTTTTATTTTTTTGTGAGTAATCTGCATATTCATGTGCATGTAAACATGTTCACTGATAGTGATTTCGCAGTGCAGAAAGTTCAGAGTTCCTGCGCTAACCGTGGGAGTTGTGTGGCTCTGTGCTTGGTCGTGAGCCCTGACCCTGCTGGAAGGCTTTGTTTGTGATGTAATCTTCAACATCTGGATATCCACTTCATGAAGAAATAACACAGCGAAGGATGGAAAACGCCATGAAGCGGGGTTGATGTGCCCTTTCTCTGAATGTTTAATGGAGGTCTTTGGCTCCCAACTATTCTGCCGGCCAGATCTGACCTTATAGAAGAAAACCTTCGGCTCTCATGAAAGCAGAGCAGGAAGTCATGTTTCACAGGGTGCTTTCACAGAATCATTTTTTTGGTTTTGGTCTTGGTCTTGCTCGGACGCTCATACAGGATGTTCTGTTTTATTCAGAAAACTGAATGAGAATCCTGCAGAACATACATTTTAACAATTAAAACTATGATATAGAGTAATTTAGATTTGATGACGCACTCTTAAAACTAAAGATTTAGTGTTTATTGACTATCTATCTATCTATCTATCTATCTATCTATCTATCTATCTATCTA
>CAIGQV010016735.1:14090242-14133500 GCA_903798115.1 Danio jaintianensis | reverse complement strand
CACATTTCCTCCGTTCGCCGACATAATGTGGCGGAATTATTTCAGCACCAAATACACAAACAGTATAATTAGCCATACACCCTTCTAAAAATGTATATGTGTATGCTTATAAACAATTCCATCTCATCTCTACCTGCCGCTTCAGAACCGCACAAACCATCCTCTCAGTCAGTAAGCGTTTGCTCGAGCAGTATTTAAAAGTGTGTCTTGTGTTGTGTTAATGATGAAGAGGATGACGGTTGTTTGAGGTGTCTGTCAGGAATGTGTGTGTATGTGTGTGTGTGTGTGTGTGGCGTCTCGTCAGGCTGAGAGCTGTGAATGCTGGGTGACTGTGCTGTGACAGCGAGTGACAGAAGCGGCTTTCCGTACCCTAACGAAAAACACAGAGAGAGCTCCATTTCACACCGTACAGCAATGATGATGGATAGTAGAGCTGATATCAGTCACCTGAGAAAGAGGAACAGCATGGGACATTTATCACCTGACTGATCTTGATTTACTTTTCAGTCACACAGTGTAATATATAGGGTTAAATAATAGAATCTTCACTAAATTTTAAATAAATAAATAAATTCAAAATTGTAAATAAAACTAGTAGGAAATACTAAATGCTATTTTGGTCTTTGTACTTCAACATTTTGCTTATACTATAAGTAATTATGGACCTGATTTATACATTTCCAGCTGATTTGGTACAGATATTTGTCACTTGCTCACTTATTTGAGCTTCAGTTATTAAAATAGACAAATAGATCATATTATTTTTGGAGACACAGATATTAGCAAACAATTCAGATACCAATATTTGTAACTTGATCAATTTCAATTCCTTTTATGATTTATGAAAAAAAAATTCTAATTAAGCACCAGATATCATACAATGCCTTAATGCATTTATTAAACTATAGATTTGTAATATCAGCCAATAAATAAATAAATTGCCAATAAATATTTGTGGCCAATAAAGCGATACAATTATTCACTTACTTAGATATAAAATACTTATTGTGTACATGTGTTTAAATACCTGCATGTAATTGCAGCTGTATCAATTACTATAAATACATCTATAATTATGAATTCTATTCTTTATACAACCCTTAAACCAGATAATATCCCTGACAACCCTAACCTTATTCATATTGCGCCTCAATAAACAACAAAACCAAAAAATATATATTTATTTTTAAACTGTACCTAAATTTTACATTCTTAATTTTGTTAAAAACACTCTGAATAATATATGATTGAAAATACATTTGACATTTTCTGGCATAATAAATAGTAGCGAAGTACACTACACAATTGATTAATGTTGACCCAACACAAATCGATTAAGTTCATTCATTTATTCATTTTCCTTCGACTTAGCCCCTTTATTCATCAGGGGTCACCACAGCGGAATGAACTTATCCAGCATATGTTTTACACAGCGGATGCCCTTCCAATTAAGTTGTTCCAAACAAATCTCAGGAATTGTGTTGTTTAAGCTCATTTTCAAGAAGTAGTTTGAACAAGCAGCAAAACAATTGGTTTGAGTGTAGTCTGATACTGTTTAAATCCATTTTTCCCAAACTTCCCAGATGTTCCCCCAAAATATCTTAAGACATAATGGAAAAATTACAAATGTTTCATTTTAAACAACCAGTATTGTTCATTGTGAGGATTAAACCAGCAAACTTCCGGTTATCATCTTTTAGCTGTAACCACTATCGCTTCACCGCCAAAAGAACAGGAAGAGAGGAAACTCATAATAAACACAAGCTGAAATTTATTACAGATGCACAATATACTAACTGTCATACTGACATGACATCTGTTTGTACATGAACAATAAACATGAATGCCTGCACTAACACAAAGCGCCGCCAACAGCTTTGTGTTTTCTTAGCGCGCATCTTCCTGCTCCTTTAATCTCTTTCCTTTTTTATTTGCTTGACTTTTACAATGCCTGAGTTATTATCAGACTTTGACAATCATTCCCGCTCATCTGAGATACAAAAATAGCAGAACAAAGTGTGGCTGTGAGCTGAACGAGCCCAAGTAATTAATTAAAGAAGAAGCTGTCAATATCCCGGCAATTACGGTCAACAGCAGTCCATGATCAAAGCCGCTGATCATTGCGTAGCCTCAAAATACTCTCAAAATCATTAACAAATAACTTGTAAACATGTCATCTCTCTCGATTCAGATGCACATGCGCCTTTGATGGGACTGCTGGTCTTAATATAAGCTTAATATGAGCCCATATTCTGTTTGCCATCCTGTTTCTTTGCCCGTCAAGATTTTTGAAGGTTTTAAGTGCAGTTTATGAACCTGCATCATTCTTTGAGTGTTCTCTGTTTGTTTCTGTCAAACTGTTTCTTTACACTTATGTTGTGTGAAACAGTAATGTAAATAACAGTAAGCTAATATAAGGAGACAGCATGTTTTTATAGTTTAAGCAGCATTCACAAGTGCAAAAGCAAATACAGGATGTACAAAAGTACCTACTTATAGTTTTAATGTGATGTGACATCCTGCAATTGGCCAAAATTTGTATTGTTTTCTATTTTTTTGTGAGCGTGTGTCTGTGTAAGTGTTAACTAAAATGCATAACAATAACAGAATACCTTTATGAATAATATAGTTTATGCTTAAAGCAGAAAAATGGCAGAATCCACTTCACTGTAAAAAAAAGCATTGATTCAACTTAAAATTGTAAGACTTGCTGCACAGCTTTTTTTTTTTTTTTAGTTAACTCAACTTAAATCGAGTCAACTACAGTACTCGGGTAAAGTTGAGTCAAGTTTGCTTACATTTTTAAGTTGAGTCAACTTTTTTATTATTTTTTTTATTTATTTTTATAAAAAGAAAACAGACTTTGAAAAACTGAACGCTTCACTAGCAAGAAAATAGTTAAACAGACTATGTGCAGTGCGAGAATAAAGAATGAGCCTCCTCCATTCAGCATCTTTACTTTCTCTTTACTTTACTTTTACTCTTTACTTTACTCCTTTACTTTTGTAAAACCACTTTTTGGAAAACCACTCCACTGAAGACATCAATTAACCTACATATTTAATTTCGTTTGTTAAGCACAAAGATTTGTTTCAAAACTATTTCTAAATTCAGTTCTAATTTCCAGCTAATGAATAAATGAGCAATAATAATAAAGTGTGGTCAAAAAACCGTATTGCGCCAGGTGTATGATAGGGCCCTTTAAATTTTAACATTTGTAAAATTATGGTGAAAAACACTATTGTTTGCAACAATACTGTTTGAATACTATATAATATATATAAAATATTGATAATAAATGATTACATTAAAATTACATTATTAATATTAAAATCAACACTATTTTTAACATCTGCGTACTGGAATGATTTCTTTAGGGTTATTGTGACACTGACGACTGGAGTACAATGATGCTGAAAATTTAGCATTGGAATCACAGAAATAAATGACATTTTAAAATATATAAAAATTTCAAATATTTATTTTAAATTGTTTTAATATTTCACAATAGTACTGTTTCTATTGTCATTTTAATCAAGACCTTGATGCCTTGATAAGCATAAGAAACTGACTCCAGACTTTTTTTAATTGCACATTTAATTCAAAATATCTTTCTAACCAGGCACATTTACAAAAAAATGTCAAATTGATAAAATGTCTAACTGTAGCGCTTATAATATATGTTGCTTGTGTGTGTTTCCGCTGGGGATGATGTGTTGAGCTGCTCTCTGCTCTTGTTTTTGCCCCGGACAGAAACATTCCAGCTCTCCGCACATTTGTTTTCCATTAGCACTGGCCTGTAAAGCACAAACTCACACCAGTTCCCACAATTTCCCCGCAACAACCGAAACCGTTTCCGCCAGGCAAAAAGCCGAGAACAGCAGAGACAAACTTTCAACGCCTCTCGCATCTCAGCTCTGGAGATCCTTTACCGTGACACCATGTTTACCTAGACATATGCTTACTAGTTCAGATCTCCTCAGGGACCTGGAAGACAGAGACAAATACGTGAAGAAGAAGAAAAGAACAACAGATCTCTCTTCATCCAGAACTACTCTTGCCTCTTTTTTTTTTGTAAATGCAGCTGTCATGATTACGAACAGCTTAAAAATACAGTACAATACCTTCATGCTGGAGTTCACAAACGTGGGGCGGTAATTACTGTAGTGTGTGTGCGCGTGTGTTGTATTTCCAGACTTAAAAAGAGATGTTGTGTGACTGAAAGATGTCGTGAAGAGAGGTGTGGGAGGTGAGGAGTTGTCAGTTGGCCCCCGGAGGAATCGGGGAAGGAAAGAGGAACACAGAAAGAGAGATGGAGGGAGCGGTTGAAGAAAAGTTAGGAGGTGTGTTTGCTCCGGTGTGTAATGAGACCTCAGAACTCAGTGCGTGTTCCTCCTACGAATGTTCACGGAGCCTTTCATCACAGCGCCATCCATTCGCCATCTTTCTCAACCTCTCCTCCACAGTGAACACACACACACACACACAAGCACACACACTTGTACAACTATCTTTATGGGGACTTCCCATAGACGTAATGGTTTTTATACTGTACCGACTGCATATTCTATACCTTTACCCCTAAAACCAACCCTCACAGGGAACAATCTGCATTTTTACATTTTCAAAGTAATTCATTCTGTGTGAAATTCATTCTGTGTCAAAATTTACTGGCATTGCTATACTTGTGGGGACATTTGGTACATTGGGAGGGGAATACAGGGTACATTGTGGGGACCTTCCATATGTTTCCATTGTTTTTATATTGTACAAGATATATTTTCTATCACCCTGCCCCAACCCTATTCCCAAATCAAACCCTCACAGGAAACTGTGTGCATTTTTAGCTTCTGAAAAATTATAAAATATGTTTTTCTAAAATATATTTATTAGCCTTTTGGAAAATTAGGACATGGGCAATGTCCTCATAAATCACCTTCTTCTTGTAATACCTGTTTCATACATACCTATGTTATTATAAAATTTGTGTTCTAATATAAACACACACACTGTATAGGAATCCATACACTTGCATCTATATTCAGGCCCTGTTTGCATCTGGTATTAGGATGCATTTTGGTTGATCAAATTACAAGTAGGTGTGTGAGATGCATTCCTGGTGTCTCTTTTGTGTATTTTCTGACCACTTTTCTGATTCCTTTTGACAAAAATGTTTAAAAAAAAAATCTTTGACAAGGCAAAAAGACATTTGGTACAAATGTGTTCACGCAATCTGTGAACACTATAGTTGTCTGATCTTTCGAATTAATCAAAAGCAAGGCAAAACCTTTGCAGTTTAATTTTTAAATAAATGATTTAAGTGTTCCTTATAAGCTAGTTTTTAAATATGAATAAACATACATCCAACAACCGACTAACTGCCTTTCAAATAATAATAAGAAAGTTAGTGAAAAGTTATCTTTGATATATCTATCATTCAAACGTTTTTTTATTTTACCAGTTTTACAGTATTACCAGTCTTTATAACGGCTTAATATTCAAGCAGTATGCTTTTCTTTTCTTTTCTTTTTCTTTTCTTTTCTTTTCTTTTCTTTTCTTTTCTTTTCTTTTCTTTTATCTTATTTTACTTTTTATTTTGTTATAATTTAGTTTAATTATTTTTTTAATTTGTTATTTTTATTTAATTTAATTTAATTTAATTTAATTTAATTTAATTTAATTTTATTTTATTTTATTTTTATGAATAGAGAGTCAATGGTTAAAACGAATCTGAAACAGAACCCATATATTCATGATGACTCCCACCACATTTATATATCACAATCACACAAGCACTCAACGCCCAAACTGATGTTTTAAGGCCCGTGACACACATGCACACTCAACAATGGTCATCTGAACAAGGGGTCACCATGTGTCAAGAAGGCATGCGTGGCACGGTGCCCTTTATTTATTCTCCCTGTTCGCCACAAAATCGTCACAAAGCATCCCATAATGGCAGCTGTGGGCTTGCATTTTAATGAGCCGTTATATGAGAGGTCTGCCTCACAACGAGCTTGTCTTACACAGGTCAGAGGTCATGACCCCGAGCGCGCCGTGTGTTTACCAGCAGGCAGCGGTGCAGGCTTTTGAGCCGGGCTGAGATTAACACACGCTATCATTGGCTGTGGTTGATTTAAAGCCACACTGTCACAGATCTCCCTCACAGTTATTCCATATGGTTTAAGGGCAACAGTCAAGACCTGCATGACACATGGATAGAAAACACAGGCTGGAGGAAGAAACATACGTTTTCGGTTCAGTTGTTACAATTTTTTTGTGGTTCTCTGTAGGACTGTTTTACGCAATAGCCATATGTTTGAAACAACATTAGATGTATGTACAGTTGAAGTCAAAATCATTTGCCCTCCTGTGAATTTTGTTTTTCTTTTGTAAATATTTCCCAAATGATGTTTAACAGAGCAAGGAATTTTTACAGTATTTCCTATAACTTTTTTTCTTCTGGAAAAAGTCTTATTTGTTTTATTTTGGCTAGAATAAAAGCAGTAAAAAAAACCAATAAATAAATAAAAACTAAGGTCAATATTATTAGCCACCTTAAACAATATTTTTTTCGATTGTCTACTTCGATTGATTACTTTTTTGCTTTTTTAAAAGTCTATATACTATAGTTTTTATTAAATCTAGTAATTTTATTATTATTTCGTTTGAGATAATGTAGCATTTTTTTCTTATAGATTATTCACATATTTATTTGATTATTTTACTATTAATTACAATTTATTATTCTCAAGTTTTTAGTGAGTTGTCCATTTTGTTTTTGTCTTTGTCTTTGTCTTTTATGAATTAGCCATATGTTTAAAGCAGATTGTTGTACTGTATAATACTACTACTACTAATAATAATAATGGGCTGCACGGTGGCACAGTGGGTAGCACAATCGCCTCACAGCAAGAAGGTCGCTGGTTCGAGCCTCGGCTGGGTCAGTTAGCGTTTCTGTGTGGAGTTTGCATGTTCTCCCCGTGTTTGCGTGGGTTTCCTCCAGGTGCTCCGGTTTCCCCCACAAGTCCAAAGACATGCAGCACAGGTGACTTGGGTAAGCTAAATTGTCCGTAGTGTATATGCGTGAATGAGTGTGTATGGATGTTTCCCAGCGATGGGTTGCAGCTGGAAGGGCATCCGCTGCGTAAAACATATGCTGGATAAGTTGGCTGGTGATTCCGCTGTGGCGACTTCAGATTAATAAAGGGACTAAGCCGAAAAGAAAATGAATGAATAATAATAATAAATGCATAAATAAATAAAATTTTATAAAAACTAAAAAAAAAACTTAATAAAAGCTTTTATTATTATTATTATTATTATTATTATTATTATTATTAATAATAATAATGTCTTGATTTTCTCTTTTTAATGATTTCAAATTCAAAGTTCAAAATATTTAGCTTTTATTCAGTTTTTGTTTTGAAAGCATTCAAACGTACTACATAATAGTAAAGAGTTTAGTAAAAAACATACTTTTTATGTTTAGTAAAAAACTAAATAAGATAAACAAACAAAGAAAATACCAAATAATAACTGAAAAATAAAGGTCATTTTAGTCGTAGCTAGTGATAAGTCAGCTTCAAAGTCAATGTTAAATCAAAATTCACATTATTTACAGTATTTACATGCACACCAAAAATTTTTGCATCATTAAAACCCATTTCTTTTTCTGATTACGTAATTTAAGCAGAAATGCAACAGCACTGCAGTCTATTGCGTAATGCTAACAAATGGCCAATTTTCACAATCAAATCATTCCCTGAGTTGCCAACATACATTTTCTTCCTCACTAAAAGTCAGTTTCACCCAGAAAAAACCTTTCATTTAAATCGTCACGTCGACATTCCAGCTCTTTGGATTGAAGCTTGCCCTCCTGTAAAAAAAAAAAAGCAGCGCTGTAGCTGAATCACAGTATCTGATTGGGCTTTTACAGCTCTCCCGCTCTATATCACCTGCACCCAGCATGCACTGCTCCAGCTTTACAGAGGCTGTTTGCATACAGCAGCACAGATCAATAGCAAGAAATCAAAATCCGTGCTGCTATACAGCGCCATAAAGGCTCTCGTAAGTGTGTGTGTGCATCTACAGCATCCTCACAGCGTATAATGTAACACTACAAACAACACACACTTCATCAGAACACACGGTCCCTTTTGATTCATGCACAATGTATGTGTATGTGTGTGTGTGTGTTTACTAGTGCATTGTTGTGCCCACATGATAATTGAATGTGCGCACAGGCAGCATCCATGCAAGCGTTCCAGCTCACACTTTAATTAGTTTAGCTTTGTGTCTGCCGGCTCGGCCATCAGTCGCCAATCAATAGCACTCCGGAGAACAGAAGGGCTCTATTGGAAACAAATACGTAAGCTTTGTAGATCACACTGCTCATGCTCTCGCCCCACATACCTTAGCCGACTTTAAATGTGTCCAACGTTAGAGTCAACATGCTTAATTGTACAGATAAATGAGGCCTCTGAAGCTGCTTTTCTCTGTGTGTGTGTATGTGTGTGTTTGCATGAGTAAGAGAGCTGCACCGGGTTATTGCTGTTCAGTTATTGCTTCACTCCCCCCCAAAAAAATAAAAATGAGCGTTGAGCGGCGGCTATATCGGAATTCAATGGCCGCTTTGTTTAGACCTGCTCATTCTCCATTCTTCACCTTTATGAGTTTTCCCTTCCTCTAATCCCATTCACTTTCACTGTGGCTCACTTTGGCCCTAACTTACTTAAGCACAAGCCTAAATATCAACAAATTAGATTTCCCACCAGCAGCATTTAAAGCAAATGTGTTGAAATAAGTCCTTTTTTTTTAAAGTCCAGCCATCCCCTGCTTTTATTGAATAAAAACGCATTGTGCGGGCAAAACAATTATGCACTTTGCAGAACCGATTTCGGGAGCGCTCGGCCATGCATCATATTTATGCAATTTAATAATTTCCGATTTTTTTACAGTGTATTATGGGCACAGTTAAAAGCGAGGAGAGGAGGAGGTAATTGTAAAGCCTGTCAGCATTAGTTAAGTGTGTGTAATGGCTGGGTATCACACACTAAATGGCAGTTGTAATATTTAGATGCTCTGCTCATTACCTCTGGATCTGCCTCTTGTGACCCGCAGCACCGGGCCTGGGCCTGCGCTCTTGCTCTCTAATGAGGGATGGAAATTACCGCTTCAAGAAATGAAACACAATTTATTTAGAGGAAGACGCAGCGCACAATGAAATTACCACAAACAACTCTGAAAAATCGGCTCAATAACGCAGGCTTGTGTTTATTACGGCGGAAAAGGCCAAAAAAAAGTTCTTATTAGAAATGGAAGTTAATGGAGATAAAAGGAAAGCGGATTTTAGAGCTTTATTACATTAGGACATTTAAAATGTGTGCACAATATCTTAGAGCTGTTTTGTATTAAAACTCTCTCAGCAGAGAGTGTTTATAGTACAGGTTTGTTCAGTGCTTCATGATCATTGGTTGTATCAAAGATCGTGAAAAGGGTGTTCCTTCTTTCTCTTTCCATTAAGAAACTTGACAAAAAATGTAAGTTTCAGATTATGCTTTTAAGGCACTCTATATACACACTCAAAAAAATGACGTTTGTTTGTTCAAAGTACTTATTTAAAATGAGCTGAAACAAAAATTCTTGATGCCTGTTCAAACTACTTATTAAAAATAAGCTAAACAACACAATTCTTAAGATTTTTGGGGTACCTAATTGTTTTATGTTCAATCCACTTACATTAGTTAAGTTAACTTAATTAATTTGTGCTGGGACAACATGAATGAATTGTGTGGAACCCTGCATTGTTTACAGTGTACTAGTGAACTTTTAAGAGGTAAAAAAAGTATTTGTATTTACAGTTTATGTAATGTTTGTTTTGTCAGCTGTATTAGTTTTTCCTTTTTAAATTGTAAAATGGTAAAACTGTCATTTATTATGTTTTAGATTTTGTTTAAGTTCGTATTTAGCTATTTTATTTTATGTTAATTATTAATTTATTCATATATTTGTACATTTAAAGGCAAAATGAATAGTGAAATCTTAATTTTTTTTTAAACATTTTCTCAAATGCTGAAAATAAAAAAAAAAAAAAAAAAAATTATCACAGTATTTCCTATAATTTTTTTTCTTATAATTTCTTAGTTTTTATGAAAACATTAGTCACTCTAATATGTTTTATCATGAAAAAAAAATGTTCTCAGGATCGGGAAATATTCGACAAGGAATTACAATTTCACAGATCAACTGTATATACTGTGTTCTTAAACTAACTTGATCTTGCACCCACAACAAACCATCTACCAGTATTCACACAGTTTAAAATGATCATGTGGTTATTATTTTTAGTAACCTGCTAGTTGGTTAAGCAGTTAATCAGCATCTCAGACCAGCAACTGTAGAAAGCAGCTGCCTGTTCACTCCAGCAGCCAAACATAAACACACACTTCTCCCAGAACAAGAGCCACTTGAGAATATCTTTAGAGAAATCTGACTTCTAAAGACAAGAGCAAAGGTGGGAGGGAGGTCTGGAAAGAGTAAAAAACTAAAAGTCCAGAAAAACAAAAGCCGAGGGTGTGAGAGTGCCGAAAGCGGCCGCATGCAGAATTCCAGAAGTCAATACACAATAGCAAAACACACCATAAAAGATGGAAATGGTGCTTAAGAGAAAATAAGGCATTATCTTCTTCTCCTAAAGCCAATATAATAGTGGCGCTCCTGTGCCATTGTGTGCATGCTGTGAGGATCTAAGTTAAGCCAATGACTCCTTTCCACCCTGATGCTCTCCACACCCTAATGTCGGAAATAAGCGCAGCCTCGGAGATTCATTAGAAAATTGAATGGAATCAAGAGAGTCTGAGGGCTGAAAAACATCCCCTTAATAAGACGGCTGCTAACATAAAAGCAGCTCTCAGCCAAGGTCCTTTATTTTCAAAAACCAGTGAAGCCTTTGAAGAGGGCTTAAGAACAGAGCGGAGGAAGAGATGAAGAGAGCGCAACGGAGGGATATCCTTGGAGAACTAGTCCTGTCCCACGAGGGAAGTGATGGAGGCGTGGATGTGCGCATGTTTGTAGTGCAGCCTCAGCAAGCTTGTCAGCCCGAGTGTACGTGTGCATGTGTGTGAGTGAGTGTGTGTGAACATCTGCAGCAAGTGCACCTGTCACACTAGATGGCACACGAGTAAAGGTGAGATGTGTTCAATGCTACTGTATGTGTACGAGTGTGTGTGTTGTGTGAGTGTATGTGTGATTAACCTTGTACTGGCTCTTTTGCCTGTCTGGCTCAGCTGAGGCCTCTCGTCTCATTCATATTTGATAGACATGGCCAGACCTAATCTGATAAAGTGCACTTCAGCCATGGTGTCTTCTGATGAACTTCTAAGTGGGAAGTGCACAAGTGTGTGTGTGTGTGTGTGTGTGTGTGTGTGTGTGTGTGTGTGTGTGTGTGTGTGTGTGTGTGTGTGTGTGTGTGTGTGTGTGTGTGTGTGAGAGAGAGAGAGAGAGAGAGAGAGAGAGAGAGAGAGAGAGAGAGAGAGTGTGTGTGTGTGTGTGTGTGTGTGTATGTGTGTGTTTTGTGGGGTGGGGTGGGGGTAGAGGATGGATTGGGGGTAAATCGATGTTGATTTATAATTTACTATTGCAAGAACCTATCACTGTATGTGAAGCCTGTATCCAGCCTCATCTATATTACATTAGGACAGAAGCTCCCGCTCGGCACTGGACAACAGACCTTGTGGTGTGGAAGGGGGGCTGGTGGTCGATCCACACACACATGCACACGCACACACACGCACACACACACACACACGCACGCACGCACGCACGCACGCACGCACGCACGCACGCACACACACACACACACACACACACACCCACAAGCTATAACAGCAGGGTCTTCAGGAAGACACATACACTTTTGCTTTGAGAAATTGACAAGCCCCCCCAGTTTTTTTTTTGTGTTGTTGATTTATAATGTAGCGTTGGATAATTGGGCAGTTAATGTGGAGGCAAAGGGCAGAAAACACAGATCCGCAAGTTTACATTTGATCCATTAATTCAAATTGAAGAAAATATTCTCACCCTCATGTTGCTTCAAACTTGTGTGACCTGTGGCACGCAAAAGAAGTTACTTAGCAAAATGTCAAAGCCGCTCTTTTTTCCATTAAAATAAAATGAAGCTAAATTAAATTAAAAATGAAGTGAAGAAATTATAAATTAAATTAAATAATTTTGTAAATGGCGGTTCATTCTGCTGTGGCGACTCAAAGCTGTTCTTTTTCATACACAAATGCAAACATGGCTGTCGAAATCAATTTATATATACAATTTTTATATATATAGAAAAAAATACCTATTGAAAAAATGCTTCAAATTGGAAATGCATCAATGTGATAAAATGCATCCAAATATGCAGATTATTCTAACCATATATTGCATTGTACCATTTTCAGCACACATCTTTTATGTTATGTTGTTTGCCTCTAATGAATATTAGCAATGCTTTGCAGTCTTTATGCAGCTTCATTAGTCCTTTATTATGCCCAATAATTTACATTAAAACAGTAGCATTCAGCCACACATCTCATCTTACAAACAAATGCAAATTCATAAATAACGAAAAAGTCAATTAAACAAGAATCAAAGCATTTCATAAAAAAAAAAAAACACTTTTTAATTAAAAAGGAAACACTCCTGTTCTATTGCTGTCATATTTTTGACAGGACAGGCTTGTGTATTTGGTTTATGAGAAAACGCTGTCGTCTGTCTGCTTTATTAACAATCATAGATTACTCCCCCGGCACACAACAAAGACTCCTTTCTCTGTCTCTTTCTCTCTTTCATACTGTCTCTGTCTGTGTCTCGGTGTAGTATTGATGAGGGAGGAGGCAGTGGTTGTCAGTACTGTGGTGACTGGGTGAACAGCAGGCATATGGAGAGGTCAGGCAGGGCACCGCAAGACCCCTCTGTCTGCTCTGGCCAACCCGCTACACCCCACTGAAAGAAAATCAATCCCATCATACCACAGACACATACACCCCTCCCTCTCTGCTCTTTCCTTGTCTTCTTCACCTCTGTTTTATCCACACACACACAAAACCTTTATAAGATGTTGTTACTGGGCTGCTCTTTATTAAGTCTACACTCTTCACCTTATCTCTTGCCTTCCTTTTTAAAAGCTACGTGACTCGCATTATGAACTGAGTGTGTGTTTATATGCTGCATGCGTATGAGTTTCTGTCCTCCCTCATTTTCTTTGATAAGGTCTGTTCTAAATCTAAACAGCGCTAAAGTAGAATTCTCAAGTATACACCGAGCTGGGCAAAAAACTTGAGTTTCATATGTTTTGATGTTTACGGTTTGGTGTTATATGAAACACATGCAAACTTGCTCTTCGGTGTGACTGTCGGCCCCTGAGGTTATACTTGTTGTCATGGCGACTCGCAGCCAGCCAAAAAAAAAGGGGGTAATTAGCGTCGGAACAGTTGATTGGTTTGCGGCAGTAATTAACACAGGTGAGGTTAATTAGTTCCCATGAAACCAGTCAGTCTCTGCAGCGCACACAGGGGAAAACAGCAGAGGGGAAAAAAACATACACGTTTACACGCCTTTACTTTATTACTTCTGAAAGTTGGGGAGAATTTTAATATGCATGGTAAGGTCCCTAGTGAGAGGACGCAAGGAGAAATTCAGCCTCATTAATGGAAGCGGGACAAACCTGAGCGAGATGCTGTCTCTATCAATAACACACATACTCTGTGGCACACATCTGAACATGCTAAGTGCCAAACAAAATGTCATCCGCTTCATTTATCAGTCTGTCTATCAATATTTATATATAGCCATCTGTTTATCGGCTCTCTGTCCGTTTCTCTATCTGTCTGTCTGTCCATATCCGTTTGTCCATTCATGTATATGCTAAGTTATCCATCTATCTATCTATCTATGTATCTATCTATCTATCTATCTATCTATCTATCTATCTATCTATCTATCTATCTATCTATCTATCTATCTATCTGTCTGTCTGTCTGTCTGTCTGTCTGTCTGTCTGTCTGTCTATGTACACCTTTTTTATTACCTATCTACCTGTCCTATATCTATCAGTCTATCCGTCCATCTTTAGTCTGTCTGTGTCTGCACACACAAACACAGACTGTAACAGTGCTACGTACTACTAACAGGCACAGTGAAACTGGATGAAATGATATGGAAAACATATACAGTTAACTCACATTGTCTCTTTCTAGCTCTTGTCACATTCTCAGAGGGTGGGAGGGGGATTGGGCAGTCCAGTGTGTGCCATTATAAAGCCGTGATGTCAATTCCCTCTGGTGCACAGCAGATCTGAGCAAAGGGAACCAGGCGGCGAAATGGAAACATATCCAGTCGTTGTCTACTCTTCCTTCCCATGTTCTTATATATCCTGGAGCAAATGGTGTACAGTCTGAAAGACACTGGCCGAAGCTGAATAACAAAAAAAAACAAAAAAGTCCAACATCCTGTGTCCACCTCTCATTTCCTATTGCATACAAACTTCTACCAGTTTTAAACACGCCACAGATACTCCAGCTGTATATAGGATGGCGTGTTTATTTTCAGAACAATGAAGTGGATGTGTGAGAATTGATATTTTGGACAGACCGTAGCTTGTCATGTTTACATTGTTTATTAGCGTTAGTACCGCACTTTGCTCCTGGAGTCCATTTGTTAGACCCTGACTTACAGTAGACGATGATGTTAAACACAAATTTGTAATCCAGAATTGAGAAACCCCCAAGTTGCCCCTTACCCTTTACATACTGTTTGGATCGCTCTAATGATTTGCCCGGAGTTTAATGTAAATGCATTGACTGTTAGGGAAACAGCATGGCGTCTGGATATCTCCCTTGAGCTGTAATCTATACTGAAGCACCGCATCTTTGATCAGCACAACTTCATAAAGTCTTTAGAGGTACACTGTTTTGGCGAGGCTGCTTTTCAGGAAGACAGCTGGATGAAAGATTGTCTCTTGCTTTTCCCTTCATCTCCAAATGTTTTTATTGGAACGTATTGACACCCTTTCACCTTCCAGTTTCATAGGCCCCTCCGTAAAGCTTTACAGTAATGGCTGACTGCTTAAAACAAAATGTATAAACTAGTAAATAAACAATGTGGAATCATCAGATGCATGCCTCCGGATCAGTATGATATATATATTTATTTATGTGCAGGCATCAGAAAAATAGTGTAGTTGCAAGACCAACCTGAAGCAAACATCTTCAGACAACAATTATTTCTTTTTCTTGTTTTTAGACATTGGAAAGGGGATGCATATTATAGACAAAAGACAAGCCTGTTAACTGTAAATACATAAAACAACCACACAATCAAATATTCATTCATTTTACCTGCGTATATCGGTGATTGACCTGGGCGAGTTGTTGTTGGTGAAGCAGTGCTGTAGGCTGCAATGTGTGTCCCAAATGCCTGTATTTCCCCTTAGGCTCGCATGTCTGCCAAAACACCTGCCTCCAGGTGTTCACGCTGCTTAGCAATCAGGGTTCAGGCTACAGCCAAAACAATAGCAGATCAAGAAACAATAGGACTTGTAAATTCATAATGATACCAGCTTCCTCCAAAACAAAAACACACTAATCATCATGAAAAAAAAGAAAAAAACAACTCATTTGTTCTCAGAGGCTCAAAGGCTCCTATAAAGTGCTCGAAGACACAAATATCAGATGAGAATGAAGTTTCGGCTGAAAGAATCGTCACGTTGGGGATCAGTGTAGTCTTCGTCATGGGACTTGGACAAATTGTGCTTTAACCTGTTGGGATGTGGCGCAAAAATCACAAAACAAGACCTTTTTAAAAAAATGATAATTGTAATCTTTCACATTTCCACCTTAATATTCACTGTATAACAAATTCTGCTAATGATTTTAAGTCTCTAATTTTATGCTTTTTTTTAGATAAGGACTCATTCACTATTTCAGTAATGAAATTCTGGCAGAGTTTGGTGCAAAAATCACAAAACAAGATCTTTTTTAAAAAACAATAATTGTAATCTTTCACCTTTCCACCATAATATTCACTCTTTTACAAACTCTACTAATGATTTTTAGGCCCAATCCCAATTCTACCTCTTAGCCCTTCCCCTTACGTGAGTGTGCAAAACTAATTGGTAGGGGTGTCCCAATTCTCTTTAGCTTGATGGCGTAGGGCTAAGGGGACGGGCTATATAGCCCTTGAAACGGAGATTTTTTTCTAATCACAAATTAGTATTTTTAATTTTTTTTATTAAAAAAATATATATATATTTTATTTTTTATTACGAATTTATACAACAAACTAGCATATATTTTAATACATTCATAACACCGTTCGTGTTTTACCGTCATGCTTAAAAAAAAAAAACGATAAAAAAACCCCGCAAAATTTCACTATCTATAATCCATAATCATAACTTGTATAGTAGTCCCGCAACAAACGTTGACATCTGTCACTCGATGACACTCGAATACCCTATCAGAAAAGTCTAGTGGCTGGGAATGAGCCTTTTACAGTGTCTGGTATAATGTTAATGTAGTTTTTGGATAGATGAATATGGCCACGGTGTAAATACACAGTACAGTTACGAGCTTATTCCCGCATTATATCCTTATGATAACATGATATTGTTCCCTTCATTGATTTCCTGAAGATAAATACCAAAAAATAACTGGAATAACTACAGCAGTCACCATCGTCGATCTCATATGAAGTACGAGCTCGCGATGACATATGATGACAGGTGCAGGTGTTGTTGTGGTATCCCATTTCGTAGGGGTAAAATTTGAACCCCTTCCCCTTCACACTCTGTTTCAAGGGCCAAGGGAAAGGGTAGGGGTAAAAATAAAGAATTGGGATTGGGCCTAAGTCTCTAATTTTATGCCTTTTTTAAGATAAGGACTCACTCATTTTTTCAGTAATTCAATTCTGGCAGAGTTTCACCATTAGCAAGTGTATAGTCACCCGTAGGTGAGTTTTACGGCTGCACAGAATCTTTGATTGTCAAATAGGACGATTTTAATGCTGCAATCAAAGAGATCGTACTATATTTGCAACAAAACAAAAGCATGCTTTACTTTGAAGTGGAAAAAACACTCTTGACATACGATTACATGAGCCTTATGGCAGCCTTGTAAAGCTCCTCTCCTCTTGGAAATAATAAAAAAAAACGAACTAATTTCTGCCGCATGCAAACAAGAAAGCAGTTATATAATCAGCTCCAGGTCTTTAGTAGTGGGCGTCTGCTGGCTGTGTTTAATTGATGCTGAGCAGCTTTTGAAGTATGGAGAGAGCACTGCTGATCAGAGGAAGTGAACAGAACCTTCTCGGCTTCTCCACGATGCTAATCTCGCCCAGACTGCCGCGCCCTATGCTAACTCGCTGCCTGTCGCCAACATCTCTATGCACAAAAACGAAGATAAGTTTGGTGGTAAAGCACAAATGCCCTCCCCCATCCTATAATCTCTCCACAATGAGAGGCTTAAAGCTCATGAGATAACTTTAATGCTAGTACTAAACTAGGTCGTTGATGAGGTAGACCCTGCATCCAAGAGAAGCAATTAACTTAATGCTAATGAAGCAAGCAGATATTGAGATCTGGACTGGGAGGGCAACTGGTGGTCCAAACTACAGTAATGAAGGCAAATGGCTAGTCATTTAGTCAGTCAATCGAGCATGAGGAGCATGTGTAGCTCTACCTAGATACTTATCTGCAGTCATTGAGCATGCTGGGAGGAAAGTTGTGAGGTAAGGTGATGCTAACACTACATTTCAAATGGCGACTTTAAATGAAACTCCATTCAGCTTTAGATGGGACAGTGCTTTTTGATTACTAACCCCCGAATGGTGCGAAATGCGCTGTACTTACAAAGGGAAACAAGGCTATCCTGCATCCTAATATGCGGCTTGTTACCGGTTTATGGAGGGGCAGACCTTTCCTTGCAAATGAAAACGTAGGTAAGCAGAGGCTGAAGGAATCAGCAGCACAGTGGAAATGAGCCCAGACTTCGCATTTTAGCAGCATAAAGAGCTCCATTACCACTGCTGAATGCATAAACAGCGAACCGTCCTCCTAGCAGTGCTACTGCAAATACGCTCTAGCCTCCAGCGATATTAAACACACATACACACATTAAATTAAACCACTGCTGAGTTGGCTCAGGGATTCCGGTGAACTAATAATCCCTGTTTTGACTCGTGGTGTCTTGGTTTACATGCTCTACCTTTTCTCTTTTGTAAACCGTATTATTTTAATACTTAAAATGCATGACATCTGAATACTGCGTGTAAATCAATTATTTATTAGAAGCGTAATTGCATCTTGAATGGTGCATGCATAACAAAATGCTAAGTTAATGGTAACAGTGAACAAAACCAGTGTAGCTTTAGCAAAATTAAATTACTTGCAGTTGTTTTTAGTGAATCAAAAACACAAGCATATTGTAGTCTGATTTATATACAAATGACTCTTATGATCAGTTCTTTTTTTTTAGTGAATCATTGACTTACAGTGCAGCCACAGTCGTCCGATTCATGAACTAATGACTCTCATGAACTGGTTCTTTTTAATAAATCAAAACATACCTCACTGCCAGCGTAGCCTGATTTAAAGGGAAAATGACAATTCTGTCACTATTTACTTACCCTTGACTCGTTTCAAACCAGTTAGATTGTTTTTCTATTGAGAACAAAAGAAAATAAATTACAGAATGTTAGAAACTGGCGTCACGGTTGCGCACGATCGCCTCACAGCAAGAAGGTTGCTGGTTCGAGCCCCGGCTGGGTCAGTTGGCATTTCTGTGTGGAGTTTGCATGTTCTCCCTGTGTTCGTGTTCCCACACAGTCCAAAGACATGCGCTATAGGTGAATTGAATAAGCTAAATTGGGTGTAGTGTTTGTGTGTGAATGCAAGAGTGTATGGGTGTTTCCCAGTGTTGGGTTGCGGCTGGAATGGCATACGCTGCGTAAAACATATGCTGGATAAGTTGGCGGTTCATTCCGCTGTGGCGACCCCAGATTAATAAAGGGACTAAGCTGAAAAGAAAATTAATTAATGAATGTTAGAAACCTATAACCATTGACTTCCATAGTATTTGTTTTTCCATCTATGGAAGTCAGTGGTTTCCAACAATCTTTAATGTATCTTCTTTTATGTTCAAAAAACAAAAAAACTCAAACTGGTTTGGAGCAAGTCAACGGAAAGTAACTAACTACAGAATTTTCATTTTTGGATGAACTATCCCTTTAAGAACAAATGACTCATACGAACCAGCTGTTTACAGTGCTTCAAAATCTAATACCATAGCAATTTTAGTCTGATTCAAAAATCAAATGACTCTTATGATGTGTTTTTTTGGTGAATCAAAAATGTATATTGCAATCAGTGTACTCCAATTAACAAATTGATGACTCTTAGGATTTTAAATGGTTTATGAATGGTTCTTTTTAGTGAATCAAAAGCATGGGTTGTGACAAATGTAGGATGATTCAGAAACAAATGACTTGTGAGCTCATTCTTTTTAGTAAATAAAATTTTTTCAGTGCAACCAGTTCAGCCCTGTTCCTGAAATACATCTTCTGAGCTTTTCTTTTTAATAACTTGTCTAATAACTAAAACATATCTAAATGAATCTGAATCTTCAAATTTAATCAGTAGCTTGTATGAAATCATAATGTGTCTTACATCAAATATGAAAAATCTGACTAGTCTACACTAGTGCAGACAGTAAAGGTGTGCATCAGCTCTAGTATAGTGATCTCTCTAAGTTTGTATAGCATGCTGTTAATGAATGATCATAAACCCTGGCTACTGCAGTAAATGGCCACCCTGTGTTTGGGATTTGGTTTGGTGGGGCCAGCTGATCCTGGCTTTGTGCTTCCGTTCTCTCCTCCTCTATCACTGTTACTCTAATCGCTTAATCTCTGTCTACTGTTGCCATCAACATATACAAAGAGCCCAGACTCCTTTGTGCGCCAAGCCTTTGTGTGTGCATATGTGTCATTGAGCTTGATATCTCTGTGTGATGCATTTCAGCTGCAACTGTGTTTCAGGAGATGTGTAACTTTCTCAAATAGGAGAGGGTAACCTCATTAAATCAACACTGTTGCTGCCCTTCTACCTTCTGCAATGCTTCTCTCGGACCTAAACCATGCAGCGACTCCTAGAGAGCACAAAACTATTCTAAAGATTGGCTACGAGAAAAAGACGACACTTGAAGAGAGAGCGAAAAGGGCGGGTGGCAGGACGGACTCTGACAGCGTCTGGACTCTGACATTTCTCTGCTTGGATAACCATCGCACCCTCTGTCCCTCCAGCCATGAAGGGAGGGGGGGTAATGTCAGTTGTCAATCAAGTTAGTCCCCACGCAGCTCTGGTTCCTGCACTGCTGTGCATGGCCTGTCTGAGAGACAGACAAAGAGGCCACCTTTCACCCCTGACACCCCCCTCAGCACCACCTCTTGCCCCATTTGCAGCCTGAGGCTGGGCCAGAGGAGCTGAAGCATCAGTTTTGTGGAAGGGAAATAGAGCACAGGTGGTTCACTACATCCCTCATCCTTTCTAAGATAGGGTGGCTTTACTACTGTGACATTTAAACACCTGTTCTGCACTACCCAATCAGATCACCCATTCTTTACACAGTCTGTGCATGTATTATAATGCATGTAGCCTTTCAATATGGATGTAGAAAAATCTTTTCGGTGGTTATGACAGTGTTTGCATGTTCTCACAGCCTCTCTCAGCCTTGGGCCAGAAACCTACGTATGCGAGCACAAATTCTTTAAAAAAGTGTTGAAGATGTGGAAACTTTGCATGATGGTAATAATCCTCTGAACTCAAGTGGGCAGTAGAGTTACCTTCACATATATATCTATGCTATATAGCCAGCTATTAATATGCAGACAGTTTGTCTAACTTAGTTTTTCAACAGTGCTAAAGATACTACATGTGTTTCATAATGGTATGAACTCCTTTGCATTACAGCCTTTATAACAAAAAAGGGTCTCACTAATGTTGTGAGAAAAATTATTTGAATGTATGTTAATGAGTAATGTGATTTTTACATATTTTGTAATATACATTCTCAAGTTCCGTATTCAGTGTACATACACCTTGTCAGCATCTATCCAAAAGGCTTTTTGTGGTCTTATTTCTTTGACTTAAATATATATATTTTTACTCACCATGCACATCCTTTACATACATACAATGATTACATACTGTTGCAGCACTCTTTGAGTACTGAATACAGTGCCAGATTTGAACCATTAATATGTTTGTAAATCATTGAAAAAAGCATAAATGTTAGGGCATCTCAAGGCTTTTCCCCCTGCATTTAAAATACCTAAGTTTTGATAAAACAACAATAAAAGGTGCTTTTATTTAAGAAGCATCATTGCATAACCTGTTAAGACTTGTTTTTATAGATTGTACCTTATATAAGTGTATTTCGTCTTGCTGCACTGGCAGATTTTTTTGCATTAAAATTGACTCAAATCACTGGAGGCAAGCCTGGAAAAGACTTCTGCTTATTGTCAGTGTGTGTGTGCAAAAAGAGAGATCTCCTCAGCCATCACCTGGAGTTACTCATCAGTCCCGTCACAGTAAGACCTGAGAGAGGAAACCAAGGGCAGCGGTGCTACAGAGCAGATGTGGCGGCTCACTGTGACGGGCGCTGAAAAAAACTGCCATTCATTCTGTCTGAAATGGCTTTATCTGTCCCCTTATCAACTCGGCAAATGCTGGGTCTTTATTTGATATTCAAGGTGTTAGCAGAAGAGAACAGGAGGGCCTTGGCTTCTCAGAGGGTGAGCGGTTGCAAATCAGCAGCCCCCAAAATCATCACTGCCGGGCGAAGATGTGTCCTATTGAAGTGTGGTTTGGAAGGGCAGACCTTTGGATATGTCAGAGCTGGAGTGACAGATGGAGACAAAGAAAGGAAAGAGAATAAAGATAGAGGGATGAGGTGGAGGAAGGTATCCTGCTGAGCCCTTCTGTCCACGCTGCAAACAGCAGGACTTTAATCTGATGGGTTGTGTGTGCATGTCTGGCAGTAAGTAGAAGTGTGTATTACTCTGGTTCGGGTCAAAGCAGTGAGGCCCAGAGCGGGTTGGATGTCATGCGGCCCACAGGGGTGGCTGGGTCAAGGGGTAAGACTCCTGCCTGCTGGGGAGCTTTGATGGGTGGCACACTCTCTCAGGCTGGCCGGCTCAAGCGGGGAGGTGCTCTGCTGTCTTTTGTTTTGACCTCAGGCATGTCAGAGCTGTTTCCAATTACGCCCTTGGATCGGGTGGTGTGTATTTCTACGTGTTATATGGGATCATAATTGACTATAACTGCACCCTCTTAACTTTAACCAGGTGTGCTGGCCGAGCTGGAGAGATTAGGCTTGCGCTCGTACAAGCATAGTGTTTGTTGAGTGAGCCGTGCCAGGGTTCGATGCTGGGATCCGATTTGGCCCTGAAGGAATAGTAGGGAGATTGGCCGTGACTTATTGCCAGATCCTACTGCTATCGAGCTGAGCGAGCGCACATGTGTGTGTTCAGGAGTCATGTCTGCGGGTACTGTTGTGTTTTACGAGCTGTGTTAAGTTGTTGTTGTATATTTGTGTTAGTCATGCTCTCCTGAGGCACAGCGCTGCTTAGCCCAGCGCAGCAGCCGTAACCGCAACCATTTTTCCAAGCCAGCACGTGAGGTCTCGACGGAATCGCTGCCGTACGAAACAGCCAATGTAAGAACATGTGGACATGCACCCACCTGCGTAGGGTGCTTTATGAGTAACCCCCCCACCCTCTCGGATTAAAATAGCCCCATTTACTGGCCTGACAAAGGGGGAAGAAGCCTGGTACGCAGCAGAACCCAGAACCTTACACCGACCGGGAGAGGGACGAAAGTGGGGATTGATGGCTCATTCAAGTGCCACTCACAGACAGAGAGCAGTTATGTCAATCCAGTCTAGTGTTTCAGAGTTCACCTCGGGCTAGAGCCAAGCTAAGTGCACACAGAGCGAGGGCGGCCCGGGTCAGCCTGCAACCAAAGACAGCCATCCAACCTGAGAGGGAGGTTTCCATCAACCTTACAAATCTTACTTAATGGTACACGAAATCTTAGCACGCGGACAGGAAAACAAAGGAAAATGATGAAAACAATGAGCCCGACGTGAAACCAGAGAAGACGCCGATGCATCTGTATATTTAGTTACACAATCGGACCGAATGCATGAGGTGGTCGGGACAGAGAGATGCTTTGGCTGTGAGCGTGCGTCCCTGTGTGGGATACTGTGTAGGTGGCTGAGGCCTAACAAAGAGAAGAGAAGAGAGAATGAGGGCATTGTGTTAGGCGGGCTGGTGTTGAGCGGGGAAAGAAAGAGAGAGAGAGTCTAGGTTAAGAGCTGCCGCCATTGACGACTCTATAGAATAAACACGTCTCTGAACACTGATGAGCTGAGCTATCACTTTCAACAAGCTCATTACTGTCACTTCATTACATGTCCTGCGCTCATCCTCGAACAGAGAACGAAACGGCAAGCAAACAAGAAGAGAGGTAAATAAGAGCGTACGATATGCTGCCGTTAAAACTACTATAATTAAGTTCTGAATTGTAATGTCCCAATTGTGAGACAGATGGCAAAGCAGTTTTGAGAAGTTGCATGCTTTTAATGTACAGTACAGCCAATATTCTGAAAAATGAAAAAGTTGAGGTGTGGTGTGGTGTTTAAAATAATAAAATACACAACTGTAATTGTAAGCTATAAATAATAAAAGTCTAAATGTAACATATGTTGCATTGTCATATGAATATTTATGATAATATTTTATAATGTTTTAAAATGGAGTTACAGTTATGATAAAATAAAGCTGCATTTATAAGAAATAAATCTGCAATTGCATGATACAAGCTCATGTTTCTGAGACAAAAGGTCATAATATATGTGTAAATCTGTATATATATATATATATAAATCTGGTATGGTCAAATTACAAAAAAAAGTTGCATTTCTGAGAACAGAAGTTCACAAAAATGTCATAGTTAGGAGGAATAAAGTTTAATTCCCTAAATATAAATTTGCAATTTGCATTCCAATTTTGAGACAAAGTCACAATTACGAGAAATAAATTTGCTATGTGACATATTAAGCTGCGATTAAGAGAAATAAAGCCACAATTATGAGAGATAAAGTCACAATTACCACACAGTATTTTTTTTTTTTTACTCTGGAACAGGCCTCCATTATAATGGAGACAATATGCGACTCTTTCAGAGGAGTAAAACAAATGTTTTTGTTGTCGTTCCAAAATGCCAAATGATTCACATTCAATTGTTTGTGCTATTCAGTGATCCAGCGCTCACATAGATCATTTGTTCTAATGTGCTTTTTGGACATTTGACAGGTGGGAGGAGATGTGGAGCTTGATGAGACGAAGTGTGTATGTGTGTGTTGGGGGGAGGAGGAGTGTGTTTTTAATTACACGATATGTGTTATACGGATGGTTAAAAAGCCAGTTACATAGAGGAGAGCGAGTGTAACTCTGCCAGCATTGAAATGCATGCTCCGATTCCTCACTAATTAAAGCAGCAACTTCAGAAATGCCATAATAACCATTAATTAGGGGGCTCCTATTTTCAACATAATTTGCTAATTAGTCGGAGACACTGCGCTGTGGATGTGACTAATTATTGGTGGGTTGGAGCAATAGACACTTGTGACTTGGGTGAAAATCACACTATTATGGGGTCGCACCATTACGGGTGTGACTCAAAACCCGACAGGGCCCTAATGGCTTGTAGTCTGCTATTCTCCCCCTTTATATAAAACGCACTACATTGAACACGACTTTATTTACTAAGGCTTGAAGATGCAGTGTCCATATACACACTAATTAGTATGTTATCGGATTTACTCTTGACCTCACTGGCCTGTCCGCGATATTGGACTGGGTGAAAATACATCTCAGCCCACATCTTGTCACTTCCTGCTGTGTGACCTAATCTCTGCACAGACCTTTAAAGCCCATTCTCTTCACATCTAGTAGTGTGTCCTTGTGTGTGCATGTAATGCATTCACTAAAGTTGTGTTGTGCGGTGCATTTTACAGAAGAAATCTGCTTGAGATGTGGTTATCTTGTTTTATAGTCTTTAAAAATCTGGTCAAGGCCTCTGAATAATTCATGTCTAAAATCTTTAGGGCTGTTACAGGAGCTCAGGTTGGTTGTTAGTTTGTTGCTATTGACTATGTTTAAATGAATCTCCTTTTGATAGCCTGAGGGGAAAATCCTCTAATATTCGCCACAATTAAGAGCAGTTAAACTCCATCCAGCATCCTGTAGATGCAATAAAATACTTTTTAAATAATTATGCCCTACTCTACAAAGCTGTCTTTCTGCCTTGTAGGAACTTTCTCAGAAAGTTGCATCCTAAAAAACATGAGAAATTACAACTGACAGATTTAAAATATTATACATAGGGAATGGATTGTTTAATTTAAAATGCAAAGTCATTTATTCACTCATCTTAATGTCATTCCAAACATGTGTGACTTACTTTCCTCTGTGGAACATAGAAAATATATTAAGATACAGTGAAAGTTGTTGGCCTTCCATGTTGTAATGAGGATGAGTACACTGTAAAAAATGCTGAGTTCCAAACAAGAGATTTGTGTTGGACAATATGAAGAAATTAAGTTAACTTGTTAGTTTTTACATATTTAATTGAATTGTATATAAAACAATTAAGGCGTCACGGTGGCGCAGTGGGTAGCACGATCGCCTCACAGCAAGAAGGTTGCTGGTTCGAGTCTCGACTGGGTCAGTTTGCAGTTCTGTGTGGAGTTTGCATGTTCACGTAGGTTTCCTCTGGGTGCTCCGGTTTTCCCCACAAGTCCAAAGACATGCGGTACAGGTGAATTGGGTAACCTAAATTGTCCGTAGTGTATGTGTGTGAATGAGTGTGTATGGATGTTTCCCAATGATGGGTTGAAGCTGGAAGGCCATCCGCTGTGTAAAACATATGCTGGATAAGTTGGCGGTTCATTTCGTTGTGGCGACCCCAGATTAATAAAGGGACTAAGCCGAAAAGATAATGAATGAATGAATAAAACAATTAAGTTGTTGCAAAAAAAATCTATAATTGTGTTGTTTCAGCTCATTTTAAATAAGTAGTTTGAACAACAATTTTTTTTGAGTGTAAATAATAACAATTTCTGCTTTTGCATCCACTTTCTCTTTATTTTTACTCATCCAAACATATAAATCCAATGGCACACTACTGTAATAATTACTGTTAAAATTACATTGTCCACAAATACTTGCACTGCTTCTGGTGAATCTGTGTGTGGTTGTCTTCAGCATTGGTGTTTCCTGAGAGGATGAGTACTGGAGGAAGTTTGGGTTTCCTTCTGTCAGTGTGTGTATGTGTGTCACATCAGAGAGGAGATAAACAATGGGCCTGCAGGGCCCTGGGGCCATTCAGATTTTTACCTTTCTTTAGATCCTTTTCACCATAATGTCAGTGTATCATTGACTCATTGTGTGAAAAGATGGTGATCTCAATGCTAATGAGTGTGTTTACATCCACCGGTTATAACCTACATGTATGTGCATTTTTATAATGATCGCAGTATTGATAGCTAATATTTTGTTATATATGTCAGTATGTTTACTTATACTTTATTTAGGGTTAGTCGTAATTATGCATAATGTATTGTTATATTATAGTAACAAGGATGCTGTAAAAAGTGCTACCATATATTTTTATTTTATTTTATTGTTGTTTTTTGTTTGTTGATTTAGCAAGGCCTCATTTGATGAAATGTGAGAGTAAACATGTTTTTAATATTAGAAGAGATATCTATCTCAAAGAAATGTGGTTCAGTTGAACTTTCGGTTCATCAAACAGTCATGAACAGTTAATATATTAAAGCCTTCTTTTAAAAACAGCCTTACATAAGACAGCAGTCATAGGCCAATTCTGCAGTGACCTGAAACTGTGATCTTCAAGCACAATGATTTATGATTTCTGCATCTGTCAATTTTGTATACTGTGTATATGCTTGATTATTTCCTAATGTGTTCTTTTTCTTTCTTTTTCTCTGCTGCTTCTGCTTCTCTGTGTGATCTTCAAACAGGTAAGAGAAGTCTTTTATTCAACAACTATGAAATACTATTTGTATAGCATGACTATAGGAGTGTATCTTTAGATGCAGTAGTGCTCACTAATTCAGAGCATTAACATATCACAGATTCTCCATGTACACCAAATCTTCACAAATATATTGTTCTGTCCAGATCTAATTTCATCCCTATTACTTTCCTTTTTCCTTTTCTCGCTCACTCTCTCTCTCTCTCTCTCTCACACACACACACACACACTCTTTTGGAGAGACCTTTACTCTTCTTGGCTAATGACTTCCAAATACTTCATCAGCATGTAGCCTTAACCTTGCTGTTGTTTCCAAGCACCATAACAGCTCTAATTAACTGCTTCCCCCTTCTGTTTCACCTACCTCAACACAAACACACGCACACACACACACACATACAAAGAGCCTAAGCCAGTTTCATTCTGCTGAGCTCTTTGCCCAATGCTCTGTACAGTTTTAGTGCTACAAAGGGAATATATATTTTTATAGAGCTTTGTGTGGATGGATGATGTTAGAATCACTGGCTCTCACCCCACCGGCCATAAGAACAGCATCTCTTGTTTATTAAAGTGCTTACGGCAGTGTTTAGTCAAGGACTCAACATACGTACTGAATCCAGAGCAATAAGGAGAGTTCAGTTTGCCTCAGCAGATTCACATCGAGGCGCCATTAACCAAAAAAAGACTAGCGCAGCCTGATTAGGAGGAAAACAGTCAGAGTATGTGGCATTTATTTACATATTTAACTTTTGATCTTTTACCCGCTACTTGCCAGCAGAGAGAGGTGTGTCGTGTCGCTCAAGTTCAAGGATTTTCTCGCCTCGCTTGATAAACAGATCTCAAGATCCGGGCTTTAAAATCTAGAAGCCCTGCTGGGGAGCACCCTGACCTCATAAGTTTATTAATTACTTTTGTTATTAACTATTCATCAGGGTTTCTGATGTCCGTCCCGGAGCTCTGCTGAAACAAGACCTATATTCTTCCCTTCAGCCGTCGTCTGAAAATCTAACAGTCCACTGAACTTGATAAGTGTGCCATCATCTCGTTAATCAAATTACTTATGAACCGAAATTGACAGTTTTCATTAATTATAAAGGATTATTCTAATTGCGATTCAAATTTATTCATTTAGAACAGACGGCATTCAGTAATATTTCAGCGAATTTGCATATTAAATGGAGAGGGTGGTTGATTAAGTATGGTAATGTATGCGCGATGCCTTATTTTGTTTCTGGTGGGCCATATGCGGCATGGTGGCTGGGGCAGGTGAAGACTCCAGAACGTGTTTAATTTGTTTGACAAACACGGAAGGGGACACAACACGTCCTCTGGCACCCTGCGCTCCGCTCGCCCCTGTGACCCTCACCTCCCTCTGCACCCACCTTTACCTTTAGCTCATGCTCTGCAGCTCTGACTAAACTCTACTTACACAATAAGCAAACTTACATGTCTCTTCTTAAAAGAACAGTTCCCAAAAATCAAGATGCCATTCCAAGCATGAATTACTTTTTTTTTTTGTCTGTGGAACAGATAGTTGAAAGAATGTTCATGCTGCTCTTTTAATCTCCCATTTCATAAAGAAAGAAAGTTATACAGGATTGGAACAACATTGGGGTTAGTCAGTGGTCTAATTTTTGGTTGACCTATCCTTTTAAGGCCCGATTTCCACTTGATATCAACATGACTTTTCAGTGATCCAGTCACAAGATTCAAGTGATTTGAGAGGCATTACCGTTTGCACTTGGTATTGACATGAGTTCAGATGCATCCCTTGTGACCACTTGTGTTCGAATTTTGTCAAGACCCTTCCCTCTTAATTCGTCCCACTCTACTGCACTTTCGATGAGGGGGTGTTCGACGAATGAGTACTGTTGAATGAATGATCCTATATTATATGACTTACGAGTGAGCAGGAAAGCAAATGAATACAATTATGGGAATGGCATCAACAATTAACATTGTTATCAGTG
This sequence comes from Danio jaintianensis, assembly GCA_903798115.1. Lineage (NCBI taxonomy): Eukaryota > Metazoa > Chordata > Actinopteri > Cypriniformes > Danionidae > Danio > Danio jaintianensis. The sequence goes on along the minus strand of CAIGQV010016735.1, from coordinate 14,104,364 downwards.
TGCTTTTGGACAAATTCAGCGAATGCCTGCACTTTCTCACATGTCCCATAATGATCATGTTCAATCAGTGGGCGGCGATACACTCTAGAAAATGCTGGGTTGTTGTAACCCAACACTGGGTCAAATATGGACAAGTCGCTGGGTTAAAAAGTGTCATTTAAATTTCATTGAAAAATTTATCCCAACATTGAGTTTGTCAATATTTGACACAATGTTGGGTTACAACAGCCCATCATTTTTTAGAGTGCATGTTATATTTTGTTGCAGTTTGAACGCATTCGAAAACGCATTTTGTGTATTCAAAACTACACAAAAATGGGTATTCAACTACACCCAAAAAGTGGTCAATCAATGGCAAAAAAAAAATCTTCATTTATTCTGCAAGTGATTTCATTGATCATTCATGTGATCAGGAGGAAAAACATCTTAATACCAAATGTAGATTTTAGGAGTTAAAAGTGTGTTCGCCTGGTGCTTTTCCAATTCTTTCTATTAATTTTAAAACATTTCACACAGCAGGTGTGTCCTAATTGTCCTTTGTTCCCATTCTTAAGGTTAAATCAAACCTATCCTTTCTAGAGTATCTCTGCAACCTGATTTGTAGTATATGTAATGGCTTATGAACACACGGCTAGAGAAGAAGCAGAATTCCTGCTCCAAGCCCATACAAAGGGCATTGCTTTAGTGTAATTTAATACCATAGTTAAGGCAAATGAAAAAAGAGGAATAAAATGAGGACATCTATCAAAACCCTATGCATTTACACAATGTGCCCTTGCTTACACAGGAACTCTTTATCAAGTTAAATATAGCTTGCATACTATACTTTGAATTTAGTTTCCGGGCGACTACATTTTAAAGCGTTTGTGTGTTTATACATCATCTTCAAGCAAAGAAAAACGACACGCCCGTACTACTGTCGTCCAATATAAATGCATTAGTGCAAATTTCAGACTCGCAGCTCAGTCCAATAGCAATAAAGCATTATTACATTCTTTAGCGGAGGTCAAGCCCCTCTGAGAGGTCAACGGTTAACCCTGTAGCTTTGCTCAGTTCCTGGACTGTTGTTCTGGCTGGGCGCCTGGGTGTCCCCGGGTGCTAGGCCACTTAAAAAGAAATAACCTAGCGCAGCTGCTGGTGTGTTTAATTAGCAGGGGTGCTGATTTTATGTGTGTGTGCGCCTGTAATGATGCTGAAACAGATCCTGCGTTTAGTCGCCAGAGTATTGACAGTCTTCGAGTGGCCCGGTGACAAGGCCATTCTTCATTACTCATGGCCGCAGGGAGAGAGGGGACTCGGGGTGGGGTATTGGGTGGTAATGGGGATCTGAGATTTGGCAGGGGGCCAGCAGTGGCACACCCAGTTGGGAGAGGCTCGGTGCCACTGCCGTCGCTTTGCCTGTCTCAGATTTATGAGGGCTGCTTTAGAAAGGAAATGTTTCAATCAGCCGTGCCTGCCGAGCATGTCCATCACCCAGACAGGCATTTATTTACGACATCATAGAATTAGATCCTGTGTACATTTAGCTGCACACATACACACATCCACAGATCTTTTCTTCAGTAGTACAAATCTCATTCATTCTACCACCAGTCATGTTGTTTTATGTACTTTGGCCATTTCCCTGCTGAAGTCATGCCAGTGAAGCCCTTCTCCGACTCTCAGCTCTGTGGCTAACTGGAAGAAACATTGTTCTACACCAGTTCATAAATACAGAAGTGAATGCTTTGCCATCGCATTGTTACTGTGGCGGGAAGAAACCTCAGTACACATGAGGGTGATAGATGTATGTGCCTTAAAACTGGATGTGCTGTTTTTTTAAGTAGCTAGCTATAAAAATGTCGACAGTTGTGCTAACTTTATCTAACTCTTGTTCAGATGGTTTTTCTGGAATAAAAAATAGAGAAAACTGACAGAATGTGGCAGCAGTTATGCATGCTAATGGACAATGTATTGTCCCCTTGTGCCAATGCAGAGATCACATATTGTGAAGCTAGAAAAGTTTGCATTCCCATTTGTTTTGGTTCAAATCGTATGCCAAAGTTGCTTAATTGGTAATGTGAATAGATCCGATTGATGGGTCTATGATGATTTTCAGTAAAACTGTTCAGTTATTCCCATTACCACAGATCAAGAATGACACAAGGCTACATTTTACAGGAAACCATGCTGTTTGTAGATTTCAGTTGTGCAATCTTACAGACCAACTTGGGCTTGGCAACAGTGAAGCACTGGCTGAAATAAAACTAGCAAATCTGCACTCATTGTATGGGGTGTAATCAAGCTACACAATTTTGTGACTTCCCAACCAGTCATTGCTTGCTTTCTTAATTGTTGTGCATAATGTCAGTGAGAAGGTGGAATTATCGGTTACAAGAGTATAAAGAAACAATGGCTACTGAAACATGTGTTTTGTACTGGCTATCTTGTCATCAGAAAAACATCATAAAGACATATGTGTTTTTTTGTTTAACTCCATGGCCTAGAACCATTGCCACACTTTCTTTTATTTTGCCATGTTTTGTGTTGTGTACAGAGCTTCTGTTGTCTTATTGGTCAACATCACAGATGTGACAGAACCTGCTGTCGAAGACACACATCAAACAATTAAACACGCTATATTTTCTGACATAATATATGAGATAAAACGATTGATTCTTGAGTTTAGGATTCACCACGAGACCCTATCTCAAACTAACTCAGGCTGAAATTGTGTAGTCTGAACAAGCTACAAACTAGCCTCTAAAAAGGGCTTCCACTAGAGGACTGCACTGCAAATCCAGGAGTCCGAGACTCCCACTTTCCATCTCCATCAATGTGTCATGATGAGTCCAGCACCCCTCCACTTTGTCCTGAGAAATATTTAAAGAAAAACAGAGTGGAATTACCTGACACAGGACAGGATTAGACAGAAAGCGCGGAGTGATAAATTTTTCATTGCAATGAGATGTTGTGGCTGAATAAAACATTGCTTTTTAAATAGACATGGGCTAACATGGAAGGTGTTCCCTGCCAGTCTCTCTCTGCGGAGCAGCTGACAGCTACACGCTCATGTCACATGCAGCCACACCGACTTACTATACACTTCACTATACTCTCTCTCAGAGCACACTTTCTTACCACTTTCGCATCAAATTTGGTGTCATCCTTGCCTATTTCATCCGATTCCGACTGGCAGCCTGTCTGAGCATGTGTGACATGAGGAAATGTGTGTGTGTGTCTCTCCGACTGTCCTCTTTGACAAACTACATGGCGCCCTCTTTGTGAGTACAGAGACCTGGCCTGACTTTCTCACACAGCATTAGCATGCCAACATGCCCTCTCGCACCTTCCGTCCGCTATACGTGCCTAACGTGATCCTACACACTAGGCCGACTTGCCCCTTTTTCTCTCTCCCGCACTGTCAGTCAGTGACCCCACTGTTACTCTGAGCTCTTACAGATGGCCCGGGCTCAGATAGCATCTGCCTCCTTCCATCCATCACAAGCGGCTGCTCTGCGGAGCTCCACGGCAGGGGCCCCACAAGCCTGCCAGATCCCTTACCCCACCTCTGTGTGTGGGACTCAGGTACCGAATACTGCCTGATAGCCTACGGTCACTGGAAAAGTGGAGGAACTCTAGTCTCCACAGTCCAGACTGGGAGCGAAGGCCTGGCTGTGGGTTATTAATGGGCCCCCCTTGTTGTGCCTCGGCCCCCAAGGCGTCCGCCTCCGTAGCTCCTGGCACGGGACACCGGCTCATAAATCTCCTTAAATAATGCCGTGCGGCAGCTAGGGGAAAGGGGTCACTACGGAAACAAGGCAGTCAGGCTGAGATGAAGTGTCAGTGATGCATGGCCTGTGCCCCGAATGCAGGTAATATTCCCCCCCAGCATACGCACAGGAGAAGAAAGGGGAGGGTTTGGAGGCACAAAGCACGACCTGCTACCATAAAACAGATTTTTATCAGGAATACAAGATTTATATATTTTTGTGTGAAACTTTAAGACCCCTGAGATGCAGAGGAGTCCCCCAAAATCAGAGCTTCACCAGCAGACGAGCAAGGTAGTGGAGTGGCAGCTGAAAGCCGAACATGTGGTTTGAATTAACACCCTCCCCAGGGTTCAGCCCAACAGTGGGGGAGGCAGGATCTGAGACTACCTTGTGATGATAGACACATCCGTCTGATTATTGTTCTTCTCTTGACACACATCACTTTCCCACGCCTTTTTTCTTCTCCTGCTTCAAAAGTTTGAGTGAACTCAAAATGTGGATATGATAATAGAGATTTTTTGGAAAGATTATAGATCAGGTTCCGAAACTAACCAGGACTCAGCAAGACACCACAAATGCCTCCAAAATGAATTAATTTGTTATCTTACACCATATAAGAATTTTCAATTCCGTTCTGCTCAAATAGATTACATCTGTTAAAATTGACATCTATCTACATATGCACCTATTCTTTAAATTATACATTTGTTTAAACCAGCCTGCAGCGGAGATTTTTTTCCTCTCAGGGTTTCTTCTTCATCTTCAGGAGTTTTTCCTTTCCATGGTCGCCTTTGGTTCACTCACTGGAGAATTCGGCTATGCTTTGAAAAGTTGCTTTGTAACTATAAAAAGGCATTATACAAATACACTGAAAAAAAAGTTAAATGAAAATGAAACTTAATTTAATATTACTATTAATATTGTAGAATAAAATATTATATGTTGTTTAATGTTATGTTCTTAACATTTAAGTAACAATAATAATAATAATAATAATAATACATGTATCACATATAAAGCTAATATGTTTATATTGAGAACTTTGGGGTAAGTTATTTATTTTTTGAAATAAGTTTGCATTATATTGACTAAAAGTGACACCAAATTCATTCATTCATTTATTTTACTTTCGGCTTAGTCCCTTTGTTAATCTGGGGTCACCACGGCGGAATGAACCGCCAACTTATCCAGCATATGTTTTACGCAGCGGATGCCCTTCCAGCCGCAACTCATCACTGGGAAACACCCATACACTCCCATTCACACACATACACACTATGAACAATTTAGCTTACCCAATTCACCTATACAGCATTTCTTTGGACTGTGGGGGAAACCGGAGCACCCGGAGGAAACCGAAGCACCTGGAGAAAACCTACGCGAACACGAGGAGAACATGAAAACTCCACACAGAAATGCCAACTGACCCACCCGAGGCTCGAACCAGCAACCTTCTTGCTGTGAGGCTACCCACTGCGCCACCGTGCCGCCTGTGACTAAATATTTATAGAAATACATAATGTAGAAATAATATGTAATAACTGAATTAATGAATGAGCAATTTAAATATATTTAATTTTAAAGTGTAAAAATATTGTAAGGATATTTAACAATATTGCAATTTTTGCTTTACTTTTGGTAAAAAGTAAATTTTTGAATGTCTGTGTACTTACTGTTTCTATGAAATTAAATATTAAAAGTTAAATTAAAAGTTAAATTCTGATAAGGCCTAATAAAACCAAACCTGGCAACATCTCTTGTAGATAAATAGCTTTGTTGTGACATGTACCATCTGTTTTAATTCAAGAGTTCAGCAGCAGTTACCAGCCTCTTCCAGCAGCAGCATCTCTAGTCGTCAGTGTAGCTCTTCACTTCGTTCAGCTCGTATGCCGAAGCTTGGAGCACGGAGAAGATTGTTGTATATTAGTTTAATAAAGTCAGAGACAAATGAAGCCCCCCTGCCAAAGAGGACTGTGTTACACACTTCATGAACCAAATTAGTGTGGCAGCGCAACACGCCAGCGCGTCGCTTTTGTTCCGGAGATGATCTGCATAGCGGAGCTCATTTCTCAGACAGATAAATCTGACGGCAAGCCGTGACTTCCCCCCTGAAGTAAATAGTGTAAATAATGAAAGGGCCTGCCAGCGGCGCTTGAGGAATGACTTCATCCCAAGCTATTTATACAGACTGTCAGAGGGGAACAAAAAAGGAACTGGGCAGGGAAGAGGAGAGAATGGGAGCTCCATCTGATTGGATAAAGAAACAGACTGGCTAATGCCTTCTGGGTAATAGAGATGGAGCACCACTTGAGTGTTGTGTATGTGTGGTTGGGACGGAGGGAAGCTTTTAATTGAGAGGTGAGAGGGATGGATCCCACAGGTTAACTCCATTCTTCAAGGGCCATTAATATGGATCAGATAAGGTTTTTAGTGCACTGCACCTCCAGTGACACACGACATGCTCTATTAATCCTACTGATGTTGTGGACTTGCCAGATGATTATAGGTGAATTTGTCATATTCTGTTGTGGTTAAGACGAATTAAGCGAATGATAAAGATAAAGATGCTTTGTTCTCTGGTTACGGTTACAAGGCCCAAAACTCACTTCTCTCCCTATTCTGAGATTCAAGAGATGCACTGTTCATATTGTAAACGATAAAAATGTCTTACAAAAAATGGGTTAAACCTATAGTGGCTTTAAAGATAATGACAAGGTATTACAATCAGTTAGTAGTCTGTGGCTGTACTGTGATCTTTAAATTATTTTAATCTACTGTCAAATTATTTTTTTTTATACGCTAGACAAGATTTTTGTTGTAGTCCTATATATAGTTTTGCCTTTGTTTTCACCTCTAAAAACAATTTAAATGGTAATTGCGAATTTGTCTCTTGAAGCTTTACAGTTATGATGCTTAGATCTCAAAAAGTAATTTTAGATTTCAAATATGTGACTTCACATCTCGCATTGTGATTTTTACAGTTCGTATGCTTTTCCATTTGCAGAAGCAGAAACATTTGACTGGCTTAAATGTCTTCATAAGCACATTAGCTGAATCTACCAAGAACGTCCATTGTTTTCAATTGATTATTTTGCAGTTTAACATTTATTTAGCTGATTATTATGGTCCCATATTAAGGTGTCTTTGAAAGTTTCTTTTAAGCAGGCCAACTTGTCTAAAGTGTATTTTAAACTGTAATATCGCCAGACTCATTTGGTTTCCTCATTTAGTAGCTATTTAGGAAGTGTTTCATGTTCTTATAATTAGAGCTCTTGTCTCTCGGCTCCTTCTGGCCCCTCCTCTCTCCGCTCTGTAGTTTTTATCTTGACGCGCTGATCAAAAACTGTCCCACCGAGGACACCGTACTGCCGGCAATTACCAAGATGTTTATTATATCTGGTGTAATAATTTCGGTCGCTACAGGGATTATTTAAAAGTTATTACCACTTTGATGTTGGCGCTTTTCTCAGGTTGTGATTGTGTGTTTAATTGTACCAAAGTGACACATAAACCCCGTCTTAATTTAATGAAAGCGAGAAAGTGAGATTATTAAAATATGACTGCATCGGCAGGCCCGGCTGTGTAATTATTTTGCTAAATTTGTGCTGGGAGGCATGATAGGGCAAACTGTACTCATTTGCAGGAGGCTAATTTAATAAACCTCAACCCTCTTTATATGAAGGTTGAATGTTTTCCCGCTTAACCCAATTGAAAACCACACCAATTTGCTGTACTAATATTTCCAGCACTTTCGGGCTAATGATGCTAACTCCAAACAGCCCGGAACCAGTAATTAATGGAGATGCTAATGAAAAGGTGACGGCACCTCCAGCACACTGCGGCGGACACTATCTATCTTGGACCGCTGAAAAATTCCTCCTCTTATCTCATAGCCCATAATCCTCTTCCTCTAATTAGCCACTGTGTTCAGGCAGAATGGAGAATAGTCAAGTTCATCTGCGCTTTTCTGGAGAGATTGAGAGAGCAAAGTTCAACCAAGGAGACTAGTGAGGAAGAGCGAAACACTGTCTGTCTCTAGAAGCAGGAGGAGGAGGAGGGAGAGACAGCAGTGTGTGTTACACTCTGCTGGTCACCTGTCAGCTGTCAGAGCAATTACAGCACCTCCTAGTGTTAAATGTTTAAAGTGCGCATTAGCATGTAGCACAGTGGCATCCTGTCCCTGTGATCCTGTGAGGCTGGCACTTGCCGACAGCCCCTGTCCCGCCACAAATCGCTCCAGACAGTGCGCTGTTAAAATCAATATGCTGCAGTTTTGTAGCGCTTCCGTCTGACTGTGCCGCGTTGTCTAATATAATGTAAATAATAAATTATCAGGCTGCAGAGACACTCCACCTCAGATTCACCCACTGATATAAGTGCTAACAGGATCGCTCAGTCCATTTGGTTGCAATAGTTTTTCTCTTGCAGTGGATAAAAAAAAAAAAAGGTTCCAAAAGGAGGCTTTTGCAGAAGTGCCATAAAGACACTCCTAAAAATAAATGTTCTTAAAGGTGTTGTTTTTTCACAACGATCCCCAATTTTTTTTTGTGAACTTCTTTTTAGTTTTTAAAAGACATGTTTCTTAGTGTGAACTACTTTTTCGACATCTAAAGGAGCTTTTCACACAATTAAGAACTTTTGTGGACTTTAAATATTTTTTTGGATGGCCTCAATGTTGATAAAGAACCTTTATTTTAAGAGTGAAAAAACTTTTATTGAAAAGTAAAGAACCCTTTTCCACTAGTAGGGCTGCACAATATATCGTTTCAACATCGATATTGCAATGTGAACATTCGCAATAGTCACATCGTGAGTATACACAATGTTGAGTCTGGATTATAATTTATCACTTCGCAAGTGTTTTTTGAGACCTGTGACTGTGAGGGTTAAGAAACTGTACTGTTTTTAACTTAAATTCTATTGAATTGTTTATAAAACGAAGACTATGCAGTTTTATTTTACATTTGATTATTCAATTAATGTATATCTGAATACAGTTTGACTCCTCAAAAAACAATAAAATGCTGTTTATATAATTTGTATCTTTTTCTTTATTGAATTGATCTATGCTAGTAGATTGTTTCTTATATTTTATGCATATGCACTCCCCAACAGAATCATCCCAATCAATCTAAAATTATAAATTCTTTCCAAATAGTTATTCAACAAATCTAGTGGAATTGTATTCATATCGCAATTTATATCGCAGAATAAAAAAATATCACAATGTTAGATTTTTCCAATATCGTGCAGCCCTACCTACTAGTAACCTTTGTAAAATTGAAATATTCCATGGACGTTAAAGGTTCTTAAACATTTGTGTCGTCATGAAATTAAAAATGATTTTTAATTGATTATTGTAGTATTTGTACCAAATTATATACAATTTTGTTTTATTAAAATAGCTTCCTTTCTCTCTTATAATGACATCTCTTCACTTTTATGATGAATAATCCAGTGATCAAGAATCAAGTTGTGGCATGATTTTTTCTTCTTTCATTTTTAAATAATTAGAAAAAATCTCATGAACACTTTAAAGAAACTTTTGGAAAAGTTTGATGGATGTTAAAGGTTCTTATAAGAACCATGTACTCCAGGTAAAAAAATTTTATTTTATAAAGTCATAAAGAAATCAGAATTGATGGTTTTCAGTGTAAAAAACAGTGTACATGAGACCTACAACCCAACACCTACAACTGGCAATAAATGTATTAAACTGACATTATTAACAATTACATTGATTATATTTTGAAAGCACTGTGTTTGAGTGTCACTTAAAAGAATTGGCATTTTACATCTGCACTTTCGCTGGCTTCCTGCGAGCCCTGCCATTTCTCAACTGGTGAAACGTAGCATGGATCCCATATTTGTGGGTTAAAGGAGCAATTAGGTTTTAGTGGGACACGCTGGATGAGAGGGGACGGAGGCAGGGAGTGTATGAGCTCTAATTAGGTCAGTGGAAGAGAAAGGCAGCATACACTCTCTCCGTGAAAAGGTCCCCCTGTTCTTTGCGTCCCGTCTGCGGGTGACTGGATAAGACAGGTGAAGGCAAGTAGAAGTGGTAGCTGTCAATACGCCTCCCTCGCTCCCCTTGCCTCTGATGCCATGAATTATTTGTGAGAGCAGGCAATGACAAAAGGATGTCGCTCGCTCTTAAAGCCTCACCTGCCTCCCGTCACACCCACATAGGGTTGATTCCATCAGACACAGAGTCTCTCCTTTACATTTCTCTCGGCTGTGCTCTTTTCTCTAAGCTCATCATTTCTGTATCAAAGTACAGTAAACAAGTGCTGTTCCATTCTGGCTCGACCCTCAGGAGCTCCTCCTCCTCCATGTTACACAATTTCCATCTTTCACCGACTGCTCCAGTGTCATTCTGGATTTGTTTGTCAGTTTGTTTCTTCAGCATGGGCCAGATAAGTTGCACATTATTTGGAATTGCTTATGAGTATGGTTTCATTGTAGAGTGTAAATCTTACAGTAATCATTCTAAACTTTCAGGGGTGCGATACAATACAGATGACCACCCATGCACTAAAAAGTAATATTTAGATATCACGGGGCATCAAAAGGAGCATTCATCCAATTTGAGCCAAAATGATAAAAAAGTATATGTATATGTATGAGTCAGGGAGAAATTATTTTGGACAGTCAAGTTCAGTATACTAAATGCACATGCTCGCACACACAAATGCACATGCAAATGCACACACACAAACAAAACCCTCACAAAACACAATTTGCATTTTTACTTTATTTGTGTGATTTATTAGGCGTTTTTCTCATGGGGACAAAAAATGTCCCCACAAGGTCAAAATTTAACAGTATTGCTATACTTGTGGTGGACATATGGTCCCCACAATGTAAATAATACAAGGCACACACACACACACACATACAGTATACATACTATATGAGGCAAGTATATAAAAAAATACATATCATTAATATTTTTTTTTAAATCAAATGCTAACATTCATTATCAATTTCTACATAATAAAATATGTTAAAAATTAGTTAAAAAAATAATACATTTAACCCTAAATTATAACTTTTCAAGTACTTTTTATATGTATTGATTTTTTAAAATGATATGACAAAAAGTCATGACAACAAATGTTTTTATGTTAGTTTAACTTGTTTTAATAATAAGTTAAACTATTTTTTTTTTGTTATATAAGGTTTAACTTAATGTTTTTTGTCAGTTTAACTAATGTAAGTTGAGATGACTCAAAAAATTTCATTTGATTCAACTAAACAATTTAAGGCGGTACAAATTTTATTCACAGTGTATATAAATGAACCTATACTAACAAATCCTGTAAAAGAGTAATTGAAAAAAAACATACAAAGTTGGCGGTTCATTCCGCCGTGGCGACCCCAGATTAATAAAGGGACTAAGCCGAAAAGAAAATGAATGAATGAATGAACATACAAAGTGTTTTCACAATACATTCTTTGTCACGTCAAATATTCACTTACAGAACATGCCCATGAAAAATAGTATGATGCAGACTTTTTTTTAGGATACCAGAATGGAATGGTTTGTAAGCACTGTTTTGAATTAAAAAACATTTTTGTAGTCATCAGAGTCATAGCCATGATGTAAAAAACTAAAATATTCCTATAAGGTAAATCTGACTGCATCCTTTTGTTTAAGGTAATTGAGGGGTGTGTGAGTAACCCAGTAATACTCGGGCCGGTGTGTTTGAGTCCTGTGGCAGTGAGTAACAGTGTGCTGTAAAGCTCCAGTCTTCACACAAAAAGCAGGCGGTCTAATGATCCCACTGGCTGAAAACCCTGAGGCCTGCATGCGCTGTCCCTCCACCACCCCTCCATTCCCACCCTTCCTCCCTCCATCCATCCATCCCTCCCTTCCTTCATCCCTGCCACATCTGCTGCCTCTCGCCAAAGGAAAAAAATCAATCTCTCCATCATGAATTATTGAGGTGTTTGCCTACAGCCTCTGAAATATACAGGAGGGTGGTCTCTCTCTCTCTCTCTCTCTCTCTCTCTCTCTCTCTCTCTCTCTCTCTCTCTCTTTCTTGTACATTTAGTTTTAGATTTGTGAATAATGCACAACAGAATTAATTTTAATATACTTTTCCCCTTTCCACCTTCGATGCTTTATTTGTGCTGCTGACATTGCGTTGCAAGTATTGTGTGGGGTCTTGTATTTCCCTCTGAGCAGAACAGACTGTTTACAGAAAATATGTCTGTTTGTTTTAGCTTTCTGTATGAGCTGCTACAACTAGGGTCATTTGTGCTGAATTAGTCGATTACATGCATTTAAACAAGTTTAAAGTGTATATCTCAGCAGAAAATGAGCAATGATGGTCTTCATATTGGATTCATTATCTCTATACTCTATATATTTCCAAAATACTGGAAATATCACTGTATTTTTGAAATGGTATTACTGTGGTACCGTTAGTGGGATCATGCACCGATATGGACATTTTGGCTGATATTGATAAATAATAGCTCTTTTTATCTGGAAGATGCACTCTAGAAAAATGCTGGGTTATTTCAGCCCAATTCTGGGTGTAATAGGGACTAGCCAAACTGCTAGGTTAATTTTTTTTGAAACACAAACTTAAAATTTGTCCAAATGTAACCCAATGTTTGGGTTAGCCTATATTTACCCAACTTGGGTTTAAATAACCCAGCATTTCATAGAGTGTGGTAACCAATATAGAGTTTCATAAAAATGTTGATAGGAATTTTTCTGAACCTGATTACAAAAACAAATGACTTATTAGCTTATTAGCATAACTCCTGAAAAAAAAGATTTCAGGATTTTTAAGGATACGAATAGGGATGGTTTTTTTTTTTAGTAAAATGTGCATTTGTGTTTTATTTTAGAAACATTTAATATTAAATATAAAAACTATAAATATATAGTATATATAAATATAAAACTATATGTAGCATTTATTTGCAGAAAGTTTGAGTCAGTATGATTTTGCCTTCATTAGATATTGGAAAAATAATAATAATATATGCATAATTTACAAATTATACATTTTTCTTAACATTTTAGATTTAAAAACATCGAATATTTTATTCTGGTGAACTCTCATTTTCTGCCATTAATTCTCTAAATGATATTTTTTCTCATTTAAAATAATAAAGGCATGTTATCAGTATTATTATATAAAACACAAATGAACATTTTACAAAACACAAACCTAATAGTAAATCCAGATAACCAATAAAAAAATGTAAAGTGATCTGTTAATATTTTTCAGACTCGAATTTGGTTCATTTTGTACATTTGACTAAGGAATTAAACCAATACAGCAAAGTATCGTGATACTACTGTGAATTGCTCTGTACTAATGTGTAGTTATATTTATGGTATCATGGCAACCATATAGTAGGAACAGATATTTCCACTTCCACTCTAAACCTTCTCTTGCTGAACTGAAGTTTGACTTATTACGCCATGGACTGCTGTACTACTCCTGGCTCTCTCACACACTTGCTCCACTGGCACTTGTAAACAATAGCTTTAGCTGCAATGATTGCATTAAATCAGGCAGTTGTCATATGACAATCATTATCCCTCCTCCACTGGCAGCGTTTGATTGACAGCTCCCCAAAACCCATGTGTGGTGGCTGCACATCGTTGCCTGGCTTCAGCTATCAATTACAGGCTTGAATTTGAAGCATTTATTATGTAAAATAATTCTCCCGTCTGCACTGCACTCGTCTCCTGGGTCTGGTCCCGCTGTCTGATGTGAAATTTCTCTGCTCGCTCTCCTCTTTCACGTTCATTGTCTCTCGCTCACTCTATCTGTCTCACTCAACTCTTTGTTGTTCTTTCACAGAGGGTGCGTCTTCCATGCATTGCTCTTAAATCGACACAGCCTACGAGGAAATGACATTAGATGGGAATAGAACGGTCCTTAATGCTTAAGAGCTTCAGTGTAGTGATAGGAACAGGCCTCATTAGTTGTACCCTCTTTGGAGTCAGCAGACAGTATACTATGATTCTTCAAAGGTGCATTTGTGTTGTTGTTGTTGTTGTTTTTGTTAACATTTAGCTGGCCAATATGAAGTCGTCTTGGACATGTACTGACAACTGTTGTCATGGATGCAACATAATGCTAATGTTAATGAAATGTACAATTCACAATCATCTATGAATTATTATTCCACCACTGAAAGCATCAGAAAAAAATATACAAATAACTTGAAAAAAAATGTTTTTTTGCCATTTTTTGCTAAAATATGTCATCTGAAACACATGTATGCACAGCTGTACAACAGTTGTGACAAGATTGATTGATTGATTGATTGATTGATTGATTGACTGACTGATTGATTGATTGATTGATTGATTGATTGATTGATTGATTGATTGA
>CAIGQV010016735.1:14057134-14089548 GCA_903798115.1 Danio jaintianensis | reverse complement strand
TGATTGATTGATTGATTGATTGATTGATTGATTGATTGATTGATTGATTGATTGATTGATTGATTGATTGATTGATTGATTTTCACCATGACTGCCAATTATTTAATCTAAAATGCCATAGAGTAACAGTAATATTGTACAATTTGATTTGAACTTAAAATAATAGTTTTTTTTATTTAAATACAATATTGTTAAACTATTCTTAAAATATTATGTTATTGCAGTATGTTATAATATTCTTACATATTCTTAAAATTCAATATTCCTCTCTAATAAAAATAGCAGCTAAGCGAAGCTTTAAAAGATGTGGGATTTTTAATGAAAACATTCTGTGCACAAAAACAGTCCACACAAGCTGTGCAAAATAGGGCTAAAAATAAATACCCCTTAAAAAACACTTGCGACTGAATAACTCTGAGGAAACATTTGTAGACAATGTAAGACAGAAAGTGAATTCTTCTGCTCTCATGTTATGATAAGAGAATTCTCTTTGCTCGCTCGCCGTTTCTTCTTTCGCTCTCTCTCTTTCTCTCTTTCTGAAATAGTTCTTCGGTTGCATTTGGCACCAAACTCGCAGGCCAGTGCAGAAATCCAGCCATAATAAATGGAGAGAGGAGGGAAAAATAAGACATCTGAAAGACCAGCTAAGCAAGCCGGTGATATTTCTTTTTTTTTTTTTCTTCCTGGGACAGATCTTTTGGAGATGTGTATTGTAAGCAATTTTAGAGCTGTCAGCACAACATGCCTACTGGTCTCGGCTTGCCTGAAGGCGGAGAGAGGGGAAGGTTAGACTTGTTGTAGCTGTCAGATTGTGCTACTGTGCGTTATTATTATTTTATTTGCAGTATCTGCTCGTGACGGAATTACCAACAAATTAGACACCGTTCAGGAGGGAGGCCAACCCATGCACACGTACATTTTCGAAGCATGAGCAAGATGTTTTTCAGAAGGGAACAGCGACTTACAGGGCTTTAACGTTGCTGCTCGGAAGATTAGCCCATCACTCGTCAACATGGTGTCGCCTTACTCAATTAGCCCCAACTCAAACTCTGTGTTTTAAACAACTGCAACATTCCTATCATGCCCACACAGTGGAGGTAATGGAGAGCTGCCTTGAGAGGACATCTGCCCCTCTCCCATTAAAACAGCCCATGCCGCCGTCTCACCAAAGCATTCTGGGAGACGGCAATGAAGATAAGATGGCGTAAGGTGAGGAAAGAGCGGATGAAGAGAGATATCATGCCATAGCGAATGGCACTTTGAGTGTCGCTCCATGGCAAGAGCTGGCATGGGCTCTGTCTCCCAGAATGGACACATTTATATTCTCTTTCTCTCGCTCTCCCCCTCTCACACTCTTATGGTCTGCGTTAGCCTTCATAAAATATTCATGTTGGTTGTGCTCAGTGCCATAATTGCCATCTCAGCCTCTGAATAATTGATGGCTGGTGCCGTTGACTTGGTCTCATTTACTGAGAGTGTGGGTAATACCATACTCGCACATGCCACATGCTCTAATGCCACACCATCGCAGTTAATGCTGACTCCAGATCAGCCACGCTCTCTCTCTCTCTCTCTGTGCACCGCTATCATTCATTTGAAACCACCCTCACAGCTACAGTCAAATGCATTTAAATCAATAGTGCTACACTGACTTGGGCTACAAGTATCATCGCAAACACGGGGGGCAATTTGATTTCGTTTGATGTGCTTTTAGGAGAGGCTCAAACTCGATGAGGGGCTGCAGAGAATTTCCCAAATGCTCTTGCGTTTATTAAAGTGCATTTTTGTGTGATCGTTGCACTTTGAGTGGGCGTAAAGAGCACTTTTCTGTGTGGATTTTTTTTAATTTGACGTCTGGTGAAACAGGGTTGGTTTTTTTGCGAATCGTTGCTCTAAGGATAATAATATAGAAGGTTTAACAGCTGAGTCAGATGAGCCTCCAGGAGAGTTAATTAACAGGCCGAAGCTGAGCGGACAGATGTGACCCTTAGACAGGCTGAGGTCAAAGGTCAATTTGTTGAGGATTACATTAACCCTGCCTACACCAACCCCATCGCCCCTCCATTGCTGCTTTAATTCATAGCTCTCTTTCTATTTTGCCCTGACATTCTCTTTTACCTCACTTCACCCAGAATGCACTGCAAAGAAAACTTCATAGAGTGGTTCACCATCTATGTTCAACAAAGTGCATTACCATTACAACACATCACACAACATGGCGAGGAGAAATTTCCAGAAGTCATTGCTGTCCATTTTTTTCACCTTGACATTCACTCTTTCCTCACTTTATGATTTGAAATCGGTGAAGTACGTCATGATCTTGCCAAGTACGATGCAATCCTGGAACATAATTTTTGTTCGAAAATGTAATCCATACCTATTCCCTATCTCTAAACCCAGCCATTTCTGTAATTTATTCCCAAAATCAGAGGGGAATAATAGTTGGATTGCAATCATGTAGAAGTGCATAAACCTAACCGTAGGCCTAAACTTAACATAAACTGTAAATGTATCCTTTAATTCTGATTGGCGGATTGGAATGTTGTTCCAGGATCAACATAGATGTTAATCCAGGAACATGTCCTACTTGGTGAAATCAGGTTAGGGATCTGTGAATTCTTCAATCGCTTAAATGCTGAAACTTCATAGAGTATTTGAGCACCTATGTTTATTAATGTATTAATGAACATCAATCAAAGAAAATGGGGGAGTTTCTAAAACACCAAATGAGCATATTATAATGATTCTGAAGAATTCTGAATCTTGAATTCTTGAATGTGACACTGAAGGCTGTAGTATTGGCTGCTAAAAATGTGATTTTGCAGTCACAAATTAAATAACATTTTACAATGTGTTCACGTAGAAATGATTTTGTAATAATATTTCACAATATTACTGGTTTTACTGTAATTAAAGAAATGTAATCTTGGTGAGCATAAGAAACTAATACATTAAAAGGAATTACAACATGATAGAGTTTTAGTAAAAGCATTCTGTGCACAAAAACAGGCCACAAAAGCTCTGAAAAACATGATTAATTCATTGCTCTCGTTTTTTTTTACCCTGACATTCTCTTTTACCTCGCTTCTCAACGTCGCCCAAAATGCACTGCAAAGTGAACTTCATAGAGTAAATTTCAAAAATTGCACTGACCTCAAACTTCTATACAGTGCAGTACTACAGTGTATCAACGAAACTGACATATCCTATGTATGTGTTTGATGACATTTCAGCATTTCTCAAGCGAAGTGCTCTTCAGCAGATAAATCCTCCTCGGTGTGTAGTGAACAATGACTACTACATACAGTAGGGACCCTGTAAATGAGAGCGCAGCTACTCTCTCATTCTTCCACGCAGTCATCTGTACTCTCTCCATCTCAGTTTCACTTTCATTAGCAGCCGGTCTGATGTGTGTAGAAGCACAGAGTAAGAGTTATTAAGCAGAGCAGTATGTATGACAGGTCAGGCTCCGTGCTCTGCCTCAAACTCCTCGTCCCCATCAGACACTTGGAGCGCTGCCCCGTTCCTCACGCTGACTGTGGTAATAACCCTCTCTAATTGAAGTGCTGTTAGCCGTGCCATTTGCAACGTAGCGTCCAATCTCTTCTAAAAGCATAAGGTCCCTGTCCGAAGTGCCCTACAGAGGGGACGATGCGCACTTTATTAAACATTACACGTGTGATTACATGTCCACCTCCCTGTTCAGCAGGCATCAAAGTACTCTTGCTATTGCTAATGGAGCTACGGGGTCACGAAAGTCAAACTATATACACATTAAACGTGTGGATGAGGGTTGTAAAAACTATAAGCGAGTGTTTATGTGAACGCGGCGTGCGGTTGGACCAGAGGACAAATCCATCGAGCGGTAGGGAAAGGAAGACAAAGGATGTCTTCCTAAAGTGAGGGCACCAAGGGTTTTGCAGGGGATTTAGGAGGACTATGAGAGCGTGATGTCAGGGATGGGGTTAAGCCCAGACTTATCTCTACACAAAGCGCAAAAGAGAGCAAGAGAAGGAAAGCGAGAGTGTGGAAGAATAAGGGACAGGTCAGGAGCGCTCACAACGGGTCAGTGGCAGGAGGGAATCAGTGGGGGAAGAAAGCTGCGGCTTAGAGCTCTTAAATGATATTATAGATGAGGCCTGTAGCGCTAATCTGTTTACCCAAACAACACAGTGGAGAACACACACAAACATGTTTTTATCAATGCGCACCCCCGTTGGGCTGCAAAATTTGATCTACAGTATATGCATGATTATAAATCCTGTTCTGATGTTACAATAACTATAAAAAATTGCTTAATTTGAAGCATTTTATCCCTATAATTTTAGATTGTTTAATGCCAGTTTTTTTTATAAAGTAAACAATAAAATTTGTATTTTACTGATACCCATGTATCATTTGAACTCATTTAGTCTTCAAAAACAGAACACAGGAAGAAGAATGTTTTACTCTTCAGAGCAAACCTAAAAAAAATGTGCTAAAATATTACTTTTCCATTAACATTTTGAAGCTTTGCCAACAAAATGGAAGACTGTTAACAATGAATGTATGACTTTTTACTTAAATGTCACTGACATTAAATATTGCTATTTCAAAGGGGATATTTTTGCAAGTGTAACTGTTTTACATAGTGTAAAATAGATTCATTCATTTTCTTTTCGGCTTAGTCCCTTTATTAATCAGGGGTCACCACAGCGGAATGAACCACCAACCCATCCAGCATATGTTTTACGCAGCGGATGCCCTTCCAGCTGCAACCCATCACTGGGAAACATCCATACACACTCATTCACACACATACACTACGGACAATTTTAGCCTACCCAATTCACCTATACCACATGTTTTTGGACTTGTGGGGGAAACCGGAGCACCCAGAGGAAACCCACGCGAACACGGGGAGAACATGCAAACTCCACACAGAAACGCCAACTGACCCAGCCGAGGCTCGAACCAGCGACCTTCTTGCTGTGAGGCGAACGTGCTACCCACTGCGCCACCGTGACGCCCGTAAAATAGATTCACGAAAGGAAATAATAGTGAAATTTTAAAGGTTTAAAGAAAATACATCCTTTTGCTGTAATGTATGCTGCTTGCATCAACACAACCAAATTGATCTCAAAAAATAAAATAAAAATAGCAAAAATGTCCATAAGGATGCACAAGGGTTAAGAAATTACTACAGCAGCCCATGAATAGTTTCCACAGTGAGGTTACAGACTATATTATATATTATGTAACATTCTTTATAAAATGAGTGATTAAGTGATTTGTTTCAGTCTTTTTGAGTGAAACTTTTTAATACCTATAATGTAAAATGTAGTAAGTTTGTTAAGAAATTGTTAATGATGATCTGCGTGCATTAGAGAGCTGATGCATGCTTTTGAATGCCTTTTACTTTCACTTTCGGATCCCCTATCATGTACACTCTTTGTTCAGGGTGCCACTTTCAGTACTGACCACACATTTGACAATACATGCCAGTGTCACTAATCCTCCACTATGGTCTTGTCTGTCATCTCTCCTCACATTTATCACATGAAAAATCTAAAATTCCATGACTACAAATAAACTGATGGCGATATGGGGAGAGCATCTGCCAAATCTTTCCATCTGACATGGTATTGGCACAAAGTCACGAGAGAGGGGTTGAATGAATTGACGCCCATGGATGTAAAATGGTATGGCTGTTGGTATAGAGAGGGTGACACAAACAGCAGATTAAAGAGCAAAGGATGAGACCTGGACCGCTTATCCTAGAGGAATCCCAGTCGGCACACACAGACTCTGTATGCTGCATTCCTTCATCACTAACAAGCCAGCTGCACATACACACACACACACACTCACTGCATGTTTTTTCTGTCATGCTGGGGGCTTATCATTGACTGGTGTAATCAGGGCTGTAAGACCTTAGACATTTGGGGGGTTATGTTTCTTCCAGTAATTAAAAAATGGCCAAATAGTCAATATTTGAAATATGGATATTTGAATATTTTACATTCTTGCGTTAATCTGTTGAACTCCATTAGGCAATGCTTTGTTTGTTTGTTTTAGGACACAATGGTTTATACATTTAAGTTGGTCTGCTTCAGGCCTTGTTAATTGCTAATATTGTTAATGTTAATTTAGTTGAGATGGCCAATCACATTAAAGTAGGCGGGGTTTATGGTTCACAGAAGCAGAGCACTAATTCTAGTGTAATATGTAAGTTTAATGTTGAAAGAAAGTGAGCTTAGATTGAAATATGCATAGCAAAACATTGAATAGACTATAAAATATCTGTAAATTTTGTGATTCATGTTTTTTTTTTTTTTTCGCCATTTATTTATGCTTTTGAATTGCATTATGTAACCTTGATCTTTCTTCCAACAACTTTTAACCTTGAAAAGTTAGAAGAAGTGACTTTTATGAACACTTTTAATAGTTTAAAGTGATATATTGTCTGGGTTGGTGTTGTATATTACGGTACAAAAACCTTGTAATAAACTGCCTGTACATTTACTGCTATTTTACAGACTTATTTCTCTATATATTATTTCTTATACATTATTCATTCATTCATTTTCTTTTCGGCTTAGTCCCTTTATGTATCCAGCATATTTAGATGAAGAATCATTGATGACATAATAATAAGACTCCACAAGTTTTACTTATTTACTTACATTTCATTTTAATTATTTATTCATTAATTGTCCTTCGGCTAGTCCCTTTATTAATCAGGGGTCGCCACAGTGGAATGAACTTATCCAGCATATGTTTTATGCAGCAGATGCCCTTCCAGCTGCAACCCATCACTGGGAAACACCCATACACTCTCATTCACACACATACACTACGGACAATTTAGCTTACGCAATTCACCTATAGCGCATGTCTTTGGACTTGTGGGGGAAAGCAGAGAAATTTAGAATCATGTTCAGATGTTGTTGTTTTTTGCAACATTGACAACCAGAAAGAGAATAAAATACGGTGGCCGAAGGACATTAACGTGCTGCAATTTAAGAAAGCACATGCAATTACAAAAAACACCAGCAAATTAAGAAAAGATCTTCAACGGTTTGACAGCACACGTGATGCAAATCCTCACAATGCAAACAAATAAGAAAAATGCCTGCATTTTTTCACAACGCAAAGAAATTAAGAAAACGTGACGGACCCGGCTATTTAGGTTATGATTATTTAGGCTAATAAAATACAAAAGACAAGGGAATCAGGATGTTAAAATTAACCCAAAAAAAATCACCTTTTAGGGCTGCATGGTGATGCAGTGGGTAGCACGTTTGCCTCACAGCAAGAAGGTCGCTGGTTCGAGCCTCGGCTGGGTCAGTTGGCGTTTCTGTGTGGAGTTTGCATGTTCTCCCCGTGTTCGCGTGGGTTTCCTCCGGGTGCTCCGGTTTCCCCCACAAGTCCAAAGACATGCAGTACAGGGGAATTGGGTAGGCTAAATTGTCCGTAGTGTATGTGTGTGAATAAGTGTGTATGGATGTTTCCCAGTGATGGGTTGCAGCTGGAAGGGCATCCACTGCGTAAAACATATGCTGGATAAGTTGGCGGTTCATTCCGCTGTGGCGACCCCAGATTAATAAAGGGACTAAGCCGAAAAAAAAATGAATGAATGAATGAAATCACCTTTTAAAGATCACATACAACTTCACTGAGCAATAGTCACAGCACAATAAACATTTTGCAGAAGTGTTCATCACGTTTTAGGGTCCCCTTGAAACATTTCCATTGTGATTCCTTCTATTTGCAAGTGTTGTGAGAAAATGCAGGCATTTTTGTAAGTTGTTTGCTTTGTAAGAAAATGCAGTGCGTTTTATTAATTTGTTTGCATTGTGAGGATTTGCAGCATGTGTGCTGTCAAATGGATGAAGATCTTTTCTTAATTTGCTGTTGTTTTTTATAATTGCATACGTTTTCTTAAATTGCAGCACGTTTAGCACTCTCGGCCACCGTAATAAACGTGTTAAGTAGCAGAAGAAGCACATTCTTAAAATAAACAGAATCATACATTGATATGGATGCTAATTTAGTTATCTTTATTGTTATCATCTTTTTGAAATGTGCGTTTAGACAGTGAGTTTTTTTGGGTAGATTGTAAATGCACTTTGTTACTTTTGATCAATTTGATCAATTTAATCATAATGCATAGAAAAACAAGAGAAGTCTAAAACTGCATGTTCTCCTTTTGAGAGCTCAGTGAAAGTATTTTGTTGAAGTTTTCTTCATTAAGACTCCACCAGTCGCTGACAACCCAAACTGTGAGAGTCACTTTGTTTGCATGAATAGTGACAGAGCGCAGACATATTAGTGGATAGATGCTGCAGACAGACGTGGATTCTCAACTACACCAGTGCAGTGAGTCAGAATATCCTGAATGAAGAAAAACAGAGAGAATCCCCACTGTGATAATTAATATTGTACATTTCAGACCACCAAGAAGGAAGGAAAATAGTCGTAGGCATACAAGATCTGACAAGCTCACTGGGTCGAACGTTAAAATCGTTGTTCTTAAAATACATAATAAATACTTGCAAATCATTTTTAGACACATTATTAATTTGATTGATGAATGGTACAGCACCCTTCACAATATTAGATGTTCCCCTGGGAAGTTGAGCACAAGTACAGACTGTACAGTAAATATGGGAGTCTAGCTCCTTGATATATTACATCTCTGAATAATAAAGTCCTCTGATTATGCTATTTTAAAGGTTTTTATTTACAGTACAATAGGTTTACTTCCATCCAAGGTCTTAAAACTCTTTATTTTTCTCGTAATATACATTGCAGCATCTGGTCTTTTGTCAGTGTCTCTGGTCTCTCTAAACTGTTTTCGAAGTGCCTTCTCTACTCTGATTGGTCAGATCTGGCCCAGTCAAAAACTCAGTTTATAATGCACTTTGATCTTTTAAGTTCTGCAGACCTTTAACATTCACAAACACCTTTATTGCACCCTTTGTGAAATGTAATATCTGAAAAAGTTTGATAGGCCACTTTAAATCAGAAATGAATCTATTTTACATACATTTGAGTCTCTCCTGATCTCTCTCTTGTTGACTTCATTCTTCATTTTGGTCTCACAACAGATGGCCTGTATTTCATTTCCAAAACCAGTGTGTTAGCCATTGTGTGTGTGTGAAAGTGTATGACCTTATGAATGCATATGCAGCAGGTTATTGTCAATGCCATAGAAAACAGACATCTTTCCCTCAAACTGTACACCAAACTTGTGCCTCATGAGTCTTTTCATTCTGTTTTCCAGGTTTTTCCTGAAATTCTTCCTCAAATGTAACCAGAACTGCCTAAAGAATGCAGGGAACCCACGAGACATGCGGCGCTTTCAGGTAAGACCATATCATTTCTTCTTAAACTTCCAAACAAAAGTGTGTAAAAGTGAATTTGAGTTGTCTGCTGCATAAAATGAAAAAGCATTCATTAACAACATCACGTTTTTTAGGAAGTATGTCAAAAAAAAAAAAAAAAAGTGTGATTTCATGTTAAATTTCATGTGCCTTTTTACAATAAAAACATAAAAAAGGAATTACGTCAAATTTAATGATATGACATTATTACTGAAAATCATAAGATAAAACAAAAATTCTGTCAAATATACATATTGTATATTGTATGGGAAAATCAGGGTTATTCCAACAAATACTGAATAAAATAATTATATTGTGTTGTCTAAAAGTGAATATAAATATGCCTAAAAACATGGCAATTTTTGTTGTTGTGATTTTATGCCACAAATTGTATTTAAATTTAAAATTGGTAAGAAATGACACCAGTAGTTCAAAGAATACATCCAAAATTATGTTTCCCTTAAAATAAACTATGCATAATAAATCCAGAGAAACTTAAAATGTTAAAATTGTAACATATATTTAAAATGCTCATTTATTATGCTCATTTGACATTCAGTTGAAAACCCAACGTATTTCTCTAAAACGATTATAAAGTAGTAAGTCCAAAGAACGATTTCTTAGATAAAGTGTGAGCACTAGAGAACATATCAAGAAATACGGATAAAGAGGGAGAAGAGGGGGAAAAAGAAAGCTCTGAGAGAATGAAGTGGCTGCCCAGAACAGGGATAATGTAAGCGATGTTTGCCAAGTCTCATCGAGCCTCTCGTCTCTTGAGATTGAGAGACCTCTCAAAGCCTGAGAGCCATTTAAATCAAGAGTCTCCTCAGTTGCTGTGGGACGCCTCTAGTCTATGTCTTCAACTCGGTGAGAGCTGTTAGCTGCTGTCATTGTTCCAGGCTCTCTGTTGAAATGTGCCTGTATGTCAATTTATCAGTCGGCTGTTACTTACACTCATACTGTGTGCATGCGCTCCTCCAACACTTCAGCTGTTTGTTTGAGCTGTGTATTCATTTGTGTACAAGGACGGAGTGTGTCTTTGTGGGTCAAGTAAAGTAAAGTCATCATTTGTTTTCTGCAGGTGGTGGTGTCAACGACGGTCAGTGTGGATGGACACGTCCTGGCTGTGTCTGATAACATGTTTGTCCACAATAACTCTAAACATGGACGTAGAGCTCGCAGACTGGACCCATCTGAAGGCACTCCGTCATACCTGGAACACGGTGAGTGTACGTACTATATCTGTTTACATGCAGATTGGCGTAAGACTAGGGTTCGGTATTCTTTTGGGGGTGATACTTGTTACAAAATGACTTAAAATGTTTTAAAATTTTGCCTTGATGGTTCATGAACCGATACTTTAAAAAGGCCCACTTTTCAATTGGGCATCACTTTATTTTGATGGTCCCATTAACACATTTTGTTGATTTTAAATTACTTTGCAACTACATGCCAGCTAATTCCTATTAGAGTATTAGTTACTTGCAAAGTTTCTTATAGTTCTTATATATCAAATTCACAATGAATCCTAAGCCACCAAACTCAGCTACAATAATTTAACACTAAAAACTGGAGATAACAGTTAGGCACTATTTATGCACTATCCAGTTAGGCACTATTAGGCACTATCCGTCTTTCGGATGAGACGTTAAACCGAGGTCCTGACTCTCTGTGGTCATTAAAAATCCCAGGATGTCCTTCGAAAAAGAGTAGGGGTTTAACCCCGGCATCCTGGCCAAATTTGCCCACTGGCCTCTGTCCATCATGGCCTCCTAACCATCCCCATATCATAATTGGCTTCATCACTCTGTCTCCTCTCCACCAATCAGCTGGTGTGTGGTGTGCGGTCTGGCGCAATATGGCTGCCGTCGCGTCATCCAGGTGGATGCTGCACAGTGGTGGTGGATGAGGAGATTCCCCCAATGTGTAAAGCGCTTTGAGTGTATAGAAAAGCGCTATATAAATGTAAGGAATTATTATTATTATTATTATTATTATTCACACAGAATGCGTCTTTTGCATCTAAAAAGCCTCCTCTTCCTTGTTGCTGTCAAATAAATAAAAAAATTCATGTCAACTAACTACTGTAAATAGAAGCTCACAACGCTTGCCCTGGCTCTGAGTTCTTCTGAATGGTACACTGCTTTGGAACTGACATTGATGAGTGGCACTGTGTGTAAAAGTTGAAGTTCTTTGGCCACTTACAGTACTAATAACCTCAAATGATTCATGGTAAGCTGTAAAATTTCCACCTATTCTTTGACAGGAAAAATGGTTATATAGGTACTGTCCTGGGTTTTAGGCACTCAACCCTACTGTACATATAGCTTTTGTTTGCGATTGTTTTAGAACTTCCAATTCAGTCACCTATGGGAGAAATGACTAGGAATAATAAACGGCAGAAAACAGTCAAACTACGTGCTTTACAAACAAGTGCATTCATGACTATACATAAAAAGTAGACTAACATAATAAGAAAAGATCAGTTTGCAACATCAAGCAGCATGACGAACTGTTTCGTCACTCACTTGTACGTCAAGAATAAGGTCAATACTCAAATTCTTCATATTATATAGTTTTGCAGTGACATACATGAAATGAGAAAAATTAAGGGAAATAGACAGCAGGAATAAAAGACAAAACTGCAATATTGTGTAATGTAGCAGATCAGTTGTAGCACTTCATTGTACTTTTCTTTCACAACTAACTATTTTATTTGCACACAGCTAAGCAATAGCGCAACAGCCCAGACTCCATTCAGCAAATCTAAACCACTTTGTCACACTCCATTTAGCTTCATGGTTTTGCAACATGCGCACAGATGGTTAGCACAGTGCTCTTCCCTTGCTAATAAACTTAGGCCTGGGATAAACTAAATGATTTTTCAAATCTTAGCTGGTTTTTAAAGCATTTGTTGACATTACAATCCTCTGAAGGCACACACTAGATGATTCCACAGACACGAGATCTCACATAAATTTGACTGTAGAAGAAAAACAAATATGGAGGATGATCAGCATCATCAGCAAGTTGATCTTTGTCAATACTCCACTTTTGTGACTGCCATGTTGGCGAAGCTTTCTCGCTGTCATTGGCTGTTGTGAGTGCACCGTTGAAGGCGGCCCAATCAATTGCGTGGTGTCATTACGATTATTTTACTGCTCCCAAGTCAGGGCCTCCCTGATCCTGAGCACCCGATTCGAATGTTATCACTCGATTGAATGGGCGTTATCAGTGGATATCAGCTGATAGATATGGGCCAGTAGGGGCCTTCTGCGCCTCCTAGTGGGCTCAGAAGGTTGTAATCATCCATCCACATGGTTAATCAGCTATTCTAATAGAGAACAGTTCAGATCCAGATGTGTTTTTACATTACTGTGACGGTTGGGTTTAGGGTTGGGGTTGGGGTTGGGGTAGGCGTTAATAAAATACAATTAATGGAAAATTTTACATTACTGTGACGGTTGGGTTTAGGGTTGGGGTTGGGGTAGGCGTTAATAAAATACAATTAACGGGAAATAGTATAATTTCATAAAAAATTTGAATTTCAGATTTGAACCTGAAAACTTTCATTGCATCCCAGAGCCTTAATCAAACAACTCTTTTTTTAAACAATGATCTGAGCACAGACAAACACACTTGACTCTCAACTCCCTCAAAGACACTGTGACCCTTCAGTAAGCACCATCCATCATGCTATGGTTATGTGTTAAGCCATAATGATGGCAAACATTTCAGGTGATTTGACTGACAAACATCATACTAACAGTAGCAGTGCAGTGCAATCCACCCAGCATCTTGCGCAGACTATTAAAAGGGCAGCGAATGCACTATTCCCCAAGTGGCCTGTTCTCTTTAGGCTTGAACATGTGTTTTGTGAGACCTCTAAGGCTTACTCATTTATTTTCTGAGTAAAGTGTGGCCTGATCTGCCGTCCTCTATCTTTCAGGTTATAGTGCGGCCATCCTAAATCTGTCTAATAACATGTGGACATGATTTGTGCGCTGATTTGATCCTCAGTCACAATCAAATCCAATCATTTTCTCATTTATGTTTGGGACGACTCTAGAAAAGAACATATTTTTCAGTTGGAACTTTAACCTCTATTTATGATGAGAAACTAAGGATTTAAATTATGATGATTTGATGATGATGATGATGATGATTAAGTTTCTTTATTCTCCCGGGGACGTCTTCAGTCTTTAAGCACAGTTTTCACTGCAATGAGAGGATTAAAAAAAGTCTGTTTTAAAAAGCCTGGACATATTTGAAAAATTGTGGGAGGATTTTTTTGTTGTTGTTGTTTTACTTTCTTTTTCCCTCGAAAAGAAAGAGTGGGATAATTTCTGAGACAGACAATCTTATCAAGTAATTTATATTGTAATATCTATGTATAAAATAAAATTGTGAAATGCACTTACAGATATATCTTGGCAGAAAGACAAAAAATAAAATATAAAATTGTAAAACTAACGTCAGTTTTGCTACTTAAATATGTATTGAAAAATATGCAAAAATAAATCAATCTTGGTTGCACAGCAAATATTTTTCATTTTTATTTAGTTTGACTAAATGACTAGGATAAAACCTAAAATAGAAGTACTTGTAATATAAAAATTAAATACATCTATAATAAAAATAAATAACATTAATTAATTAATTAATTAATTATAGATAGATTAATATATTAGCTTAACTATATATAGCCTAATATTTAATTAAAGATTTTATCCTTAAAATATGCATTACATTGATAATAAGTGACAGCAAAGACACTTATCAACAAAAAAAGTTATTTAATATATTAAATATAAAGTTCCTGTAATAACTTTCTTTCTCTTCGTTCTTTACATTGTCATTCCATGTGATTTAATTACCATTTTGACTAATTTAATAATGCTTTCTGCTCACAATAACTCTCTATTCCGGATACTTATATCATATTTGACCATATTTAAATTCGTTCCACATAATTTTTCAGCACAGAATATTCCAATATTCCAACAATGGCCTGCTGGTAATCAGCATCATGCTTCTCTGGGCTCAGCCCTGCTCGGTCACTCCTCCATTATTGTGTCAGTTTCAAAGCATTTCCACTGGCCTCCAGCTAATGAGGCTGTTCTGTCAGACACGCTGTGGATGTGTGTTGATTGCTCTGGGCTGCGGAGACGAGGGTAAAGTGAGGTCACCGATACGTGAGGTCGAGTCACAAACGCACTGTGCTGGAAAGAGGAGTCTGCAGGGCCCGAAAACCTTCATAGAAGAGAAATCCATTGTGCTCGTAGCTGAGCGCGAGCGCGTGTATGCACGAATACAGCGTAAGGGAACAGATGGCGGCAGAGGAGGCACCAAAGTTTAATCCTATCAGATGGATTCACATTCCACCATCTGCTTAATCCATGCACAATTTCAGCACCCTGCAAAAGAGTCGTCTTAGGCCAAGATTACCATCACAGATTGCTCTACCGTTCCTCTTCATCTCTCCTGCTTTATCACGCTGCCAAATTGCATTATGCCCAGCAGTCACCCTCAACACAGCTTCTATGGAGAAAAAAAAGAGCACAGACGAGTCCTGACGGCAGCAAAGTGGATTACTTCACTTCTGAAAATTACACAGAATATTTGTGACATTCTGATTGGTCTAAGGAGATTTGGTTTGTATATTTGGGGTTATTGAAATGCTTGAAAATCACGATCCTTAATCTACAGCATGTCATTCCCTACTTAAAATGCAATATACCTTAGGAAAAACATTTCAAAGACAGCATTAGAAAACTGTGAATATAACATAAATCCTAGATTTTGCCTCAGATGCATGACTAATATTATAGCTTAGCATTTTTACATTTAACATGGATACTAAACTTTTTTATATGTGGGGTTATAAATTTTTTTACAATTGTGGCCCTTAATCTAAAGCATGTAATTCTTTACTTAAAATGTAATATATCTTTAGGAAAACATTTAAACGACACTGTATAAATTATATAAATAATGAAATATACTGCTATAGATGCGTCACTATACATTGTGTTGCAGTTTTATATATTATTGCTAAGCATTTCTATATTTAACAAGGATTCTAAACTTACTAAAAAAAGTGATTACACACTCATAAAATACATTCTGCTGTTTCTGTATAATATAAATATGTATTCATTTGAATGTTTTATGAATAAACAAAACTGTGGATGCATACAATGTAGCGGGGAAAATTTGAAATATTTTTGTCTGACAAAAACAAATTCTTTAATATATCAAATATAGCTTTATACAGTACTTTTACATGCTGTAAATAAATAGGCAAGCAAACAATTAAAGCAATTAAAGAAAACCAAAAGTATATGTTCAGTAACATTTTTCTTTAATGTTTTTATTCAGCGAGGATGAATTAAATTGTTCATAAGTGACAGTGAAGTCACTGATAATAAGTCATGCTAACTGAAAAATATGCAGCAAATGTTTTAAACGCATAAGATAACATCAGATCTGCATCTTAGAATAAGCTTAATAGTTTTATTCATCAAGGATGCATTAAACTGATAAATGTAACAATAAAGATAAAATTAAAATAATAAATTATTACTTTTGAGCAGTCATGTAGCTATTTTTATTCCTAGCTTTACTTTTTTAGAATGGTATGATGATTGCAGTTTAAGTAATATTTACATTTTGTAGTACCTTACAGTGTCTTTCCTAGACTATTTTCCCCTGCCAGTGAGACCCAGGTTCAGTCTCCCCTGCTATTATCTATGCGAGCTCTTCCCAGGGCATCGCCGGTGGCTGACACACACAAGTTTGAGCTGTGAGAATGAGGCCTACAGCCTCGTCTCATCTCAGTTCAGGTCCTATCAGCAGCAGTGACTGCCTTCCACACACAGGCCATCTGCCTCAGCCTGCCGTACGTCTGCCTCAGTTAGGAGCAGTTTCACATGAGCATTGCGTTTAGACCCTCACCCTCCCTCAGGGGTCCTGCCTGCGGTCAAAGCCATGTGTAAAACTTGAAAAAGTGCCCCTGTTATGCTTTTTCAAATATTACCTTCCATGCAGTGAGTTGTGTAGCTGTTTGTAAATATAAAGGTTTTAAAGGTTTAAAGTGCAAAGTCAGTATAATTATCTCTTAAAAAGGAATCAATCAAATTCGAAATGAGTCATCAGGATTTCAATTCCGTAATGGATCTACGTAGATCTGTAACCCATTTGCGTAACGCCATGCTCTTCATTGAGCTGCACCAGAACAGATGACTTGTGAAGATATTTGACTGAAAGATCTGATGTCCATCACACACAGAACCTTTGCTTATGTCCATAAATACACATACAGTTGAAGTCAAAATTATTCGCCCTCCTGTGAATTTGTTTATTATTATTTTTATTTTTTTTTAACTTCCCAAATTATGTTTAACAAAGCAAGGGATTTTTCCCAGTATTTCCTATAATATTTTTTCTTCTGGAGAAAGTCTTATTTGTTTTATTTCGACTAGAATAAAAGCAGTTTTTAATTTTTAATTCATTTTAAGGTCAATGTTGTTATCCCCCTTAAGCAATATATTTTTTTCAATTGTTTACAGAACAAACCACTGTTATATACAATGACTTGCCTAATTACCCTAACTTGCCTAATTAGACTAATTAACCTAGTTAAGCCTTTAAATGTCACTTTAAGCTGAATACTAGTGTCTTGAATAATATATAATAAAATATTATGTACTGTCATCTTGGCAAGGATTAAAAAAATCAGTTATTAGAAATTAGTTATTAAAACTTTTATGTTTATATTTTTTAAATCTTCTTTCCGTTAAACAGAAATTGGGGAACAAATATCCAGGGGGGCTAATAATTCTGACTTCAACTGTACATGTTTCCTAAAACTTGATAATGAAGTAAGTAAAAACTTACCAGTAGAAACGTATTACTCATGTTGTGCTTGTGATGGAGGTTGGGGTCTATCAACTAGTTCTTTTAATTGTTTCATCATCAGACATGAGCCTGAATTTATATTGTAAAATCACCTCAAATTTGATTGTTTACAATGTTAACAATTTCTGAGGCAAGGGAATGCCCTGTCATGGTAATGGACTTTTTTTTTTCCTGAGACACAGTAGACCAATCATAATAGAGTCTTATCTGAACTATGAACTACAGGGTTCAGAATGAACACATTTTCAAAAGAATCAAACAAATCCTTTGAGACTCTTAGGTGATTCTCAATGGATATAATGAGCAAATACAGCCTGATCTCACAAAGAAACTTAACTATTTTACATTTTGTCAGTTTAGTGGCTAATTCATACAAATTCATTGAGTTCAGTCATACGATTATGATTTTTAAAAGGAGGCATGGCACCAAACCCCACCCCTAAACCCAACCGTTATTGCGGAATGGGCAAATTGTACTAAAATGTACAAATGAGATCATACAAATTCATATGAATTAGCTACTAAATCAAAAAGTTTCAAATTGGCTTTAGATAGCTTTGGCAAATAATGTGTTTGTCTGTTTAATAAAGTGTTTGCATGCATATAAATGCAATATCCAATACAAAATGAGAAACCTTTTAAATTTCGTAATAGGGGCACTTTAAAAAAATGTGTGTTCAGTCCCCCTAACAGAGTCACAGAGGACAACAGAGCTGACTCTGCCGCTCTCTTCCTCAGAGGACTCAGACTTTTCCTTTTTTCCCTCCCTCATGTCTTTCCTTCTATTTAAATCCAGCAGCAAATTGGAACAGCAGTAATTAGTCGGTTAAATCGGCTTCAATGAGACAGCGAGCTTTAGAATCCGGTGCCAAAGTTCAACACACTGAAATGAAATTTAAACTCATTAAGGTGTTGAATTTTTATGGCTGGCTGCTGTTTTCTCAGAGTGTCCCAGGGCGCTTGGCCTTTTGATCGACTGCTGTAAGGACTCGGGATATCTCTGTGCCTGGCGAACTCCAGCACTCATGACATTTGCACGAGTGTCATAAAACAAGCACTCGCACCTGGACCCCTCCCTCCCCGCGCACACATGGGGTCAGTGTAATATTTAATAAAGGTGTGTGTATAATCAAGTGGAATTAGCATTCGTGTTCTTCTGCACAACCCCAGAGGGGACGGAGGGAGGAGTGCTGCTATTGTACACTCATCACTGACTGATCTTTTTCAGTCTGACCCTCAGATTTCATTAATTATGTCCATGACAAAAAAGGCGGAGGGCAATTGAGTCTTTTAGAGGCAGAGCTCCAAGGGGGGAGATGCTGACAGAGACTTTCAATGTCCTGTCACACTGTTTTTTTCTCCTCAGTTCAAGCAATGGGGTCTAATCGTTTTTGGACAAGAATGGGTGAAAATTGGTTGTTTACTTCACAAGATGCGTGAAAGATTCAAAGAGAGTTGTTTTTGCAATTATATTAGGAACACTAGAGTGCATTACTAAACGTTTTTTTTAATTTAACAATGCCCAGAAAGTATCGAAAGAAAATAATACATAAAAAAATATCAAATGTGCAAAAAGTACACTGTAGTTTATTTAAAATTCATTTTAGATTTAACATTTTTATGGAGACTATACAACAAATAATTTACTTCAGGAATGCATTATTCAATTTTATTAATTTTATATCATATTTCATTCTGATATTCAACCTACAGCTACTTACTGAAAATAAATACAATTTAAATGTAATATAATATATTTATTAATAATTTTATTAATATTATATCAATGCTATATACAATCTAATGGTCTAACTACTTCATTATGAATTATAACAAATTAAATCTTGAAGTCTTTATTTAGTAATTACTGTAATAAATAATTAATTACTAATAAATAAATAAATGTATACAATTGCATACTTTTGCTCATTAATTTTCCTTCAGCTTATTCCCTTTATTTATCAGGGTCGCCACATCGGAATGAACCGCCAACTTATCCAGCATATGTTTTACACAGCGGATGCCCTTCCAGGCGCAACCCAGTACTGGGAAACACCCATACACACTCACATGCACACACATACACTACGGCCAATTTAGTTTATTCAATTCACCTATAGCGCATGTCTTTGGACTGTGGGGTCCTAATAGTGCAGATTTAAGATACGGAGTGGATTCGGAATAGAGTTTCTCTCAGCACCGAGCAAAGAACAGAACTGGAGCTGGACGGCAATAATTACAGGAAGCTGAGCAAAGAGGAGAAATTGTTGTCTCTCTACTCCACTCTTCATTTTCAAGTCATGTTTCTCTATGTGACACTGACTGCGCAATCTTCGATCCTAAAAACACTAGAGATGATAATGGTTAGGTTGCAGGTGATTTCCAGGCAACCGGCGCAGTGAATCATGCTACTATAGAGCGTAGATTGAGATAAATGATCGTCGAGCAAGCGTCATCTCTCATGCTCGCACCGCTGTCAGGAAGCATATGGGGACGGCGCAGAGGAATGGCCACAGTCTAATCATATGTGACGACTCTAATGAGTCAGTCACTTGTCATTAAGCTGTGCCTAAAGCTTCCTAATAGAGTGTGGCTCATAAATCTATTTGCCATAATCAGGAAGAAATCAGTTGCACAGCTTTAGATTTATTTCCCAAGAATCTAGTCTGTGCGTGAAATTATGTCACAGGTAATGCACACGAGTGATCATTTGCCGGCTGCTTCCAGATGTTTATTCTGATGCGTTTGACATTTAACGTAAATAATCACTTTGCTGGCGATACAGGCAAATATAGACAGTATAGAGCGAATTAATCTACAGCTATGAAACAAAATTAAGATGACACAATTCAGTTTATATGTATTTATTAGGTATGGGATTGAGTAAAATGTTAGTGTTTTTTTATTCCGTAAAGGTCTGATAACATTTCTTCCAAATTTCAAACTAAATATTGTCATTTAGAGCTTTTTTTAAAGAAATGTCAGTTTGGCGAGAATGACAAATGCTTTTGTTTATTGTGATTGAAAATCTTGTTTTTTTTTCTTACCTAATATTGCTTTCTTAACTTGAAACATTGGTACTTTAATTTTTTTTTTTGTTATTTCTGAAAGAAATGCCCCTAAATACAGACTTTTTATGTTATGTATGGAAGAAATGCCATCATTCGTTAGAATAAAACTAAAATTACAAAAAAAATACAAATCATAAATCCAGACCATTTTCAGGTGGTCTCCTAATTTTTTTGTAGCTGTATATTCAATGCTATCTCACTGCAATTCGAATCTCGTATGTCATTTTTCTATCTTATTCGTACAATTTAGTATGACTTGCTAATCCCCCAATGATGGTTAGGTTTAGGGGTGGGGTTTGGTGCCACGCCTTCTTTTAAAAATCGTACATTTTCGTATGAATGAACTACAAATTTGTACGGATTAGCCACTAAACTTGCAAATGTCTTTTCAAGATGTTCATTATATACGACAGCCTCTGTTTGATTCTTTTTTATTTTATTTTTTTACTCTTTCTAACAGCTACTCCTTGCATTAAGGCCATCAGTCCCAGTGAAGGCTGGACGACAGGGGGTGCAACAGTCATCATTATTGGTGATAACTTCTTTGATGGCCTACAAGTCATCTTTGGCACCATGCTGGTCTGGAGTGAGGTTGGTTACCTTTCTTTTCGAGTTGCAAAATGTGTTGCCAAAAAAGCCATTTCTTTTGTAAAAAAAAACAAAAACAGAGATCTGAGAATCTTGATCAGGGTAAAGCTTAATTTGAATACCCAAATTAAGTGCTTGTGGTGTACTGTATGTATGTAGAGTGTAATATAGTTTTTGAGACTGTAAAATTCAAAGTTTCAAATGCAGGGTAAATGGAGTTACTGACTCAATAAACAAGTTGCCAATAATTCTGGTCTTTCTGAACAATTGCATATTGTAAGACATTTGCATAATGCCTGCCAATGGCCTTTATTGGCAAATGTTTACTTTGACCCTCAAACAGTGTAGCTGAAGCATGTTGAGAGGAAGCCGTTTTAGGCTCTCGGAAAAAGACCAGATCTCAGGGTTCCCACGGGTCATGAAATATCTGGAATATCATGTCATTTTGTAAGGTCTGTCCCAGATATTGGAAGTATATATTATAATGGAATGTATATATTTTTGTCGTAAGTCATGGAATATCAGGGATTTTTGTTTTTGTTGTTTTACTTCCCATTCATCCAAATTATTATGTTGTTTCACAAGTGTCTCCCTATTGTTATGGTTAGGTTATTTGTCACTGCTATTTTATTCCTTTCCCACTTGTCAGCCAGCAATCAAATGCAGTCACCTCAACTGGCTGTACCTGTTAAAATACTGTCAGTGGCTGTTTTTTGTCTGCTCAGTGCTCAACCAGACCCTCCTGGATTTTGCAGGAAAAAATTCAGATTATTGCAGCTTAAAATGACTTATTTTGCGGCAACATTTCAGCATGTCTGGTGTTGTTTTGCAGTGAACACACACAGATTTACACTTACATTAGTTCTTTACTTTTTTAAACTCAAAACCATTGGTCCCTCTTTAAATAAAGAGAACTGAAAAACAACAAGAGAAAGTGTTTACCTCTTAAACATATAAAGCCTCCTACATATTTGATACATGAATAACTAAATGATCAAAATTAACAAAACTGTTTACAAAAAAAAATCCTGTTAATTTCAAATTTTAGCAATCAACGCAATGAATAATGAATATTTATTCATTGTAGTTCATAGAGATTTTAGTCTGTAAAAGTCAGGATTTTTGTCTGTAAAAGTCAGGCTTGGAAGACTTTGAAGAGTTGGAACCCTGAGATCTTTAAACAAATCATTTCAGACATTGCAAGAAAACAGCTTGATGCTTCAATGTATGTCATGAGCAAAATAAAGTGTTTTAGAGCTCAGATGGGTCTAAATATTTATGCAACCTAATTAACCGATATGTATGATATGGGAGAAGCATTCAAAATCCACTTGGCTCCCAAATCTTACAAGGCACGTGCCAATTTGAATTTGAGTCCTCATTTTTTTGGTTAGGCAGTCTGTCTGTTTTGCCGTCTGTCCATCTGTTTTGGTCTTTTACTCACTCGGTTTTCGCGCTGCTTGAGAAGAGCTACATGAAAGAGGTAATTCTATAAAAAGCCTCTCATTGACAATGCCATATTTATCTGAGAGGTGAGAAGAGCAGTGGCTGGCATATGAAAGCGCAGCTAAGTGAGCAATGAAAGGGACAGTTTAAAGCCATGTAAAGCAGCACCAGTGCTTCTGGCTTTGAATACGACAGAGCGTTCGCAGGGAAACTGAGCGCTCGCAGCTGCTTTGTAGTCACGCAGCTCCTGTTCAAAAGGCATTGAGGAGAGTTTCACAAACACCGTAAGCAGTCAAATCATAGTCTAATCAGAGAACAAAACAACGCTGTTTAATGGCTCAGCTAGTATTTTTGCAGGTAGATGGGGGTAACCTAAATACATGTTTTTAAACATTGTGATGCAAGTATACTAGCACAAGTGTCAGAAAATGCAGATGCCAGAAAATGTGAACAGAATTTTGATTATGTAATGACTTGGACCGTTTGTCCTTCCAGCTGACAAGAAGCTTTATTGGCTGGCATGATTTGTGTCACCATATGGAGCTAACAGAAAAGGTCATTTCTGACTGCAGTACTGACCAATGACCTCTTATTACTATATTGCAGGATAACATCAATATATGATATATAGAATATATTGTGGGCTATGTTCAGAATAGGAAAATCTACTGTCTGTGCTGTATGGTGTCTACTATTCTTTCAAAAACAAAAAAATCAAACAGTAACCAAGTCTATTGTTGTCACATACAATAACAAATAATAAATTATTCAATGAAAAAGACATTAGTGCTAAATTGATTTGAAATCATAGAGATATTGATGTGGGAGAATTCTATTCATATTGTTGCTTTAACAGTTGATTGATTCTAGATTCACTTTTACACTGTAAAAAGTGTAATGACAAAAAGTCGACAACAAACATTTTTATGTTGCTTTAACTTGTTTTAATATGTTAAGCAGATTTTAACTGAAGTTTTTACGTTTAGCTAAATTTTTAAGTTTAACTAAATATTTTTTGTCAGTTTGATTGATGTAAGTTGAGATGACTAGAAAAGTTCATTTTATTCAACTAAAAAATTTAAGGCAGCAAGAATTTATTACAGTGTAGATTTTGACTTACTCTATTGTGCATTACAGTGTTTTTGTATTAAAAAAGAAAAGGAAAAACATTATTATTGTTTTTATATTGTTATTATTATTATTATTATTGTTATTATTAAGCAGCCCATCCAGAATTTTGCAAGGATAATTTTTAATATATTTATGTCCTAAAATGACTGATATTGTGAAGGCTTTTCTCAAAACCTATGATATTTTTGCTTCAGTTCCTTTGTTTTGCTTTGAAAATGCCCAATTTATTTTATTTTTTTTATCTCAAGAACCATTGGATTAAAAACACCCTTAAGGGACTGATTAACAGTAGTATAAGTATTAGTTTCAGTGTTAGTATACTATAATGTTAATAAAATTAGTAAAATATCTTTTTAAAGTCTGACCAAGTAATGACCCCAGAAAATGTTTCAAATAATAATTTTGTTGCATTACTTTTGCTTAATTTTGACAAACAAAAAAACACTATGTATTTCCTCTTTCAGCTCATAACCCCTCATGCCATCCGAGTTCAGACTCCTCCGAGACACATTCCCGGGGTTGTGGAGGTCACTCTGTCCTACAAGTCAAAGCAGTTCTGCAAAGGTACACCAGGCCGATTTATCTACACAGGTAAGAACAACATTATGCAGCTTTACATTTACCTCACCCACCCATCCAGCAGTGTACAAACATCAGATCTTACTCCTTCACAACTGTTCTTGATTTCACATGTGGGCCGTGTAAGTCCGACTTAAGTGTTTCCTGTAGCAAGGCATCCACACATTGAGGAATCTTACCTATTTCCTGAGCACATGGCTTAATACAAACGGCTGTGCTTCAAACTCCAGGAACATCCTGCAGCCGGCATAGATAAGGGAAATGTAGGACTTATCTTACGGAGGAAACAGAGGTCACCTGTGATATCTGCTGGCTCGAAAATGAGTTTACTGTACACTCTACATATTGGGAGGCGAGCCAACGAGAAGTAATTAACTTCAGAGTTGCAGAAGGAAGCGAATGATGGAAGCGTGTGATGGAATCTAGCAGTAAAACAACGTGAAATCGGTGGAGGAAGAGGTGAAGAGTTGGTTCGCTGATCTTGCAGCTTTTTTGAGTTTAAATTTAGAGTTTGCAGTCAAAGTACAAGCGCAGCTTTTCTGAAGAGCGTTAAAACGCTGAAGGGAGCAATGTTAAAGGCCTGTCTCATCAATAGGTTTAAACAGTGCACAGCTGTGGGGATTGTTGGCTCAGTAGGTGTCTATGTATATGCCTGTGCATTGGTGGGTGTGAATGAGTGCGCTCGTTGGCTTTATGGCACAGGACTTGGCTTCTTTTCATGGCCCATTCAGCAAGCACATGGGCAGAAATGGAGGGAGGGATTTAGACATTCGCACACAAACACACACACAGCCTTCAAAACAGAGGGCAGATGGTCACCCCCTTTTATGGCTGCACTTCTAGATGTGTCCCTTTTGCTAATGCTTCAAGCCCAATAACCATCAAGAATGCTAAATGTGTGCTTTTAATGCATGCAGGACTCAAACTCAATGCTGTTAAAGACTAGAAACTAAATGCAGAGCAGTTACACATCTTCAGTGCTGATCTGATGCCCGCCCTCAGGTTGGCCTCAGCGTTTGAAGTGTTTTAAGCCGCCCCTCTTCCCTTTGTGCGCGTGTCCCAGCTACTGCAGTGGGACGTCAGGCTGTGTGTCTCTCTCTCTCTCCTGGCTGCAGTTGGCACCTGTGCCTTGCCCAGTTGCCAGTGGGTACTAATCATAGAGTATTGGCAAAGCTATGTGGCAGCTGGCAGTGGAATTACACATGGGGCATCTGGCACCTCTAATCAACTTCTGTCAGGCAGAGGAGATGGAGACCTAATTAAATCAATGGTGCACTGATGCCGCTGCGCTCAAACACCACACAGCCATGCGGAAAGCCTGAATCGTATACCTGGAGAGCATTCCTCACTGCCATGGTAAAAACGTTTTACTTTGAGTCCATGTTTCTCACAAGTATGCGTGTACCTTGAACGTGATTGTAGAGTATTGTTTTTATAATTACATTGGGAGGCTGATTGTATTTGACACTGTTCCGACTGTAGTGATAGAGCTGTGTTTTGGCTTTGGCTTAGCTTTGATTATGTACCCAGCAGCCACTCGGTTAATGGATTCCTCAAAGGCCTCTTATTTCAGAAGTCTCAGATTCTCTAGGATTCTTGGCACATGCTCGTGTGAACTGTGCCTCTGGCTCGCCAGCAGTTTGTAGTTAAAGGGATAGCTCACCCAAACATGAAGTCATTGTTTGCTCACCATCTCACCATTGTGTTGCTTCAAACTCGCATGGCTTTCTTCTGAAAACAAAAAGAAACATGTTTGAGAAATGCAATAGATGAGTTTTGTTTGAGGCGTAAGTTGAAACCATCAAAAGCACTATAAAGAGCTTTTCATACTACTTAAGGTTAGCAAGGTTTTTTTTGTGTTAGTCCCACATTCCTGTGCCAAACATGTACAATGTTGCTGCATCCGAAATGTTAAACTTCCCATCTATAAAGTAGGCGAAAAACAACATGTGATAAAAGAACTCAGACACATAGGGAGAACATTTGGCTACTGGACTTTGAAGTAAGTATATATAAATTAAAAACTGACAGACATTCTTATATGCACTGTTAAAAACAAAAGTAATGGAATTAGTTCATTCATTCATTAATTTGTCTCTATTTCGGAGGTCACCACAGCGGAATGAACCGCCAACTATTCCAGCATATGTTTTACGCAGGCAATGCCCTTCCAGCCACAACCCAGTACTGAGAAACACCCATACACACTCATTAACACACACTCATACACTATGGCCAATTTAGTTTATCCAATTCACCTATAGCGCATGTCTTTGGACTGTGGGTGAAAACCGGAGCACCCAGAGGAAACCCAAGCGAGCACGGGGAGAATATGCAAACTCCACACAGAAATCATCACATTAATTTTCTTTTAATTGCATATGTAATACAAAAGCCATATGAGAGCCTCGGATCACATTTGTTGCAGCTGAATGAAAAATAACAATACATTCATCAAAGTTTATGTGATTATTAAATGACAGAAGATGAATTTTTGTAGTTTTTGGATGAAAAAGCTGATATCAATAATGTAACAGTATTTTTAGTGGTATGACTCAGTAGTACAGTAGCTAAGTTTTTTTTTTTCACTGCTGTGTAGGTTTCAAACTAACAAGCTCCATTTTCCCCTCTACTAGCTACTGCGTCCCATCATCATTGCGACCCATTGGGACATAGGAGGGGTGGGGGTGGAGGGTAGGGTGCATTTCTGGAATGCTGAAGTTGAAGCACTATCACAACCCAAGCTTTAATGAGGAAGACCCAGTCAAAGTGATCTCACCCACAGTTCCTGGGCCATTGCAATTAAACATCCAAAAGCTCTCTGCAATTATATTTATCATCAGAAACAATTAAACACTCACCGCCTGGGACATTACCCATCCTGCATGGCACTCGGCAGATAAGAGGGATGAATCATGCCTCCCGACTTTCTCTCCCTCTCCCTCCCTTTCAATTCATCTGCAACAAATGCATTTCCATGTTTGGTTGTGTATTACTTCTCACCAGATTGCCATGTTTGCATCATTCGTCAAAGGGGTTTTCCGTCTGTTTTTGGGGGAAAGAGGCAGAGTTATAATGCTATCTGCCAGTGAGCGCATGTGAAGCCCTGTGCGGCCGATAGATTGGAGGTGTTGATGAATCGCTCCAAATGTTCAGCAGGCAATTCGTTGCTGCTCAGTATGCAGGCCAGTGGGCTGAACAGCACCCATCAGGCCTGATATTAAAAGACTCTGCTCCATCACATTAAAGCGAGCTCTCTACGCCTGCCCAATGATTAAGTCCATGGGAAGCATTTGTCACTTTAGTTGAGGAAAAGCCAGGCTTCAGATCATACGTGCATTCACCATGCTTGATGCAAATGCATGTACGTTGGGGTCCAGAGTTCTGAGACCACAAGGGAAACGGATTCTGTTTGATATGAAATGATTAACAGTTTGAGTATGAAGTTAAAGGAGAATGATGACTTTCAGAATGTTTTCATATTTGTAGTATGTTCATTGTCGCAGGCAAGCTGTATGAAGTCTGTATGAATGTGTAAAACCTAATGATAAGAATGACCAAAGTGTGTATAAATAGGAATAATATTTATTGTAGTTCAACAAGGCTGCGTTTACAATATTTGATCAACAACAACAGCAAAAGTACAATTGTGATTTAAAATAAATAGTTTTTTGTGTGATATATATAAATTTATATATATATATTATATGAATTTCTTTTTTGTGATTTGTGAGGTTGACTTTTCCTCAGACTTTGCTGATTTGATGTCGAATTCAAGAAGCATATCAGTACTTAAGGCTTATAAAGAATATTCATTTTGGTTTCATTTAATAGACTCCTTAAAAATGTAATATTTGGATATTTTTTTTTGCATGACTCTTTGTTAAAAAGAAAGATTGGAAGAACAATGTGAATTTGACTGTCAAATTAATGCATCTCTAAAAAAAGTGCATATAATAATTTCTTTAATTTTAAACTCTATTTATTTCCATATAAGATATATAAAAAAGTATGCAGACTGTTTAACACAAAGCACATCTGACGTGTCGTATAGTCACCAACTTGTTTATTCTGAGCATTAGATTTGGCAGAGGCTTTCATCTTGAGTGGACTGAGTGATGGTTCGATTTTGATAATGAGTCTCTTTAATTCTATTGACAAATGGGGGTCACACTAGGTGATCAATGATAACCGTTCCAATTAAATTGCTAAACCTCGGCATGGTGGAGTTCGTACCCATAAAGATATAGAGCGATTGGTTTGCTCAACAGCGGGGCGTCTTCAGTGGGC
Source organism: Danio jaintianensis (assembly GCA_903798115.1). Taxonomy (NCBI): domain Eukaryota; kingdom Metazoa; phylum Chordata; class Actinopteri; order Cypriniformes; family Danionidae; genus Danio; species Danio jaintianensis. The sequence goes on along the minus strand of CAIGQV010016735.1, from coordinate 14,061,155 downwards.
CATTTCACACAGATGTCTCTGTCTTTTAGAAGCTGCTGCTCACCATCAAGAAAAACAAGCCATCCATTTTACGGCCACAGGTTCTCAGATATTTTTATTTTTTATCTTCACCCCCTCTGTGTCTTAAAGTGATGCCTTATTTAGCTTGTCGGATTTTCCAAATAAACGCAATCACTGGGTTTATGGAAAAATGGATAAAAATGAGATTGTAAGGTATTGATCCCGGCGCAGGGAGGGCTGAGGAAAAACAGGCCTCATCTATATAGGGAGAGAAATGAAGCAATAATTCAGGCAGGCATCGAACACCCTGCCACTGAGCCTATCGATTCCTATCCGCAGCATATGAGATCACACCTGAATGAAAGAGAGCTCTGGGGAAAACAGTGAGAGAGGGAGCGTAAAACGGAGTCTGCCATTCCCTAACATGTACAGAACATTACCACCCTGACATTAACAGCTCTGTACAAAGCCCACAAGTGCCTGTTAAAAGGTTCTGCTAAAGACCAATTACCCAGCATGCCTTTCTGCTCCGTCAGTCAGCGATACTGTTCTAGCCCTGCAGGTCTATGTGTGGTCAGCTGATTCAATTTACCACCAGCGGCTCAGCGCGAGCATCTGGTCTCAAAAACAGGAAAGCCACAAATACCGTGCTCTTGCCAGTCTAAAAACTGCCGCCCACATTCTGCCCTCAGGCTTCAGTGTGAGATATTAAGTGTGGGATTCGGGTTTTTTTCTGTAAGGTATTTTAAAACGTACTGTTTTGACTGGCTCCATCTGCTTTTGACAGCATTCATAGTATTGTCTTTTAGTAGTGGCTCGTTCTCCTTTTCTTCTCTCCTTTTCTCTCCGCTCTTCACCCCCGCAGGCCTGTAGTTATTATTGTGAAATATGAAGCGATCTGGCTGTGCCTTCATGAAATTTCAATGAGCATTGATCTGTGTGATTGCGAGGAATCCTTCAAGCAGTGGTTGTTGTTCATTTATTTATTTATTGCTGATATGTTTTACTCGTTTTGATCCCATCTTCTGGAGCCATTGATGGGTAATGTATTTGTAGCTCTCCTTTTTTTTATGGAAAAATCAGGTCCTTTCTTTGTTCACGAGGCAGCGAATTCAATTTAAATCCGTTTAGATCCGTAACGGCCCCTATATTTGCCTATATTGATTATTTTCATTAGATGGAATAGCACGCGGCAGATATTCAGCTCTTTTCAATATTGATTTTGTAGATTTTATTTCAGCTCATGACATCATGCGTAACCTTTTCGCTCTCCTTCCTTCGCGTATGAAATTGGAGAGCCGCAATGAATCTGCGATGACTCGAGGCCGACTCTATCATATATGTCGCCTGGTGTTATTTCTGTCGTGAAACCGTTCCATGAGCCCAGAAAGAAATGGAAACCACAGCTTGCGAGTTTCTGGAACTGTAAAAGTAAACAAGTGCATGGACAGTTGAAAGGTGTTTCTCTATAAATATACAGGTCTGCTGCGCATAGTTTGGTAAATAACGTTACAGCGAGAAGGACGCAGAGGGTGCGGAAATGAAGAGACTCGAGGGATTTCACTTCCCTGTTTGGTGTAAGCGTATGTCTGAAAAAAAAAATGTTTTTTTGTTCAAACTTACTGACAAAGTTCACTCCATGATCCAGCACATAAGGTGTTTTTTTCTTCTGTGTGTGGTCTCTGGGGTCTGGGTTTGTTTTTGCGCGCTAACATATATTCTGTAACCAGTCGTTGTCAATTTGATTTGTGACATACAGCAGAACGATAAGGACTTGTGTCCATGAAATGTTTGCATCATTGTTTTTGTTCAGTGGCTATATAAAATTAGTAGCGCCCTAACTGTCTCTCTCTGAGCGAGTGTGCATTATCGAGTCGGTTGGTGAGAGGATTGTACGCTATGTGGAAATCAATAGCAATGAAGGAGAGTAAACATGTGCAGATGTCTGTAAGTGTGGCAGAGTACAGTTTAGCCTGAGATCAGGCCCATCCATCTCTATATCAGCACATTAACTCAACATCCTCCTCAGAGATGCTTTATATCACGGCCCTCATTACACCAGCACATGGGTCCTCTTGGACAAGACATACTTTAAATGTTCCCTGTCAAGGCCTTCACAAAAGTTCTGCTCCAGCAACCACTTCATTATTCACTCTTAAATGAGTTTAGTGGGGATTTACTCAAGACCAGCACTTTTGCAGCTCTGTCTGCTATTAAAGACAGTTTGAATATGGGAGTGAACCTCTTTACTAATATATGTCTCTGGTCCTGGTCCACTTTTTGAATTTTTTATATCATAATCTCTCATTTTTTAAATATAATATCTTCTTTTTCCAACTTTTCTGATGATGTAACCAATAATCTCTTTTTAAAAAGCATAAGCATAATATGACAAAACTAGCAACAAAGGAATTAATGAGTTTTAAAGAATCATGCTACACTCTAGCACAGATTAATGACAATTGAGCTTTAAATGGCAGGAATATATATATATATTTTTTAATGTATTTCAATATACTTAATTGAATCAGCTGTTTTAAATTGTAATAATGTTTCACAAGATTACTCTTTTCACTGTATTTTGTATCAATTAAATGCAGCCTTTGTGACCTTTTTTTGTTTAAGAATCATAACCTCAAACCTCCTTGCAATAGTGTATGTCTCCTAATTCTTAATTTCACTTATCCATGCATTATAGTTCATTATTTTCTGAATATTGCGACATATTGCCACAAATGTCACACTTGATTTTAAGGTACAATTCTCACTGTTTACAAACCATCTATGATTTTTCCTCAAACTCCTAATTTGCTTCTTATAAATAGTCGTTAAGGTATTAGTTAGGTTTTTGGTATTAGTTAGGATTAGGGATGTAGAATAAGTATGTTATAAGTACAAATAAACAGTAAATATCTTAATAATAGACAAGTAATAAGACACCAGTTAATAGTGAGGATTGTTACCTAATGGGATAGTTCACCCAAAAATGAAAATTGTCATCCTCTACTCTCCTTTCACTTGTCACAAACCTGTTTGACTTTCTTTCTTTTTCCTGTTGAACACAAAGAAGATATTTTGAAGAAAGCTGAAAACCATTGACTTCCATAGTAGAAAAAACAAATACTATGGAAGTCAATGATTTTCAGCTTTTGAGTTCTACGGAAGAAAGAAACTCACAAAGGTTTATAACCACTTGAGGGTGAGTAAATTGTAATGTTGTTGAATTTTGCCTTTAAACTAAAGTGTTACCTCCAGATAATCTTCTGTCCATCTAAACCTCACAGCTACAGCTTTCTTTTACATGATTCAATCAACCAAGACTCTTTGACTTTTTACTTTCTCCTATCTGCATGTCAGATCTTCTGTAGCACTGCACAACACAATCTTTCATTCAGCCTCCATCTATTCCTTTGCCATCACGCAATGCTGCAATCGGTTTCCCCCAACCCCCATTCATACTCCTCTCTGGCCGCTTCTGTGCCCTGCACCGGCCCGCACTTCCATATCCCTGTCTCCAAACCACCAGCAGACCTGATTACAGGAAGCCTATTTAGATATGATGTATTGTCAGCCGCGGGGCAGCTTTGAATCATTCTGTCACATTCGACTGTTTTTGTTGTTCTTTCCTTCGCCGATAGCTGTGGTCTGTTCTCCATCATGCTCCGGGATTGTTTTAACTGTTTTTTTTCCCTCATCTTGCTCTTTAAGTAAACAGCCAGTCAATCACAGAGCGACTGTGCATCCAGGCACTCATAGCGGCAGAGAGAGTCGAGGTTAATGCTAGCGCTCAATCAGCAAATCATTGAGCCCTGCATGAAGCCTGCTGTTATTAGCCAATGTCAACCTGTTTTTAATGAAGTTATGGCTTATTGTAAAAGTAAACATGCATTAGTTGGGATTCTGCTTACCTTTTTACGAGTAACTGCTTTCTTTTGGATGCACAATTCTGACTTCGTGACAAAAACCATATATATATAGATAGATAGATAGATAGATAGATAGATAGATAGATAGATAGATA
>CAIGQV010016735.1:14021927-14034245 GCA_903798115.1 Danio jaintianensis | reverse complement strand
CTCTCTCTCTCTCTCTCTCTCTCTCTCTCTCTCTCTCTCTCTCTCTCTCTCTCATTGGTTTGAAGGACCACAAGGGCATCTTCAATGTTAGATCAGTTATGAACTGCGAGTGAGGGCATATGCTCATCGATTGCAGAGCTGAGCATGAGTGCAGTGATGCTGAATTATTTAGGCTGGGCAGTGGATGGAGCATGACTCCAGTCATCAACCCACTCAAAAGAGCTCTCTCTCAGGAACCTCCACACGGCCCTGTCATCTTTATGAGGATGAATTATGACATGTTCAAGTTCCACCAAAATGTGCAGCCCCCCTTCTTTCAACCCTCTAAATTAGTGTTCTTGCACTTTATCTGGCAGATAAACCTTAAATATTAAATCTTTAATAACAGGACATTTCTGAAATTTGTTCTTTAATATCTATAATGTATAGAATTTCATAGGTATATGGTCGTGTTTGAGAAGGTGTGTTTATTTGCTAACTCATAGGTTGCCCATACATAGATTTAGTTTTTATTTATTTATTTAAATAGCAAAATAATTATGTGCAGTAGTAAAATATATGTATTTCTTTTTTTAAAATAGTGGCATAAAGTAAAGCCTAAAGTTAACACTTGCCAACCAATAAATATGAATATAATTAGCAGAATTTGTCAAATTAATTAATTAATAAATATGGTAAAAATGAAATGTATTTTAATTTATTATTTTAATTAAAAAAAAAAATTAATTTATAATTTAATTTATTTAATTATTTTAACTTTTGAAGCACAGAATAAACTATATTTGTAATAATTAATATTTGTTTAGTAATGTTAGTATTGATATTTTTATTATTTAATTTGCAAAAATATTTACTAATAGTAATAATAATATATTATTTTAAAATATGTTTTAAAATATTATATGAACTATAATTGATTATTTTATTTTATGCATTTTATTGTGTTACAATTTTATATTTGTAGCTATAAATGTGTTCCATGGTATTATGTATTTAATCTATCGTTAAAAGGAGAGTGTTTTTCAAGCAGTTGTCGACTTTCTAATATACATCTAATCATGGATTTGGTTGACTTTCTGACAGGAGATCATTCTGAAGAGAGCAGCAGATATCGCAGAGGCTCTCTACAATGTCCCGCGTGGACACAACCAGCTGCCAGGTCTGACCAACAGCTCAGTCCACTCCGGCATGATGGGAGTCAACTCTTTTCACAGCCAACTTGCTGTCAATGTGTCCGACTCCACACAAGCAGCCAACCAGGGTGAGCAGAGATGCCAGCACGCTTTAATATTTCACTAAAAAAGACTACTGTGGCTGACTGCAGAGACAAATATCTAGGACTTTTATGTGTGCTATTTTCATGTAACCACCCACTAGACGTGAGGCAATAATTAAAAATACAATATGTGACCCATTTTATGTTGCATAGGTATATTTTTGACTATTGTATGGGTACAGATCATTGTTTTTTTCTTTTATGACAAAAATATTGGAAAATTAGGTAAAGATCATGTTTCATAAAGATTTTTTGTACATTTTCTACTGTATCAAAACTCCTCTTTTGATTAGTAATGTGCATTGTATTTTCTCAGTATTTATCCTCAGATTCCAAGTTTTTTTAATTAGTTGTATCTTGGCCAAATATTGTCCAATCCTCACAAAGTAGTATATACATTGAGCTTATTTATTCAGATTTCAGTTGATGTTTAAATCCGATTTCCAAAAATGTAAATATACTATATATAATATAAATATAAATAATATTTTTTTTTTTTTTTTGTGGTCCAGGGTCACAAATTTTGTGATTAAGAACATGCCTTGTATTGTTATTATTGACTCTTCAAAATACTGTGAATAATTATTTATTATTTAAACTTTTAATATGTCTTGTAAGCACATTCAAATAGGTTTTTTTTCACAGCACCAATTGCTTGATGACTTGAAAGGCTATTTATTTTCAAACATTATCACATGCTAATCTGGCCTGCGACCTAATTGAAGAAATTGACTGAAATATTCTTTATAGGCCTTTTACTAATTAAAATTTTACAGTAAGGCTCCATTTGTTAACATTAGATAAGGAAACTAAACTGATGACGAACTACTTGTAAAGCATTTATCAATCTTAGGTGATGTTAATTACTTAGTTAATGTTTAATTACTCATTAAATCAAAAGTCTTAACTAATGAGGTTCGGCTGTATTTTTTTTATAACATTAACATAGCGCCTTTAGCAAATATAGCTGTTTCTGACTGTTGATTTTAATAATGCACTAACTAAATTTTGTGACCCTGGAGCATAAAAAAGTTGCTCAAGTATATTAGTCAAAAATGTAAAAAATACAAGTACAATAGTCAAAAATACATTGTACGGATCAAAACTATAGATTTTTCTTTTATGCCAAAAATCATTAATATCTGAAGTAATCATGTTCCATGAAGACATTTGATAAATTTCCTACTGTAAAAAAAGTTAGGTCCATAAATATTTGGACATCGACACAATTCTAACATTTTTGGCTCTATACACCAACACAATGGATTTGAAATGAAACGAACAAGATACACACCTGACCATGGAACAGCTTAGAAGCTAATTGTTCAATTAGTTTTGGTCCCTTAACAAGTGAGAGGCACATATGCAAACTGTTGTAATTCCTACACCATTCACCTGATTTGGATGTAAATACCCTCAAATTAAAGCTGACAGTCTGCAGTTAAAGCACATCTTGTTTGTTTCATTCATCAAATCCACCGTGGTGGTGTATAGAGCCAAAAATGTTAGAATTGTGTCGATGTCCAAATATTTATGGACCTTACTGTATATCAAAACTCAATTTTTCATTTGTAATATGCATTGCTAAGCTCTTCATTTAGACAACGTTAAAGATGGTTTTCTCAATATTTAGATTTTTTTCAAAACTCAACACTCAGATTTTCAAATAGGCTACATATTGTCATATCCTAACAAACATACATTAATGAAAGCTTATTTATTCAACTTTAATGTGATGTATAAACCTCAGTTTCTAAAAATTGCCATGTATGATTGGTTTTGTAGTCCATGGTCACATGCAATGAAAAATTATTGTAAATTGTTACCTACAATTCTTTATAATACTAGCAATTTGATTGAAAAAAGAGTCTACTCTAATCATTTATAAACAACAATGTACACAAATGTAGAGCTATTTTCATTATTATACCTGTTAAAATAACCTCTTTATGCATTTATGCCAATATTGTGATAATAAAAGCTTCAGCAATTATCGCAACAAGAAAACGTAATGCCGTCACATGCCTACCACCCACAAACCAATGCTAAATACCATTGTCAGTCTTTCTATTCCAACCTTTCAAGCCCCCATCTATGTCAATATGATTCTGTACAGTGCCAGTAAAGTGTGCCAGATCACGGTAGTTGGTCGTCTGCAGCGTCCTTCAAACCTTAGGGAAGAGCTGAAAAGCAGTGAGACAGACAGATACAAGCGTTCAGCAGTGCTCCCTGAACCTCCAGGCTCCTTTACCTCAGCACTCCTCGGCCTCTCTGACAGTGAATGATTTGTGTGAAGTCAGCAGTAATGTATCAGTGGTCTGATGAAAGGGAGAATGAATAGTAAGCAGAGCAGAGATGAGCGCTGCCTTTGTACCAGACAGCGGGGACTCCTGGAGCGAGAACTTCCTGCTGCTTTCACCCATGTCAGCGTTTAATGTCCTGATGTATATTTATAGTCCACATCCTCCTCCTGTCCCCTGTCCTCTGCCTCCATATGCTACTGACACAAAGATCCATTTTTAAGGAATAATTCAGCCCAAAATCAAATTTACTGTCAACCCTTCAATCTTAGTTGAAATGTAAACATATTCTGAGGTTGTGCGTATTTCATTACATTTTCATCAACGTACTTATTAATTCAATTACTATTGTATTGCAAACAAGCAGATAGGTTAATAAATTTAGTCAAGCCCAATCTCATGAAGAAACGCAACTAGTTTACATGTCAGAAAAGTGGCTAATTCGTACAAATTCATATGATTTGATTCGTATGAAAACTTGCTATTTTAAAAAGGAGGCATACCCTCAAACCCCACCTCTAAACCTACCCCTCATTGGGGGATGATTTCCGTTAGGGTAACAATAGAATTACGTTTAGTCCAGCCCGATCTCACACGGAAACGTAACTATTTTATGTGTTGTCAGAAAAGTGGCTAATTTGTATGAAGTCATATGATTTCATTCTATGAAAACATGAAATTTAAAAAATGAGGCATACCCTCAAACCCAACCCCAAAACCTACCCCTCATTGGGGGATGATTTCCGTTAGGGTAACAATAGAATTACGTTTAGTCCAGCCCGATCTCACACGGAAACGTAACTATTTTATGTGTTGTCAGAAAAGTGGCTAATTTGTATGAAGTCATATGATTTCATTCTATGAAAACATGAAATTTAAAAAATGAGGCATACCCTCAAACCCAACCCCAAAACCTACCCCTCATTGTGGGATGAGTTACGTTAGAGTAACAATGGAGTTACGTTTAGTCCAGGCAGATCTGACGAGGGAACATAGAAAAGTTGTCAGAGTTGTCAGAAAAGTGGCTAATTCATACAAATTCATATGATTTAATTAATATAAAAACATGCATTTTTAAAAAGGAGGCGTACCCTCAAACCCCACCCCTAAACCTACCCCTCATTGGGGGATGAGCAAATCGTACTAAAATGTACAAATGAGATTGTACAAATTATCCATTGAATCAAAACGTTATGAATAGCCGTGAGATGGCATTGGTTTAGTCACATGCTAAATGTCATTTGTTAAATATTTGCAAAACAATATTTGCATTTTTTTCAAGCCGTGAAACTGTATTTAAAGTATATACTGTTTTTAACATTGATCCTGTCCCCTGTCCTCTGCATTTCTGACACACAGATCTTTTTTAAAGGAATAGTTCACTCTACAGAATCGTGTCTGTGCTCTATTACCTACAAAGATGATGAATTATATTGTTTTCTTCTTAATTTTGATTTTCGCATTAATCTTTGGCTTCTGTAATTATTGTGTTTGTGTGTGTCTGTTTCAGGTTTCAGTCGAAACACGAGCAGTGTGTCCCCTCATGGTTACGTACCCAGCACAACCCCCCAGCAGAGTAGCTACAGCACTGTCTCTACCAGTATGAATGGATATGGCAACGCAGGCATGACCACGCTGGGAGGATCACCAAACTTCCTCAATGGCTCTGCTGCCAACTCTCCTTATGCCAGTGAGTACTTAACCTCCTGTCTGCTTTTCACTTTCTTGTGCACACAGATGTGAGCATTCATACGAGTGTATGGGGGGAAAGTATATTATAACTTATAGGTGGAAACGGCTGCATAAAAACTATGACGTTGCCAATATGATCCCTGTTCACATAGATTGGTCATGTAAACACACAGTGGTCATACTGTAAAAAATGAGCAAAACTCCGAAAAAAAGTTTTTTTTAGTTTAGATATAAATGTAGCCTGAGGCTCATAACATTACGTTTTTGTCAACTTACAAGTTAGTTACATGGGTGCTCAGTTTTTTTTCATTTGACTAAAATTATGTGTTATAAAAATGCCAAATATACTCCTCAAATATGTAACATTTTAACTTTTATTTCTTGAGTAAAGTAAAAAAAAAAAAAAAAAAAAGATTTTTTTACAAAAGGTGATTAACAGAAATGGTTTTATGGGGAAAAACATGAAATTAAAAAATGGTTTCTGTCTCAATATATGTACAGAATATTACGAAGGCAAGTCAAGCTTATGTATATAGCACATTTCAACAAGATGATTAAAAGAATCATAAAATAATCACACAATAAGTATAAGACATAAACACAACAAAGAATTTAAATGATTAAAAACAGATAAAAATGTTAAAACAGGTTTAAAAGAAAGAAAGAAAGAAAGAAAGAAAGAAAGAAAGAAAGAAAGAAAGAGAGAAAGAATTATGAAATGGAGTAATGATGCTGAAAATTCAGCTTTGCAATCTCATTAATAAATTACATCGAAATTCATTTCACAGCATTAATTCTTTCTTGTTTTGAATGTGTCTTTCAGAAACATTAAGAACTCTTACCAAGCGCAAATGTTTAAACTGTACTGTATGTTCATTATCCCAGTGGATTCATGCATACTACACATAACATAAACATTAACACATCTTACACCTATATCATATTTCACCTAGACCACCAAGTGAGCAAGACCTGCCACTGGAAAGGAGAAAAATTTTTTTGCTAGAGTGAGAAATGCATTAGATCAAGTCACAGCTATTACTGAGTGTGTCTCTTTAAGAGCAGAACTAAAATCCCAAGCACTCTTTTCTTCAGTCATGATCAGACGCTGTCTATAATGCTTAGCCATTCGTATAACACCAATCTTCTGGCGCGGCTTCTAAATTAAAGCATCTTAATTAAATCAATAAACTAATTGCAGGAGAAGCAATTCAACTTCGGTACTTTGATTCCGAGATGTTAACAAGTATTTTAACAGGCTCACTGACTCCGCGCTGACACTTTCAATCAATGCGAGAGAGCAGGCTTTGTGGCTCCAATTTTCATTAATTGATTAGTTAGGCCTTCATAAATGGATTATGACACTATCAGGAGAATTTACTTGGGGAAAGTGCCATAAAATTTAAGCGCAGAATAATAACAACAATAAAGGTAGAGCAGGATATAAGAGAGCAGCTGAAATACGAGGGGAGTAATTGTAAAATCGTTGAGGGGGAAAATGCTCTTAGGGTATTAATAGACAAAAGGAGAGGCGGTGGAGACGGGGCAAGGGGGCGAACCGGCGCTAATGTTGTTCTGAAACGAGCAGACGAGGATCTGCGGAGTGCTCCTGAAATGTTGACAAACATTATGTTATACTCCTCACTCCACAACAAATCATTTTTTTCAATTGAACGTTATTTAGAACGGAAAGAAAGGAACACACAGAAACAAAAATGATAGCGGAATTCACTATATAAACAACATTTGTTATAAACGTCAAGCCTAAATGAATTTATTTAAAGCAAAACTGAAACTAGCAGTGTGTGGGAAATGCTCTATACATCATTCAACACCAGTCTGAATGTATGAGGCCTTTGCGTGTTTTGCTTCCTTGATGTTAATACACTGGCTGGCCGGGCTGTTTGGATTTAAGTAAGCAAATACTTACGACTGTATGATTGGATCTTTATTGCAGTGATTAATATGTCTTTGCCTTGTATGTTTTGCATTTGTTCAACCCTAACTGATGCGGTGTGAAGCTTTTTATTTCTTAAAGGGGATAGTTCACCGAGAAATGAACATTTACTGTTTACTCACCCTCAAGTGGTTACAATCCCTTAGGAGTTTCTTTTTTTCGTTGAACACAAAATAAGATATTTTGAAGAATGTTAGAAACCAAGACTCAGATGCATGAACGGCCAAGCTACACAAATCCCAATTTCTTATGTACTTGGTTGGAAGACGGATTGTCCAGTGACATGAGTTTACAAAAAAATCTACTAGCATTGTCATCATGCCCATTAACAACAATATTTGCCTCTACTATTAAATCTGGATGTGTCTCAGGTCTGTGTTCAGTCCCTCTCCATTGTGTTGATTGTAGAACTCTGAGGCTTGCTCTGACCAATCCTAAAACATTTCCCCTCTCGTTCATTCCTGTCCCTCAGTTGTTCCTTCCAGTCCCACCATGGCCTCCTCCACTAGTCTTCCCTCCAACTGCAGCAGTTCCTCAGGCATCTTCTCTTTCTCTCCGGCCAACATGGTGTCTGCAGTCAAACAGAAGAGCGCTTTCGCTCCCGTCGTGCGGCCCCAGGCCTCACCGCCACCAACCTGCACCAGTGCCAATGGAAACGGCCTCCAAGGTGAGTCGAGCCACAGAATATACAGCTTGACCTTTCCCCCAAAAAAGGGCAAGCAAAAATGTGAAAATATAAAAAGCAAAGAAAATTGCTATAAAAAGGTGATTTTTTTTTTGTCATAAAAGCCTATTACACTGAAAAAAATGATGTCTGCAAAATTGACAAATAAATGTATTTTACTAATGTTCAACTTAATTTGTTTGTTTAAATTTAGCCCAAATAAATTGTTTACAACCACTTAACTTAAAAAAATGTTTGTAAATCCAAGGAATCAACTTTGAATTCTTTTTTTCAGTGTACGTACAAATGTCTGTTTTAATGTTTTATATGCATTGTAATTCACCGTAATATTTTTATATTTATATATCAAGAATGTAAAGCTGAAAATTAAAGCTGCTTTTAGTGTTTTGATGTTTCACTTTGACCCATATAGTTCAAACAGTGGGTTAGATGTTTTTGAAAGAAATCTCTCTTGCTTTTGTCATTTCTAAATGCTGTTTTAATAAAACCAGTGAACTGCCCCCAAAATAACAGTAACATAATGATACTGCACTATTCATAATAAAGCTTTTCACTTAAAGGTATAGTTCACTCAAAAATTTTAATTCAGTCATCATTTACTCACCCTTTACTTGTTCCAAACTTGTTTGAGTTTCTTTCTTCTGTTAAACACAAAACACATAGGACATTGCTTTTTGTTTGGAAATGAAAATCGTGTTGACGTCAGAACTTAGCGTCTGGCCAACATCAATGTCCAACAGACATTGCATTTTTGTTACTTTCCAACGCAACCTAAAAACAACAAAATATCAACGTATTATGATCTTACAGCTTGACGTTGTGTGGACGTTAACAATATGATGTCTATCAGACGTTGGATTTTGTTTTCCATACCTGACAAATAATTGTCAGTATTTGACGTCAATATGAAGTTGGTTTAAGATGTTGGCTCGACGTTGGACTTTCCAACACAAGCTAAAATTAACAAAATATCAATGTCATTTCACGCCATTATTGGGCATCAAAATAACGTTGTTCTTAGATTCTGGTGACATAAATCTAACCTAATATTGATGTCTTATGATGTTGTGTGTCTGCTGGGTGGTCACAGGTTTTCAGCTTTCCTAAAAACATCTTCTTTTGTGTTCAACAGAAGAAAGAATCTCATAAAGGTTTGGAATCACGAGGGTGAATAAATAATGAGAATTTTTGGGTGAACTATCCCTTTAAAAGCTGTTAAAATGTAGTGGTGCAGCTCAGTTGTTTTAGACCAGAGCTCCAGAACATCTGATCTACAACCGTCTAACATTTAGACAGCTGTCAGTTTTGTCCTAACTTGCAGTAATCTGTTTTTTGCATTTGCTTCTCTGACCCAATTCTTCTTTAAAAAAAATAACTCTCTCTCTCTCTGTTTCCTTCATCTTCTTCCCCCTGCATCCTCACTGCTTCCAGTAGATCAATCTTTTGTGGACTCTAGCAAGTACTCGACCGCCAGCTCCCTGCAGGGACTGGCCTTCTCCTGAAGTATGTTACACCTGTCTCACACTCTTTCTTCATCATCCTGTCTTTCTGTCCATTAAGCCATCCATCAGCATGACTGTCAGAGCCTCCTCTGCCTTCATCCGCCCTCGTTCTCCTCACTTGTGCTCGCTCGCAAGGCCATGTGTGTTTCATTTCCTGCCTGACTTCCTGTTTCCTGTCTCACTGATACTCAGAGTTTGCTTGTGGCTGTGGAATGTAAAGTTACAAGGGTTTCGTCAGATAACTAATGCACAAAGTTAGTTAATGTGCACTTCTGAAAAGAGATTTTTATGAAAAAGTGATGTTTATGCTCAATATGCATGAAAATTAAGCAATGCATAGTTTTAAAAACTGCAAAATGCAAACAATCACTGTTGAAGAAAATACGGTTTTGGAAAAATGTTGCAAACACATATATTTAAACATTTTATTTTATTTATGATTTTTTTCTTTTCTTTACTTTTATTAAATTATAGTTTATTAAATTTTATTGTATTTTATTTTAATATTTATTTATTTATTTATTTTATTTTATTAAATTTTAGTTTATGAAATTTTATTGTATTTTATTTTAATATTGTTTTTCTTTTCTTTTTTCTTTTCTTTTCTTTTATTAAATGTTAGTTTATGAAATTTTATTGTATTTTATTTTAATATTGTTTTTCTTTTCTTTTCTTTTTTCTTTTTTTCTTTTCTTTTCTTTTATTAAATGTTAGTTTATGAAATTTTCTTTTATTATTTTTTCTTTTTCTTTTCTTTTCTTTTCTTTTTTAATTTTGTTTTCTTTTACTTTATTAAATTTTAGTTTATGAAATTTTATTTTTATTTTTTAACCAAAAATGTCAATTAAATAAAAGAATGCAAGTAATTGTACGTCTAAAATAAGCTAATGAAAATAATCAATGATATTTCCTCATTTGTTTTTTTATTATTAATTGCTATATAGCCTGGTTATTGCAGGCTGCATAAAACCACTTGTGTGACACAAACAATAAAATAAAATATCCAAGAAATGAAAAAGACAAGACCATTTCCAACAATGCTTTTTCTTTCTTTAAGAATCCTTCTCTCTGTTTTGAGATTCCCCCAAACTGTAGCACGTTACATAAAACCGCATGTGCGACATCTATAAAGACCTATGTTCACTGTTATCTGAAACAAAGCCATAATCCTCTTCCTGTGATCTATGACAATTACTCCACGTATAGCATTTGGCCCTGGGTGTTGATCTGAAATATCTAGACATCCACCGTGAGACAATATTAAAGTAATTGAGCGTTCGAGGCAGACATCTCTTATCTGCGAGCGTGGAGTGCTTCCTCTCCGCATGTTGATATGCACTCAGCACTCTGACCCGATGACCGATTGTCGGTCACCACTCATTTTTTATTTCGCCCCCCCCCCCCCCCCCCCCCACATCCCGCCTCATACCAAATGAAGCAGAGACACTCAGGAAATAACCCAGGAATTAGAGATGAGGGACCAGAGAGAGGAAATCAATAGGAAGCCAATATGTTACATGAAAAATCTGGTGGCCTGCTGAATGAGGAGAGCGATAGAGAAAGAGAGAGAGAGGGAAACTGGCCAATAATGAATATAAGTGATACCACTGTTTGACTGAACGTTGTTTAATGTTTGAGAACCAAAATTATTTATCCAGGCTCAAGCTATTCTTGTTTAAGTGTTGGCAAGCATGTTAATTTGGGTCGGACTGTGTATACACTGCGTGCAGTTTTTTTATTAGCTTCGCTGTTTGTTTGTAATTTGTCTTGTAAAAAAGATGGCTGCCTAAATGTGTGTAGGTCCCCATAGGCTCATTAAGTAAACACTCAGTCGCTCATCGAAACACTGACAAAGTTATATAAAGGCTGAAGACGTTAACATATTTTTGTATTATATGTTTTCTAAAATGTGATGTTCGAATATGCAAATAAGTCACTATTTCATTAAATGTGTGCTAATTTGTATAGATTTCTAGTACAAAAAAAAATCTGAAAATTTGATTAATCTGGTTAAAAAAAAATTGGTTTAATTGTATGTATTTATTTTTACATTTCCTTACTTACATTCTTTCTTTTTTTTAAAAAAACAGTGCTAAATAGAACCACTTTAAGTGCTATATAGAACCTATAAAAAACCTGTAATGGGTCTCCAGCAGTTCTTTGGGGTGGTTAATGTGCTATTGTCACGTTACTACAAGGTATTGCAGACGGGACAAGAGGTAGGTAGGATCCATGTGCATTTAATGGTGAGTCATCTTACAAAAACAGGACATCAGGGAAAACAAAGTAACAAAACTTGAACTAAGACAAACATAAGCAAAACAAACTATACAATACCACTAGGACATCAAAAAGACATTTAACGAACGAGCAAAACAAGACGGGTGCAGGGTATATTTAAAATCCAACAAATCAGTGGTGAACCGGATGCAGCTGTGTGTGTGATGAGTGGAAGTGATGACCGGGTGTGTGTGACGGAATGCTGGGAAATGTAGTTGTAATGATATGTAGTTCACCAGCGATCTCTAGAGTCCCAGATCGCTGGTGATCATGACAGTACCCCCCTCCTAAGGAGCGGATTCCAGACGCGACAGAAACTTTCCGGAGGGAGGTGAAGCAGAGGTGGAACAGGGGGAGGGCATGGAGGGTCCAAAACAAAACACTAAAACAAACTGGCACATAACACAGTGACTAGACAGGAACAAGAATACAAAAACTGTGGAACAAGGAACTGTGGCGGACCTGGAGCGTTGAACTCCGGCGGATCTGGAGCATGAAGCTGTGGAGGACCTGGAGCATGGAATTCAGGCGGATCTGGAGCATGAAGCTGTGGAGGACCTGGAGCATGGAATTCAGGCAGATCTGGAGCATGAAGCTGCGGAGGACCTGGAGCATGGAACTCAGGT
>CAIGQV010016735.1:14008536-14021917 GCA_903798115.1 Danio jaintianensis | reverse complement strand
AGGACCTGGAGCATGTAATTCAGGGCGATCTGGAGCATGAAGCTGTGACCTGGAGCATGGAATTCAGGCGGATCTGGAGCATGAGGGTGAAGTATGTCTGGGGGTTTAGGTTCAGCAGGCAGATATGGGTTAAACGCCCTCCGTGGGTCTGGAGGTTTTGGTTCAGGGCGCACTGGCAGTTCTTTCAACCCCAGTGGATCAGGAGGCTTTGGTTCAGGAGGTACTGGCGGTTCACCGAACCCCAGCGGATCAGGAGGCTTTGGTTCAGAAGGTATTGGCGGTTCACCGAACCCCAGTGAGTCAGGAGACTTTGGTTCAGGAGGTACTGGCGGTTCACCGAACTCCAGCTGGTCAGGAAACTTTGATTCAGGAAACACTGGTTGTTCATCGAGCTCCAGCAAGTCGAGAGACTTTGACTCAGGAATCACTGACTGTTCATCGAGCTCCAGCGAGTCGAGGGACTTTGATTCAGGAGGTACTGGCGGTTCACTGAACCCCAGCGAGTCAGGAGGCTTTGAATCAGGAGGTACTGGCGGTTCACCGAACCCCAGCGGATCAGGAGGCTTTGGTTCAGATTGTACTGGCGGTTCACCGAACCCCAGCGGATCAGGAGGCTTTGATTCAGGAGGTACTGGCGGTTCACCGAACCCCAGCGGATCAGGAAACCCTTCTAGCAGCACTAAGGAATCACAAGCCCCCAACAGTTCTTCGTGGGACTCAGACAACTGCTCTGGCAGCACTGAGAAGTCACACGGCTCTGCCAGCCCTTCATGGGGCTTAAGTGGCACCTCCGGCCTTTCGTGGGACTCAGACGGCTGCTCCGGCAGCACTGGGAAATCACACGGCTCTGCCAGCCCATCATGGGACTCAAGTGGAGGCTCCGGCCTCTTGTGGGACTCAGACGACTGCTCTAGCAGCACTGGGGAGTCGCACAGCTCTGCCAGCCCTTCATGGGGCTCAAGTGGCACCTCCGGCTTTTCGTGGGACTCAGATAGCTGCTCCAGCAGCACTGGGGATTCACACGGCTCTAAAATCCCTTCCTGGGACTTAGAAAAAAAAAAGTTGTTAACTTGACCGACGAGGATAGGAACGGAGCTTGAGTTTGGCTTTCCTCCTCTTGTTCTGCTGTGGTTCCTCCTCCTCCAGAACAGAAATAGTGAGGGGAGAGCCCGACAACAAGAGGGCAAACTCCATAAAAAAATATAGACCACAATCCTCCTCATAAGCTGGCATATGAGGACGAATTGGGTCTGAAAAGTCCTCCCTTAAAAAACATCATCAGCAGTATCTCTGGATAACTGCTTCTCGGGGCCAAGTTCAGAAACTCCGCTATGTATCGCTCAACGGAGCGATTACCCTGCTGGAGTCTGATGATCTCATCATCTGCTGGATCCATTATGGCTCGTTCGTTCTGTCACGTTACTATAAGGTATTGCAGACAGGACAAGAGGTAGGTAGGATCCATGTGCATTTAATGGTGAGTCATCTTACAAAAACAGGACATCAGGGAAAACAAAGTAACAAAATAACAAAACTTGAACTAAGACAAACATAAGCAAAACAAACTATACAATACCACTAGGACATCAAAAAGACATTTAACGAACGAGCAAAACAAGACGGGTGCAGGGTATATTTAAAGTCCAACAAATCAGTGGTGAACGGGATGCAGCTGTGTGTGTGATGAGTGGAAGTGATGACCGGGTGTGTGTGACGGAATGCTGGGAAATGTAGTTGTAATGATATGTAGTTCACCAGCGATCTCTAGAGTCCCAGATCGCTGGTGATCATGACAGCTATATACAGTAACCCCATATAGGTGCAATGTATCACTAAAAGTGATTCTTTGGATTGAAATCATAAGGGAACCACTTTAAGTGCTACAGTATTTAGCATGATTATTTTTATAGAGTGTATACACTGCTATATAACACCTTAACCACCCCAAAGAACTGCTGGAGAACCATTACAGGTTCTTTATAGGTTCTATATAGCACTTCCTGATATAGTGATTTCCTATGATTATAAGATGAAGAACCACAGAAGAACGTCCTTTTTTAAAGTGTAATTATGTATTTATTTTTTTACATATTAGAGTCAAAGGAGGGGTGGCACGGTGGCTCAGTGGTTAGCATTGTCGCCTCACACCAAGATGGTCACTGGTTCGAGTCTCGGGTGGACCAGTTGGCATTTCTGTGTGGAGTTTGTATGTTCTCCCCGTGTTTGCGTGGTTTTCTCCGGGTGCTCCGGTTTACCCCACAGTCCAAAGACAAGTGGTATAGGTGAATTGAATAAATTAAATTGGCCGTAGTGTATGTGTGTGTGAATGAGTGTGTATGGATGTTTCCCAGTACTGGGTTGCGGCTGGAAGGGCATCCGCTGCGTAAAGCATATGCCAGAATAGTTGGCGGTTTATTCCTCTGTGGCGACCCCTGATAAATAAAGGGACTAAGCCGAAGGAAAATGAATGAATGAGAGAATGAGTCAAAGGATTTTACTGAGGTGATTTGGGGAATTTTCTTTTATCACGCCATAATTCTGAAGATTCTGTGTATAGACAAGAAAATTCACATTTTGCATTTATTGAATAGATATTTTTTTATATAAACAGGCAAAATAAACTAAGTATGAACATGTCTCTGTAAAACCGATTCAGAATATAGAAATGATTGTAAAAAAAAATTTATATGTACAGAAAGTGCTGCTGAAGTGAACATTTATAGTTCAGTTAAGGAGGAAACAACCTATAATATATATATATATATATATATATAGCGTGAATAAAATCTACAGACACAAATTGATTAAGTTCGATAAAGGAATCACATAAAAGTAGATTGAAAAAATGCTTTATAAAAAGCCTAAAAGCCCAAAATCTCAAAAGTGACAGGTGCATGAAAACATTTTTTTGTCTGCAGTGTCTCATTTTAAATGGCATGTTTTTATTAAAATATCAAATCTAACTGTATTATAGTGGATTACACCAATGAATGTCATTTTGAAGAGTAGAAATAGCTAACAACTGCAGGTATATCGCTGCAAGTTTGTCCTCTACGCTCTTGATGTAAATGCAACTGTAAGAATATCCTGAACATCTCCAGCTTTGCCCTCATGGGAGAGAAGCATTAGCTAATGCGTTGCGAAGCCGTCCTATAGTGTTATCACTAATTGGATTGATGAATTGTTCATATAATGGCTCCCTGATGGGGAGACTGATATACAGCCTGTAAAGCAAGTCACTATTTATCCTGACAATGACTCCAATTAAACACGGACGACCTGCAACCTTATGTGGATCATACAGAATAAAGATTATCCTCCACCACTCGCAGGGAATTCTACAACCTTCTGATTAATGTGCGGCTTCAGCGTGATCGAAAGCATGGTGAATTATGGGATATTTGACTGCCTTCGTTAGGCCTCTCCATTGCTTCTTCTCTTGATTGAAGCCATATTTCTGCCCTGTGGTTTAGATGTGCTCCGTTGGCACTGTTTTTAGTTAAGCCCTCCATTTGTACAGTTTCATTTTTAAAGGGATAGTTTACACTTCTGTCATCATTCTGTCACTCTCCAAAAGAAGATAGTTTGAAGAATGTTGATAACTGTACAGCCTTTGAATTTCATAGTATTATTATGAAAGCCTGTCTGCTCTCTAACATTCTTCAAAACATCTTCTTTTGTGTTGAACAGAAGAAAGAAACGTATTAGTTATTATAGAATTACAGGTACATTTTGTGCCACCAAGAAAAACTTTCTATTATTTTTCAAAAACGTTTATGAAACTAGATTTAAAAAATATCACAAATATATATATATCAAGTTATCTCTAAAAACTCTAAATACTCACACTATTGCTATTTTTGACTGTCTCCGCCTTCTGAATAATACATTCAGCTTCAGTTATCAAAAAATAATTAATCTAATTTAAATCTTTTTATAATTTTAGTTATAAAAACAATATTTTTTGTGTCTGTCCCTAAGTTTTGGTCAACTCTGTTACATCCGTTAAAAAAAGGAATACAAATCTTTAAAAGCACTATAGAAAAGCATATGACTTGCTCTTAATGATGTAAAATCCTCTGGTGGGAAACTCTGGCTAGTCGTTATTCTTCTCTGATTCATTTGTGCAAAATGTTTAGGCTATACCAATAGATGAATTATTTGTCAACTCTGTTATTGTGATATTTGAGTGAATAATCTACAATAATGTGATGAAAATACATAAAATTCAGTTTTAGACATATTAGGTGGGGTTTGATTTGAGGTTAGCATCTTCAGCTAAAGCACAGAATGGTGGAAAATGTCAACTCTGTTATTTTCAACTCTGTTGGGGTTTCAAAACAAGGTTTAATAGTAAGTTAAACAGCAATTAGTAACGTATTCAAATGTTCCCTGTCACATTTAAGTATTTTTCTTTTTTTTACAATAATAATGGATTCAGTTTTCTGTAAAGATATGTTTGTTCTTTATCATTCTAGTTTGAGGAAAATAAATGGAGAATGCTTGAAATGTACTCACAGTTCTGGAATGAGACTTAGACAGTACACAACTGGAATCGATCACAGAACTTTCATTTTTAAGCAAACCATCTCTCTAAAGTTGTGCAATAACAGATGAGTAGAAAATCAGTGGATGAAAAACATTCTGTAATTTCTGAAAGATTAGATTTTTTTTATTTTTGCTTGTCGTTCACACTACTTACTTAAAATAAGCTGAATTAGCGCAATTCTTGACTTTTTGGGGGAGGGGCAATTTAATTGTTTTATGTTCAATCCACTTAAATTTGCAAAAACAATTAAGTTAACTCAATTAATTTGTGTTGGGACAACATTAACCACGCCAAAGAACCATCACATGTTCTTTATAAGTTCTATATAGTACTTAAAGTGATTTTCCCCTTTCCCAAGGAATTGTGTGGAAAGCAGCATATTTTTAAAGTGCATGTGACTTGCATTGCAAAGCTTAACATGCAAAGCGCCACCCATTTCAATTGGTGTTAAATGTATAGTGTATTTTCAGTTTCAGTTTTACTTGAAGCTTATAAACATGATACTATCACTTCTGTTCATTCTTTTTATGCTCTTTTGAATACTGTTAAAAACTTGTTATGCATTTTAACCATTCATTTACACATCAGTGGCATTTTGGGGACCTGAAAATACAACCTTTTGAAAACACTGTAATCTGATCACAAAAAAAACAGTTTTAGTTGTCAAGCAAACTTACATTACTGAAATAAGTTTTATACGTTGAATAATTAAAAACTGTAAATAAAAAAATTGTTATACAGTATTGGAAGCCCATAACAAAATGACTAAACTAAAATTCATTCATTTTACTGGAGGAAATGCATGCAACACAGGGAGAACATGCAAACTCCACACAGAAATGCCAACTGGCCCAGCAGGGACTCGAACCAGCGATCATCTTGCTGTGAGGCGACAATGCTAACCACTGAGCCACCGTGCTGCCCCTACTAAAATTACAATAAAAATGCTAGTTCAAAATATGTCTAAAAAAGTATAACAGTATATAAATAATACTAAAATACCTGAATTGGCGTTGTCAGATATACATTGTAAAGTCAGCACAAAGCAATACAAGATTTCACATTTCTTTCCTTTCTGTCATGTATTATTTGTTCATGTTGCCTGGGCAAGACATGCTTTCCATGTGCTTTTCTTTTGGCATCGTTGCATGACAAATGAAACCTTATAATCCCACATCTCACTCTCACTCTCTCCTTTTTTTTCTCTCTTCTCCTGTCTAGTGATCCCAGGGATGATTGTTCCTCCAATGTAGGGGCTCCTGGGCTGCTGAAGAGGCACATTTGATTTCAGCCCCGGCCAGAGAATCTACGCTCTTGAGCCGAAGGCAATTTCTGGTGGAGGAGACATGAAAACTGAACTTTTTAAAACTCAGGCCTTTTGACATAGGAATCTCATTTTATGGGAAGAAAGTGTTTGTTTGCGTTCGTTTTTAAGCTAATTTCTGGACAGCCCTTGCAAAGGACTCGTGGAGAAAGGAGGGAAGGATCTCCTTTTCGTTTCATCCATGGGCTTTTTTTTTCTTTTTTTGACTAATTCAGTGATCACATGCCTTTTTTACAGACTTTATCACACAAATGTGACACTTTAGGAGCGGTTGTTCCTGTCCACGATGTTCCTGAGAGCAGCACAGATCTCTGTTAATACTGACCAGTTTTTTATATAATATGAGAACATTAGGCCAATCGTTTGAATGCAGAACAGAAGACGGGAGGGAAGCCAACAAACATTTTTGCCATAATCTTGCTTGTTTTGTCACAAAATTAAATTGTAGCGCCATATTCACTTTTCAATCGTTCTTTTTTTTAGCAAAGAGTCATATGAAGCATCTGGGTACCAGCCGGTTTGGATGGCTAGAATGTAGGAAAGTTATTTAAGAGTTATTAAATGCTGTCATGCTGTAATTTTTCAATGTTCAGATCCGTCCTCAAAGAGAAGAAAAAAAGCGACCCCATTTCTACAAGAAACCAGTATTTATGTTCCTGCAAATATTTGCTGCTAAATAGAGCAGAGATATGCAGTAAACAGATGGACTGGAGGGGAAAAAAAGCCTTCAGTTGCCATGCCATTTTATTTTTGGTTTTAAATCAGAATTTTATGTGTGCTCAAGGAATGTGATTGATTTTATTATTAATATTATAATTATTTTTTAATTTTGCTTTGTCTATGAAAAAATTGAAACTGTGATATAAATTTTTATGTGTTTGGTTTGCTGTGCGCTAGTGAAGGATATAGGTTAAATGAAGTATATTTGAGAGCCGACTGTTTGAACAACCCTTTTTTATATTATTTTGTGTGTGTTTCTCGGCTTGTTTTTGGGGACATGACTTGAATTAGTGATGAATTTTCATTTTAAGACAGCACTGTATGAAGAACGCTTTCCTAATGTGTCAAACACCCAACCTACAGCAGTCTGATTGGCTCACTTTGGTAGTCGTCTGTTTTTGTACATATATTTTCTGTTGCCAAAGTCTT
The DNA here is from genome assembly GCA_903798115.1 of Danio jaintianensis. Classification (NCBI taxonomy): domain Eukaryota; kingdom Metazoa; phylum Chordata; class Actinopteri; order Cypriniformes; family Danionidae; genus Danio; species Danio jaintianensis. The sequence goes on along the minus strand of CAIGQV010016735.1, from coordinate 14,014,895 downwards.
CGTTTTATTTGTATTGATATCAGAATGGCTCAAGGCAGCTCATAATAACACTGATGATCGGTTCATTGCATAAGTTACACCACAAAATCTTTAGCAAACACCAATCATGGATTTTTTTGGAAAAAAAGAGGGAAGTCTCTGTAAAATATCCATATAAATAATGTATGTATATCCAGATTTTGTATATTGCTTTTCTCCCCAATTTTTTTTTTTTTTGATTGTGTAAGATTTTTTTTTTTGTGTGATTATTTGTCCATCTGTCCCCTTTCATCATCTGCCTTGTGTTTATTATTGTAGGTCCATGTTTTGTATCATGTCAAGCTTCCATTTTTTTTAAAAGTTCTATTCATAAAAAAGCCATTGTCTATTTTTGTATAATTTGTAAGTTAAAAAGATATTTGTTTTTTCTTTTTGGAATTTTGTAATGTATGGCAAAAAGTAGCATCTCACAGCATTTAGTTATGTAGATTTTTAAAAAAAGTTATATATATATATATATATAAATATAAATGATGAATATATAAATCTATATCTTTTCTTTCTACAGAATCTGTATTATTGTAATAATAATATGCATGGGCTCTTCTCTGAGAGTGATGGGTTTTATTTTGCGTGTCAAACCTAGAAGGACGTTTCTGAAGTTTTTACATTTTTTTGTGTTTCCTTTACTATTTTATTTATCTGATTATTTATGCCTGCGTATAGATCTGTCTATTCCATTTCTCTCTCTCCCTCCCTCTCTCCCTCTCTCTCTCTCTCTCTCTCTCTCTCTCTCTCTCTCTCTCTGTCTCACGCATATCAGTACCAGCAGTATAGATGCCTTAACAATGCAAACCCATAAATGTACAATCACTTGAACAGTCTTCACAACCACCACCACCAATAGCAGTAGCCGCAGAGCTCCTTAAAGGGTCAGTTCGCCCAAAAATTAGCATTTGCTGTTCATTTACTCACCATCAGGTCATCCAAGAGGTTTTATTTTCCCTCAGTAGGACATTAAAGAAGATTATTAGCTGAAAACATGCTCCTTGATGATTCATAAAATGCAAGTCACCTTTTACGGTCTATATATATATATTTTATTAGACATTATTACCTTCAATCAACACGGAGTTAGCTTTGTGTTGTATAATGATGTGTGATTGCAAACTCACAAACACTGTTTGTTTACATCTTTTTATAAAGATTGCGACATCCAGGATAAGCACAAGTACTATTTTGATTAACAATACAAAACAGGTATCATCCATCTCTGTTGTAAACAAACAGCGTCTGCTCACGTGTTTGCATTAAACATTATGTGTGCAGTTTCAGCTGAATTTTTTTTTTTTTTTTACATTCTACTGATGAAAAATAAGCACCTTCATCTTTAACAAATGAACATTTTTGGGTGAACTTTTCATAAAAGCACAAATTGGTCTGTAAACTGAGGAGAATTAAATGAATTTGTCTTTTTGTTGTTGTTTGTATAATGAAGAATCATGAAAAGGGAATTTGAAGGAATATAAAGAGACTTTGATTTGCTTTTGGGATAGGTTGCACTTTCTTTCATTTAAAGCAAAAGGCTGCCTCTTTTTTTGTTGTTGTTGGTTTATGTCTGCTATGTTCACGATGGGGGTGAAGCTCAAAGCCATATTCAGCATTGTTACCTTTCGTTCGCTCTTTGGCTGGAGGTGCATGTGAAGCTGCATGTTCTGGGTCGTGGGATGTTGTTCACTCTTTAAGGTACCGCTGATGTATTTCTCACCCTGAATAAAGTGACTCTATCAGAGCACAAGGCCTAGCCCTCAGAGCTGAGGTGCTGAATCCCAGTCTTTAACGCTGTGACTCTGTGCGTTTAATTCTACGGTCAGCCGAATCGGCCCTTGATGATCGGTCTTCAGGCTCTTTTTTTCTCCTCACCTAATGTGTGTCTGCAATCTGCCATCGAACAAAATGGCTTTTAATATGCTGATTTGAAGTTTGTATGAGGACTTTTTATCAGAAATGACTGATGATTGAGTATTCAAGATGATTTCTTTTCCATAGTTGACAATTTTTGTTACTTTGCTGTTAAAATGGACTCATAAAAGGACAAGCATTTGATAGGACACAAGACTCGAACCAAAAAGCTGGTCTCCTTTTTTCTGCCTCCTATTCTTGTGTTTTATGTTTGTTTGTTTCTTTCTTTCTTTCTTCTTCTTTTTTTTTTTTTTTTTTGACTGGATACACCCTGAACCGTTCTATTGATAGGAAAACTCAAGACAAAAACTACTGTATAGATTGTTATCATTTTTGATGAAAGCTGTAAAATAACTTTTCAAAGTTCACAATATTAAATTAAAGTTACTTCTTGTCTGTGATTCTTGTGGTGTCTTGTTTTTCTTTTGCCAGTGATATTTTTCTATTGTTTTACATTTCAAGCAATATGTTCACGAAATATGAGTTTTTTTTAGCTTGTCAGGCTCATTAGAAATATTTGCATCAGCCTACATTTTTGCAAAACGTAAAATACATTGCTCCAGGTATGTTTCATTGCGCATTTCAGATGACAAATCCACTAGAGGGCGCTGTCTACATTTTTGTGAATTTGAAATATATTACTTAGGGTATGTTTTGTTGTACGTTTCCGATATACGTCATTTTTGTATACGTCCAAGCGCAACCAGGGTTAGCAAACTGACCGTGCGAGAAAAGTTGTCCATATGGTGATAAATAGATGAGACAAATGTTTTCGATTACAAATCATAGACAACATTTAGATGTTTTGTGGTCTTTATTTGGTGTTCTGGAAAAAAACTCCACAAGAATAATCCTTTATTCATCAATAATGTAAATATCATTAGTGTGAAAAGGAACAAAAGTTGTTAGCATCATGCTGCCCCATAGCATTCATTTAAATTAGAAACTGCATTCAAAAGTATGTTTAAGTACGTTTATTGTGGTTTCACAAAAATGTAGGCTGAAGCATATATTTCTAACAAGCCTGAGTTGCAAATTATTGTTCACCCTTTTATATTTGACTGCTGGCTCTTTAAATGAAAGTTGGAACAATGAAATTACTCATTAATGAACATCACTTCCTTGAAGGGAAAACAACAGAGAAAGGTCAGTGAAAGCCTCTGTTTTGTTAATGGTTTTATCTTGTCAATGTGATATGGCCAACATCAATATGTCCATATATATTTTATATATGTAGAAAAATACATTACATTTTTTATTTAACAGACCTTCTGTGTTGGCATTTCTTGGTTAAGTCAGCATTAGCATACAAATAATTTAGTGTCATTTCAGTAATGTATTGCTTTTTATCTTAAATTATGCATTTCATCTAAAATAAGATCATTCATTTGTCCTAAACAGGGTGAACATATTTAGACCTCCTTCTAACTGAATTTGGATGATGATTGCTCAAATGTACATAGGTGTGGTTGATCAAAAATTATATTTCAATCCATTTTGGAAATGATACCATGATCAACTCTGTGTAAACAACAAAAATCTGATTTTGTGAAACTTCTGGTGTCACGTAAATGCATGTAGGCATGAATAAGAACTTGATAACGGTGTGTTCTAAATGGGATATATCGACCTCTAAAGGGCACCTCAGAGTAAAAAAAATCATGGCGCCATATTGAAGAATCGTTCCAAACCGAAGTGCTCAAAACTGGCCACTTCGAAGGGCCCTTCAAAATGAAGGATTTCAAAAGGTACAACTAAGGGTCACATCAAATACCCATGATCCATTGCACAGGGAAGTTGTTTGGTGTCACAGAATAACAACAGGAGTCTCAGAGTTCACCAGAGTATTTTCTATAGGTCACTTCTGCAGGACTTATGAGTTATACATATAATAACTATAAAATAAGTAAAAAATTATAAATACATACATACATGACCTACATACATAAATAGCCTACATACATACATACATACATACTGTACATAAATTGTCTTGTTAAGATGAGTTCCAAACAAATTGGTATACACAAAAAGCATACTCAAGTAAAAGTACCATTACTTGTCAAAAGATGTAGTGTAAGTAGAGTAAAGTATCTAAGTACTGAGGGGCAAAAATCTAGCTGTCACAATATGCACTGACCCCTGGCTAACAAGCTATGAGTATCTAGTATAGTTGGCGTTGCAAACCAAGCTCGTGCAGCAGTGATAGAATACATCTAATTTGTACATGTGTTTGAAAACGTAACATTCTGTAGGGCATTAAGTAATTGTTTAAGGCCATTTGGTGATTTCAGTCATCATACAGTACTGTAGGCATCCTTCATCTTCTCCCCAGTGACAGTCTAAACACTCTCTGTCATTGTCTGGAACGATTTAGCATTTTCTTGGATACTTTTAATGCTTTCACACTCTACATGTTTGCTGCATTTATAAAGTGTGCATGTCTTGAGGTTGTTTTGTCTCGTGGCATTTTTTTTAGCGCAATTTGATTGGATGGGAATCATGAGAATGATTATTCTACTTCGATTGCCAAAGACAAGCAAAAATAAAGTAGCGACTGCAGGTTGAAGGAAAATGCTGGGGTAAAAGTACTGATACAGCACTAAAAATGTACTCAAGTAAAAGTACTAAAGTACAATTCCAGAGATCCAGTTCCAATTCCAATTCCTAACTAGTCAGTTACAGTAATTTGAGCATTTGCAATTTGTACTTTACACTGCTGCCTACACCCTACATCCCTCAAAGCTGTCACTTCAGAGAGTAAACCCTTTGAAAGGCATAGGGATCAGCCCTTCCAAATGGAACACAGTGTAATACAACAAAAGCAAACTACAGTACTGTGTTTGTGCTGCCTAAGATATTCAGTCACAACACAAACTACTGGCCTGGCATGCAAAATTCAGCATGTTTCGGAGATCCATGTGAAAAAAAGAGAGTTTTGTCTATGTTTTCATCTTTACACAAAGGAAAAGCTCTTTCATTTTAATGCATAGTTGTCATCAAAACATAGCCTTAGTTTTAGTTAATCCTAATAACCCTGCACTCAGGGCATGTTAGGAAAATAGATGTTACCAAAGTAACCCAGCGTGTTATTTTTGTGCATCTTATCGCCAACAGATGTCTGATTGTTCTTTATCTCCGGGGAAGCATCTCTCTTTGGACCCAGCCCACTTTCTCCATCTACCCCAAACCCGCCAATTCCCTTAAACTAGCACATTTTAATTAGCCCCATTCATTAAATTATTATATACCTGATAGCATAATGAATGTACGCTCAGACTTTCGCAAACATGTTAATGATGGGCTCCTCGACTTATTAATTGAACCGCGCGTTGCATTTAATTGACTCATCATTTGCATTTACGGTCATCAGCAAAAATTAATCTCTCTCTTTTTTAGTTTGCATATTTAATTTAAGATGATCTTGATGTGATTAGCTTGTAAAAGTCACTGGCAGGATTGTGCTGACCTGATTGCATGAGGGCAAACTCCACCTCAGCACAAGAGGGCTTCACATGACCCCGAAACATTAGTGAAATGCAAGTTTGAATGGTTAATATCTTAAGTCATTAAATCTAAATATGGCCTGTGGTTTCAGCAGAATCGCTGTTGTTTAAGATGCTGGGTAGTTGTGTTGCTGTAATTAAGAAAAGGTTGTAAATGTGTTGGAATTATTTCATCCTTTCAGAGTATGATCTATGATGGACTGTAACTGTAAGTTTGGCATGTGATTAATGTAATGGCATGTGATTAATGTAAGTTTGGCATGTGATTAATGTAAGGGCAGTTGAATATAAATATTTGATTTTACTCATCAAAAGACAGATTATTGATTAAAGGGATATTTCAACCATTAATGGAAATTCAGTCATTTTTTCCTATTTTATGGATGTCAAATGCCGCTGATTTCAAACAAAAACTAAATATTTTATTTAGAGAAAAAAAAGTATCTCATAAAGTTTTTGAACCACCTGGATTTTCTTAGACTTTTGGGGTGAACTACCCTTTTATGTTTGGAAATCTTTTTTATGTTTTTGCACATAGTATCTCACACCCTTTGATAAAAAAAAATGTGACAAACACTCTTATTCTTATTATTACCATTTAATATTTTAAACTGCTGTCTTTTGTAATGTATTTCAAAATGTTATTTGGTCTTGTAATTTTTAAAATGCATTGCATTTAAATTGTATTGCATTTAATTGCATTGCATTAAATTGTCTGGCAGAAGCAATTAAGATGTACTGGTTTTATTAATATATATGTTTTTTATTAATGCAAAATATTTGATTTGAGTGAAAATCTTTCGAAAAAATATATTTTTTTAAAGAATAATTTGAGAAAAATCAATAAAATGTATTATATTATATTATATTATATTATATTATATTATATTATATTATATTATATTATATTAT
>CAIGQV010016735.1:13971774-14006235 GCA_903798115.1 Danio jaintianensis | reverse complement strand
ATAGATAGATAGATAGATAGATAGATAGATAGATAGATAGATAGATAATTATATTGCACAATACTGTACATGCCTAACTAAATAATACTAAAAAAACTAATAAATATTGTAAGCATGCCAGAGCCTGTCCTGATGTAATCCACACTGATGTGTTCCCATATATCAGTGATTTATTAGTCATGCAGGGGATGTTCTGCACTGCACAGACACCTGCTCAAAACTTCAAGATAAAGACCTAAAGATAAAAAAAACTAATACATGCAAGCAAGCACTAGCCATGCAGCCGAAAACCAAATAAATAAATTAATAAATAAAGCAGATCGTCTCCAGCTCATCCCACGAGCAGGCGAGCTGAAAGGCATCTTTGAGGGGGAAAACAGGGGTCCCACTGGGGAGCTTGGAGAGAACGGAGAAAAGGAGAAAACAAGGAATGAGCAAGACAAAGACGACGAGCTGAAAAGAGGAGTGGAAAAAATGTGAATGAATAAAAAGCCACAAGAGAGACGGAGAGGACACGATACAGAGGGAAGCAGAGAGCGAGCGGGTCCTTATAGTCCACAGAGAGACGACAGAGATACTGGAGATCAGAGAGCCACGTTCCAACCTCCAAAAAAAGAGAGAGAGAGAGAAGGAAACGCTGCCTGGTACCTGAGGTGGGGGGTGGCCCTCCCGCGGGACGCAGGCCTGTCATCGCACTAACAAAAACACTGCAGGCCGAGCCATGGGGATACAGTGGGATGTGGGGGGATATGGAGGTAGAAGGGGGCTGGGACTGTGTTTCTGCCCAGGGGCCTCTTCAGGCACTGAGACACTTCACACACAAACAGAGCCACAATAATGCAGCGAATGCAAACTCAAATGTCCTTTACATGACTCCACTCTTCTCCTCATCAGGTCTTCAACAGATCATAAAGGACATGTACTGTCAAAACATTTGGCCCCGAGTGATGAGTGACAATTCCCTTTCCGAGGCAGAGTCGAAGTGGATGCATTGGATTTATTGTGGTTGTAAAATAAAGGCAGCTGGAAATCTTTTTTTAATGCAAAAGTTCTGTCTCAAGTGTACATAGCCTAAAAGTTGTGTGTACTGCTCCTTTTTTTTGGTAATGTATATTTTTATGTTATGTATAATAAAAAGCACTAGTCTCTGATCACTGCTGTACAGTACAGTTACTTTGTTCATGCAAATGTCAATTTACGTCTCAAAAGGATGATTTTGTAACCTATAAATGCAGTTTTGACTACAATTCTAAGAACTGTAATACATAATCAGTTTTCTGAGTTTGAAAAAATAAACTTATATTAGAAATTATAAGAAATGTAGTCAAAATTATTTTAAAAGCCATAATTATGAAATTAAAATTTAGATAAATCGAAATGATGATATATTACTTTGAAATTGACTTTAAAAATCATAAGTTAGTGGACCTATGTATGTCATAAGCCCTAATTAAATTTGTAGGCTAAAGACATAATTTCAATTTAGTCAAATTGGGCTTTTATAATTGTTACTATCAAAAAATTTCAACCTAATGTTTCATAAATTCCACTTGTTAAAAGTTAGTCAAAATCTTCGACTTTTCATGTCATACTTGATTACGAGTTTTACAGTGACCTTTCTTCCTTTCTGTCGGCCATGGGCTTCCATAGTTCGTTCGTGATTTAAGTGACAGCGGGTTACTTGGGACCTGAAATTGAAAAGACGTGATACTAAAAGCATCAGACGACACACTTCACCTATCTCTGTAAGTTGCCACTTAATCACAGACCACATCAAATATGCAACTCAAGAGAGTTCCACCGCGCTGTTTTTGTTTGTTTCTATGTAAACATGCAGTTGTGCTCGCGTATTTGGCAACCAACATCTTGTGCAGGTACAGTAAATGAGGTGCTGAATTCCAACGGTAAACGCATGCTAGGCTTGTTTGACGTGCCTTGCTAGAAATGACACTATAGAGAGAGAGGAGTAAGAGACACTTGACACTTCTGTAGCGGATTAGAAACATGCGAGATCAAAGACGGATATCGCGTTATTTAGCACTTTGGTTGTGTTTCATATTTAACGGCTGTGAATACCAACAAGCATTAGGTTTTTTAAGGACCCATAAATCAGGCATTCTGGGTGTATGCTATAGGATTTTGTAAAGGAAAAAAATCTACATTAAACGTACCCTATAACGAAAATCCTGACCTTGACCATGACTTCATGCATTGGCTTGTGAAATTTCTCAGGTTGTCAGATGGAAGTCAGAATAACAGATTACAGAAACGCCATAACACGCAAGGCATATACTCACCTCAACAAAGTGCATGTATTTAGTCTTGTCACAATGTATTTTAAAAAATGTTTAAGCATGCTTCTCACAGTGATCACCAGAGATCAGTACTGCACATACAGTATTTTGTATTGAGGTAAGGTTAGTTTTATATTGACACATTCAGAATTTCTCCTTAATAATATATTTTCAGAAAGTATTTTGTGCTAATTCTAAAAAGAAAAATTATATTAGCAGCCAATCACTATCAAAGTACAACACTGTTCCAAATAAATTGTGCTAATGTTGTTTTGAAGTCATACTTGCATGTGAAAATGATTTATACAAAGGCACACCAAGTTTAAAAATAGTCAAAAAGTATTGTAATATTTTACTTTTCTTGCCATGATGTTTATTATTATATTATATATATTTATATTTATTATACAATTATTTGTGCTCACACAATAGCTATTGCCTCAGAAGTTTGAGTTCAGTTATTCTGACTCTGACTCTCATAAATAAATGAAATGCGTGAATAGTACCACATTAAATCATTAGAAACAGGAATGTAAACATTATTCTGTTGTCACGTGAACTTGGCATTAGACAATGAAAATATGCAGTTTGCATAATTTCATTCTCAGTGTTTATTGTCATTCTCATTTAAGGCTGTCTTACTAAGTCCTAATACAACAATGATTAGCGAGAGGTCACTTTATGTTTTTCTCTAGGTTAATGGTCTAAACAGTCTTATAACAGATGCATGTTTGTCTATGATGGCCAGTTCTGATGCGGTCTCGATTTGCAAAAGCATCACAGATTTTTTGCACTATAGACAGTTCCCTCTAGACATGACTGGAGATTTACTGCAATTAATGTGCTCTGAGAGAAAAGGGCAAAAGCATAAATCAGGATTTACTTCATATTCGGCACATCAGAGTCCATCTTCAGCTGTTTGAAGTCTGCATTATATGCACCACTGCATCGCCTATGCAGGACATTTGTTCCAGTCATCTGTGTAGTTTCTTACATTAAGGAATAATTCATACCAGTGTGAAAACTTATCTTTTTCTCATCGTGTACTCTCCAATTTTGTCAAATATACTTGGTTGTGCTCTTTCCATTTAAATATAATAAATGGAGACCAGCGTGGTGCCACAGTGACTCAGTGGTTAGCACTGTCACCTCACAGCAAGAAGGTCGCTGGTTCGAGTCCCGGCTGGGCCAGTTGGTAATTCTGTATGAAGCTTGCATATTCTCCCCGTGTTCGTGTGGGTTTCCTCTGGGTGCTCCAGTTTCCCCCACAGTTCAAAGACATGCGAATTGGACGGTGAATTGGATAAGCTAAATTGGCCGTAATGTATGAATGCATGTGTGAATGTGAGAGTGTATGGGTGTTTCCCAGTACTGGGTTGCGGCTGGAAGGGCATCTGCTGTGTAAAACATATGTGTTTGTGTGTGTAACTGCTTAACTTGCCTGTCTATGATCTCAATCCAGCCTGGCCATTCTCCTCTGACCTCTGGCATCAACTAAACATTTCTGTCGCTAATGGATATTTGAACTTTTTCAGAAGATTCTCTGTAAACCCTGGAAATAGCTGAGTACGAAAGTCCCAGTGGATCAACAATTTCTAAAATATTGAGATCAGCCCCTCTGGCACCAGCAATTCTATAAAAATCAAATTTCTTTCCCATTTTGATGCTGGCTTTGAACTTCAGCAGATCCTCTGGACCACATCTACTGTACATGCCTAAATGCGCCGAGTTGCTGCCATGTAATTGCCTGATTAGATGTTGGTGTTAGTGAGCTGTTGAATAGGTAATAAAGGGAGAGAGTATCCTAAGCTTTTAAGGGCATTCTAACAGGCTTTGCTGTTCAATAAAGGTTTCAAATTCAGTTAAAATTCAAACCTTTATTGAGAACGTTTTTTTGTTTTCATATTGTTTGTTCATATTCTTTCATATTGACTGGATAAGCTGGCTAAGGGCAATCTGTTGCAACTCCATCCGTTTCATTGCGCTCACAGGCTCTTAAATTTACAATGCGAAAGGGCATTCTCATCCCGACCAAAATACAAAGGTGACACCGTCCATTCAACACCATGTTGTACCTCGGCTGCACTGCAGGGCTGATATATAGATTATGTATAGCATCATATCACTTAGATCTCACTGTGATTTTTCTGGAATAAAAGGATGCCAATAAAACTCATCTGTTTATGCTGATATGAATTCTAACATTTTCATATATGTTAAACCCACAACATAATAACTGTATAAGCTGGTTAAGGGCGATCTGTTGCAATGCTATCCATTCCTGCACTCACAGGCTCTTTGTCCTAAATTTACCATGCAAAAGGGCATTGTCATTCGGACAGAAATACAAAGGTGACACTGTCCATTCAACACCATGTTGTACCTCGGCCGCACTGCAGGGCTCTGATGTAAGCTTCACCTTAATCAGAACACCCACAGTAGGTGTTCCAGCATGAACCCGAATGTGCCGTGGCCGGGGCTTGTTGTGTTTGATATTTATTCTAATTGCTGCGGGTAATTTGCTGTGAGTAGGACTAATGAGAGGGTCGGAGGGACCTAATGGATGACGGAGGCTGCATTTAGCCGCTTAGATATCACAGGTGGCACCACAGAGAACGAGGCAACATGAACTCTGTTAGACAAACCTGCATATATTACTGTTCGTTTGATTGCTCTGGCTATTCTCACCTCCTGCTGCGACTGCCAATTGGCTGTAAATTGACTGCAGAGTGGCAGAGGAGTGAGATAGCTGAATTATGAATGTGGAGCCATTAGTGCAGGTATCGGTGTGTTTAGCTGTTTATTCCGCCGCAGTAATTATTTATCACAATGTGTGGTTATGATTACAACATCATAAAGGAGATAAATGGACAGGGACACCACGATAAATCCACAAAGCTAATAGAGCATGTGCACGTCACTCAATTATGGCAGGTGCATTTGCCAGAGTGCATTACGCATCGCTGATCTTTGGCTTTTCTGATAACTGATCGATCCAAGTGACCTCTAACAGCCTTCATTAACTAAACATGTTCTATGGTAGGTTTGTGTGAGTTTGTAGCTCTTAAATGGGAATTGTGTAATCCCTGAGCACATTTGTATGCTCACCAGTACACTGATAACACTGATAAAATCTGCTTATTAAAGTAATCTGTTGTCCCAGTTTACATGTACATTTCCTCCTCCTCCCATAAAGGACAATGGGTTAACATGGTTTCATGACTATGTACATTGCTGGCTTATTAAGCATTATCAGTTTAAGAATGTGCATATTAATGCATTTTATTACTTTTTTTACTTCATGTCGTTACAAACTGGTTTGACGTTCTTTCTGGTTTGACTCAATATTTGACATTTGATAATGTTCGGCCATACAAACAAACCAGCAAACATATTTCACACCATAATTTTTTTTTTCTTACAGTATTTTTATAAGTAATTTTAACTCACATTAATGATGCAATAGAATCTGGCTATAGGTATATATCCTAGGCATAAACTGACCGCCAATCTGATTTCACCAAGTATGACATGTTCCTGGATTAAAATCTATGTTGATCCTGGAACTTCATTCCAATCGGCCAATCAGAATTAAGGCATATGTTTACCGTTTATGTTAAGTTTAGGCTAACGTTAGGTTTATGCACTTCTACATGATAGCTATTTAACTATTATTCCCCTCTGATTTTAGGAATAATTTACAGTTATGGTTATTTGTAGGGGTAGGGAATAGGTTTACGAACAAAAAATATGTTCCAGGATCAACACAGATGTTAATCCAGGATCGCATTGTACTTGGCAAAATCATGATGTGCTAAACTGCCTTTCTATTAGAAAGCAAAATGCAGAATATATGGATCATGAATTTATTCATCACCCCCCAAAAAGGCATAGCGTCTGTTTAAATGTATCATTTAGCATCTGCTATTGATTAAATGTTTGTTAGTTTAACATGTATATTGTGAAATTTTCTGCATATGAGGCAACAGACGTGTGTATGTTTGTAATGAGGTAACAAACACATGTAAACTACTTAATATAAATGTTTAATACACTGTGATTTGTCTGGAATGAAAAGATGCCAACAAAACTCATCTGTTTATACTGAGGTTGATATGGATTCCTGCCTCTGTTTCATATATGTTAAACCCACAAAATGCATATCTATTAGTCCTTATTGTGTAGTAGAATTATAATTTAGTCCCTCTTTCATCCAACTCAACTTAGGGGCAAACTAGGCTACTCTGGTGGCATAAAGATAACTCACTCACTCATTCCAGCTTAAATAAACCTATCTACCATTTCAGTTTAAAAGATTGAAGTGAAGTGAGCCTTGTCATTTAATAAGGAATCTACTCAATTTGTTAAAATAATTTTGACAACTGAATGATTATTTTGAATGTATGTATTTCAGAGTACAGCGCTATTACAGCTCATTAATATTCACATCTTTGAAATATGGTCAAAAATAACCATATTATATTAGGGACAGTTACTAGGGTTGGAAATGTTCACTTACCTAAGTAACATACATTCTATGTAGATATCAGAGAACAATATAATATATTGTATCAATGCATTCTCTACACCTTTAAACTAATGAAAATATAGCTTAACATTATTTTTTTAAATCATTAACTTATTTTAGTAACATAAGACGAAAAATATTTTTTAAAGAATGTTTTTATCATACATCGAAAGTCAAAGGACTTCAAATTGATATTTAATTTCATTGACTTTAAGCTTAACATAATGGACAGAATTATATATATATATTTTTGGATAAACTATACTTTCAAACAGGGTCTGCATAAAAAGTGATTACTTCTGTCCTGTCCGGTCTTTTTGCTTTCATGTGAGCATCCCATCTGAGAACTATATTGGCAAAAGTAATTATCGCTGTCTTGTATAGCACTAATTCTGTGTGGCATTTGGACATGGAGCAAATCAGCCCTTGATTTGTTCTTAATGGGGTCAGAATAGAAGCTTGTTCATTTGACGACTCTCTATTGACAGAGACACTTTGATTGATGCTTTGTAGTGATTTCCCATGTTATATATTCTTTTCTTTTAATTACGTTTCCCAAGCATCATTAAGTGCCATTATAGTATAATGACAGAACTGCAGAGTCACAAGACAAGCTAATTGGTGATTAATGTTGTGTATCAGTGATGGAAGATTTGCAATTTAATGAAACAATTCTGTATTTAAATGCTGAATTGGTAGAAATGTAGAATGCAGATATTCTGACTATCTATCTAGAAACCAAAGACTCCAAGACAAAACATGCCCCAGCTGTGCTTGTAACAATATACAAAACCCTCCGAAAAGAATTATGGTTTATTAAAGCGAGCCATTGTATAAATACAAGGAAGGAAAATAAATGTGCGTGTTTGTTTTCTCTTCCTCGTTGCCTCTGTTTCTTTCTTTCTGTCTGTCTTTCTTACATCTTCATACATGCCTCATAGTTTACTTGTCCGTCCATCCTTCTCCGGTTCATGTGTGTGTGTGTGAGTACAATTGTGAAATATCTATCTTTCCATCCACACATCCATCCTCGCCACCACCCCCATGCTCTGTCTTGGTGCGTTCATACCCCGCTCCTGGCTCATCTCCTCTGGGCTGGAGGGCTTGTGAAAGCCTCCTGTTTACAGGCCCTGTTGCCCACTAAAATCAGCTACAGATTCCCATTAATTTCTGCTTGTTGCTGTTGTAGCCCAGCCAATGAAACAGTGTGTGACCACCGCACAGCCCTATCCACTTTGGAGCGGAGGCTGCCAAGGCGGCATTTAACCCTGTGTGCTGGAGAGGGCAGGCACATATAACTCTTCCTAATGTATTGTCCCTCGTACAGGCTTCGACAGCCCCTTCTACTTGTGCGGCGCTATTCATTACCACTAATTTGACGTGTTTACGGCCTGCCTTCCTTATATTAGATACTTAAAGGAATCGATTGGGCTTAAATCGAAACACCTACAGCCGCACAAACATGTCAATACGGAGATGAGTGCTTAATCTCAAGGACCAAGGAACTTCTGTCCGGGGGGAGGAAACTTTGCACGTCTAATTTATGTATGTATCCCAATTACACTCGAGTGTGTTGAAGAAGCTCTCGCTCATGTCCTCGGGGGGATATACGGTCCTGTACTGTATCCAGATAATGCGTGTGATATGGACCTTTTTGTGAATGAGTTCATCTGCAGGGAGAGAGATAGGATAATGGGGATTCTCCATGACTTTGTAACTCTGGGAATCATTATGTGAGAGCATGAATTTGGCACTTCATAACCTCGATAAACAGCGAGGTGTGATGTTGGCTCGGTGTGAAGAACGGAGAAAAGGGGGGAATAATGCAGCCATTATCTGTACCAATAACCACAGCTATTATCTGTTAGGTCGTTGACAGATTTTAAGCTGACATGTAGGTAACCCCGACCACAAAGAAGGGCCTAAAATGTTATGAAAAAGGTGGGAAAATATGATATTGAACGCCCACGGCCATTATGGATGCAATCGCTGTCTGTGTGTGGTGTAGTGTTGCCTCAAACTTGCCTAATGGCTTCCAGACCTCCAGGTCAACTGCGTGTTTCTCCATCATTCTGACGTCTTGGCTGCACTATTGGACTCAATCTAATCACGTTGCCCAAATGCCCTGCGGGATTTACAGTTTGCTGCTGCCCTTCACCTTTATTCTGAATTCCAGCGAGCGGGAAGCCAGGTTTGAATCTCACAGTATGGTTGTATAACTACACGGTTGTCGTCACGCTGCCGTTTGCCAATTTTTGCATGCCCTTCATTGGCATGAAGTGAACGATGAGTGAAAAATGCTGCCAAAACGAGTCGATTTTACATCCTTTATGGATTTATTTTCATCGAAGTGACGGTAAACTTTAGGTTCTTTCCACCGCCGATTAACAGCATGAGGAAACCGCTCCGAAAGGCAAACACTCTGAGCTGATTTTTATAATGAACTGGAGGGCAGTAACTCTTCCACCTACCCCCATCCCCGAGGCCGAGCTCTCTGTAGCCCACTTCCATTCTGTGTTTTTCTTCTTCATTCTTTCTTTTTCGGCTGAGTGGGGGGCATCCAGATGAAGCAAAAATAGAGAGCGCAGCACATATTTCAGATTTATGAAGTTTGGACACTCCTAGCGTTCCAACATGAGAACGAAAAAGAGAGAGAGCGAGAGAAAAATCCTCATCTGGAAATAATTAGACCTTTTTTTGTCGTCCTCTCAGTATTAACGCAACATGACAGCCTGTAAGCATTTTTGTGCCATATTTCAAAGTTATGGTTTATAAACATCTGGTGAAGCTCTCTCGCGCACTCTTGGGAAAAGGGGATCTTTTTTCCACATTGCACTCTGTTTGTGTTGGGCTTGGAAAGGTGAGAAAGTCCTTCCATGTAAGAGGCCGTTGTTCTGCGCTGGATGGGGAGTGGGAGCAGGGGGCAATGGGTGGGAGGCAGGTATGAAACGCTCTCTCTCAGACCTACATCTTCCTCAAAAGAGCCTGTAACCAGCTGCCACAAGCACATTAACAGCCACGCTAAATACCCCCAGCAACATCCTGCAATCCTGGGCTTTGCCAGGCCGGTATACCTGATGAAGCAGGTACAGGTCATCTGTCGTTCTGTCACTCCGTCTTTCCTCACTTTTCAAATCTGGTTGCTTTTATAAACATATCGTGTGGTTTGATTAAAGGTTTATTCATGTGCGTTATTGTGCCAATGCAAACAGGCTATTGGGCTAAAACCAGTGTAGAAGAAATGACTCTTAAGCCAATTGTTTTGTGTACATGCACCAACCATTTTTTCTATATATTATGGATGGCTCCCAATTGTGATTTGAATTGATTTTCCTCTACTTAGTTTGTCCACAAGGTGTCAACACCGAGCTGTGACGCTTTTTCAAAATCAGAGAAGAAACAGAGATAGAACACGAATGACAACATACCGTAGATATTTACATTAGATGTCGCCTACCCTGTTGTTGTCTATTGGAAGGAATGCGTCAATAGAGCCGACATTTTAGTACAGGGTAGCGCTCCTTTAAAATGAATGCGGGACCAAGGTGCAGTGGAGGACTGTGGCCATCCAGAGCCAGAGATATACACATATATACATATATCTATAATCGGGAGTTTTCCCCGGTGGTCAGTACGCAAATATTTTTTTAAATTACGAAAATTATAATGGGCTGCACGGTGGCGCAGTGGATAGCACATTCGCCTCACAGCAAGAAGGTCGCTGGTTCGAGCCTCGGCTGGGTCAGTTGGCGTTTCTGTGTGGAGTTTGCATGTTCTCCCCGTGTTCGCGTGGGTTTCCTCCGGGTGCTCCGGTTTCCCCCACAGTCCAAAGACATGCGCTATAGGTGAATTGGGTAGGCTAAATTGTCCGTAGTGTATATGTGTGAATGAGTGTGTATGGATGTTTCCCAGTGATGGGTTGCAGCTGGAAGGTCATCCGCTGCGTAAAACATATGCTGGATAAGTTGGCGGTTCATTCCGCTGTGGCGACCCCGGATTAATAAAGGGACTAAGCCGAAAAGAAAATGAATGAATGAATGAAAATTATAATTTTACATCACTTTTATACATCGATGGATAAGTGACGGCACGGGCATTGCTGATAAAGAGTGTGTGTTTGTGTGCATGGAAATGTATTACCCTCCCTCCGTGTTAAATTTGATCTAATCTGTGTCCTAAAACACACACCCTCTCCTGCTTTCACTTCTCATTCTACGGAGGGAGCGATTCGTTTGTGAATGAATCCCCGTTATGAACGACTCGTTCATTCAGCCGACAATAATACAAGTTTCTAGCACTGCAGCGTCTTGTCATATTTCTTTTTCATTATTTGCTGATTTTATTCCACAAAACTAGCATAAACCTAGAATTCAGTGCAAGTTGATTCTACTTTGCCTTATGATTAGTGCAGTAAGAGACTGTATCATCAATAACGTTACTTGTTGAGCACAAAAGTTTGTAACATACAAAAAACGTAAAAAACGAAATCTTACCTATGAAATGTTCTGCCTTTGTGCTTTGTTTTCTTTGTTTACTCGTTACTACACCCGTAAGCAGCGCTAAAGTCCAGCATCTTCACATATAAGGCACACTTTCTTGACTAGTGCGGTTGAATGACATTTGTCCTGGGAGCACTGTACAAATGTGGCGGCGCTATTGACGCATGCTCAGGGTCCGTATGCCATGTCAACTACATGTGTGTGTGCACAATGTCCAGTTAAAAAAGTATAAAATTGTGATAAGCTTTATCAGAGCTTTGTCAATTTTCAGAGCTGTTTTTATGTTCATTCAAAACATCGTAGTCCTAAACATTATAAAATCAATGTATTTCAAACAACAAATATGTGATGTATATTTACTGATAGATTTAAAGCAACAGTGTGTGTGTGTGTGTGTGTGTGTGTTTATTTTACTTATTCCAAACATATAATAATTTATGTGGGGGTTTTTTCATTCGTTCTCTTGCTAGTTCATTCCTCAAACTGCAAAAGAAGATGTTTAGAAGAATGTTGAGTGTCATTTTTCATTCTGAGGAAAATCATTCAGGTCTGGAAAGACATAAGGGTAAGTAAATTATTTTTTGTATGAACAATTTGTTTGTTTGATTGATTAGATTGGTTGTTCACAATATATATAGTGAGTTTTATTAGTAGTTTTTTAAATAAATTTTTACCACCATTTTAAAAATGGCAGTTATTATTAGGAATCTCATTATTTTGCGGTATTTCTATATTAATAATGCAAAAAAAAAACTCAAAAGAAAGAACTAAAAACCAGAATCGTTAAATGCTTTACACTCATCTCTGTTTCACACAGCATTGAGTTGCATTTCTCCTGTATTTCATACAGTATAATGTATTATTTTCTTGCTTCTCACATAAAAAATGTGACCCCTAGATTGACCACTTGAGTTTCACATATTCTTGTGCAATACGACGCTTTGTGTTTCATATGCATGATTTTGCCAGATGCTCCGGTGGTCCTTGCTTGTAGAGAGTAGTTCTCCGTCTATTTTTGAACCTCCATCTTGTAAAGTGCTCATGGGAACATTTTAAAAGTCATGCTTCTTGTAAAAAAATACCCTATATGTATTTGACAATGGCTCTCTTTCCTTTCACCAGCAACAAAGGATACATTGATTATGCCTCCAAAAGAAAGTCTGTCCCACCGCGGACCAGTGTCTGATGTGTTTTTCTTGGCCAGCTCAAGTTAAACTTTTGTCATTCACTCAGCATATTTTAACAAATTAGAAACATTAGAAACCCCAGCCTTAGTGATGTTTTGGTTTCGACATTTCGGTTCCACAATTACATTTTAAAACACAACCAAACTGTTTGACAGCCGAATTGAAAAACCTAAAACAACTATCTATATTTGAAACACATGCTTTTGGAATTAAAGCTCGCAGCACCATTAGGGTCATGTGAATAGTTTCTGCTTTGTCATATGACCGGTGCTAGACATATGTACTTTTCCCTCTATAATAAAGTTAACTGTTACAATGCATTCTAACAAAGGGGGATCTGGCTCATATTTCAATGCACTTTTGCTGAACCAATGCATATGCAGAGATGTGCACAAATACATCACTAGTATTTAGTTGTTACTACATATTATACATTACATACATTATACTTTACTACATATTATAAATACAAATACATAATTACTGCTAAGAAAAGTTTAATTAATTAAAATAAAAGTAATTTGTAAATACAAAATTGTGTAAGATATAAGGTAACTACAGGAAGAGGTGTTCATAAGACTGTCATGACACCTTTATAATAATGGCATGGCATATGTCATGAATATGAAGGTGATTTTATGCATGCCTATGGCAACTGTCATTAAGTGTCATTAGCACAGTTATGTCAATGTAATTGCAAATGCGACATTGCTGGAGATGTCTTTGTTATGACAACGTGACATAACCAAATACACCATAACTTGTACTTTGAGGTGACAACTTGACATTACTAAAGCATCATAACTTGTCCTAAATCTGTCATAAACAGGATTGTCATGAGACCATTATAATTGTGTCATGAATATTGTTCTGATCACATTTATCAATCAAACAAACTGATTTTTTCATTCAATATTTTTATTAAAAGTTTAAATACTCAGGAGATTTATAACAGTGTCATTACAATGTAATGACATTTAATGATATTTGTATGACAAATTCAATTTATACAACTGTAGTTGAAAATATAATATAAGAAATATAATATAATAATATAAATATTAATGACCCTGTTATAAAATTCATCACATAATTATAATGGCCTCATGACAATCATGTTTATGACAGATTTATGACAAGTTATGTTGTCTTGGTAATGTCAAACTGTCATAATTAAACAATGTCACCTTAGCATTTAAAATGACATAACTGAGCTAATAACACTCAATGACAGTTGTTATAAACATGCATAATTTCAAGTGCAAGAATAACAGTCCCTTTATCATGTACCCACTTACACTATGACCCTTCCTGAACAGGAACAGCTGTTTTTGGCAATTAATCAGAATGTTTTTTTTAATAACATGACACACTCGCCTGTGTATATAACTGTGATCCGCTCGTCAATAGACAGCAAGTCAATTGACAAGTTCTAATGATTTGTGCTAATCTTTTTCCTTATAATGACATTCAATGAATAATGTATGATAGTATATTTAACTAGATACTTTACCTTATAGCACGTTATAACAGTTTGGCTAAATAAGCACAACTGCAGCTTTCTTGACTTGCTTCTGACATTGTTAGCATTGTTAGCGCACTCTGGACTGGATCCAACAGTCTGGATGCAAACAATTTTTGTTTAATTTGGCCAGGTGATAAAAGTTATAGCTTGTAAGTATAAATGACATATATGAATAAGTATTTTGAATACAAATGATAGTCTTTTAAAGAATTTAAATACAAATGACATATTTAGTCACTAAATATTGACATGCCTGTTGCAGACTCAAGTCACAATCTTATAACATAAAAATGGTGTGAAACAATGCATTGCAGTCTCCAATCCTAACAGCAGAGAAGGGCAATGAGAACACTTTTTGACAGTGCTGTTTTCTCATTAGGAGTGACCTGTTTTTCCTGGCCCTTCTATCAAGTTTTCTTGCATTTCAGCCAGATGGACAAAGCTGCCAATGGTCAGCACGCACTCAATGGCCAATAGGATCAATTTCATGTTTGCATTCATATTTAGCCTTTCATCAATCAAGAACTCTCTCCGTACATCTTTAAACCTCATATAGAATCCATACATTACATGTCCTTTTTATATGGATGTGGAAGAGTTTATTTTTAAGATTTTTTTCTTGAAATGATGTTGAAATGTCCAGAGTCTTTGTTTGTGTTTTAGACCATTGAGAAACTGCATTTGAATGGGTTATTAACATAGTATCTGACATAATATGTTAAGGAATGAATTTAAGGTTAAATACTGTTATCCACACAAATATTTAAGACACAGATTTAATATTTAAGACACAGATTTAGCAATTTCGCCCTCTTTTGGCATTAAAAATGCTGTCAACATTTATTTAAGGCAGTCATTGAAACATAATTAGCGTTGGAAATTGTTGACGCTGATTTTTGTGGATGACCTTATTGTATATGCATTTGTAGGATGCAAAATCTTTTCTTTCAGATGCAAAATTAATGGGAGAAGAGTATTTTAATAGTTTGTGATTTTACTAATGTTTGGAGTCCGTTTTTTAAGTATTTGTATGAGTATTTTTGTCAGTGTTGTTAGCAGATAACACAGCTACACACGTGTATATTGTGGCCACAAATTAAACATTTGTTCCCTTGTTTTACTAAATTGCGGCCACATTGTAATAATTTGTTCCCTCGTTGTAGTTAAATCAAAATGAGGGAGCAAATTGGTTCAGCATGGCCACAATTTGCTAAAACAAGGGAATAAATTCTTAATTTGTGGTCATGCTTGAACTAAAATGGGTGAACAAATAAGTAAGTCCTGCACAATTTACTGAAGTCAGAGAATGAATTATTTGTGTTTTTGTGCAAGGCTCTGTACGAGTTCACTTAATGTTCATACTAGTATTTTTAAGACTAAACCTAAAAATAAAAACACTGCAAAAAAAAAGCTTTTCTTCACTTAGTGTTTTTGCCTTGTTTCTAAAAAATTCAAGCAAGAAGCATTTTCTTGACAAGTAAAAAAATATTGTCTTGTTTTCAGAAATTATGTCAAAATTAAGTGAGATTTTCATTAAAACAAGCAAAATAATATTGTTTTCGCTTTGAAGTAAGTTTATTTTGCTTACCCCATTGCCAGATTATTTTGCTTGATTTAAGGAAAATCTCACTTAATTTTGACATATTGTTTCTGAAAAAAAAGACAATATTTTTTGGTCATCTAGAAAATGCTTCTTGATTCAAGAATTTTTGGATATTTGGTAAAACAAGACAAAATAATAAAACAAGACAAATAATAAAACAAGACAAGTAGCCATATTCTTTTTTCAGTGAATATGGATACACAAACTACGACCTATATGATTCTAAAATATGTAAAGGAGTCAAAATAGGGATGTTGCTAGAAGGGAGACAGCTCTGGCCTGATGTTAACGAGAATTATATTTATTAAATAACCTCTTACATTGTGTTTTATTAATGTCTAACCCTACTCCAACCCTAAACCTACCCATACCAGTAACTCAAAAATAGTAATTAATTTTGTGACCGAGAACAACAATATACGCGCACACACACACTCACACACACACACACACACACACACACACACACACACACACATACACAGTTCGATTTGCTGTAAGAAGACACATTTTTGATGCCTGTCATGAACTAAGACCATTATCATTGAGCATTCAATCCTTTTTATTGTCACATCTTGTGACATCATGTTCAGTTTTTTGGTTCATTTTTAAGTCCTTGGTCTGTGTTGCATTTATATTTCAGTCGAACCGCACCATAATCACATTATTTACAAGCAGACTGAGACCTATCTTTTCAGTCCACTTGTTTTGTGTGTACTTCAGACTACAGCCTTCAGACTTATGCAGATGAACCACACAAACATGGGTTCATTTTAATCAAATCACTCCTGCCAAGTGTGAACACGACCTTAGATCTGCACAATTTGATCATTTCACCTCAACCTCCGCGCTGTGAGTGAGATTCCCAGTGTGTCATTTGTGTAATCTGAAATATGTACACACATGCTTAAAGACAGGATACATTCAGCCAAATTCCCCAATTTCATTGATATTTACAGACTTTTTCCAACACTACATAAATCTGTGAGCTATAATTACGATAGTAACACACTATATTAGTCTGTCACTCAGTATGTTCTTCATACTCCCCACCCTCCTTTTCCCTCTCTCTCTCTCTTTCTCTCTCTCACTCAAATGAATGCCAAACAAAAGCACCTTAATGTGCTGGGAGAGAGAGATTATGGCGCTTTTATTGAGAACATGTGGAAATAATTCTCCTGTAATCTCCAGTAATTGTAAGTCTGATATAAGGACAGCCTGGAGTTCATTTTCAGTAACATCTTGACTGATTGAGTTATTATATCACATTTGTGGTCTAAGCAAATGATGTGGTCATTTGTAGAAAAGCATCGTTAAAGTGTTTGTAGGATCTGGCGAAGATGTTCATGTCGAACAAGTTAACATGTATAACAAACAGTATTGTCCATGTACTTTCAGTCAACCCGCTGTGCAGATTTTTTTTTCTTCTACATGTCACTTCCTTTTTTTTCTCCCTTTCTTTCAGTGACAGAACGTTCTCTGAGCTCAAGGTGAAAGTGAAATCTCAACCAATCAGAGCTGCTGAAAGAAGGACCTCCTGGCCTGACAAACTAGGTGACAAATGCTCATTAACCTGCAGAAGTGGTTCACCTATTAATGAAAATTATGATTTTCTGATCAATATGAGCAATATCACACAAGTAGCTGTGAGATTTGCCACTATATCAACACAGCAGACCCGACTGACTTAGGTAATCACGATTGTGTTGAAATAGAGCCATTTTGCACAGATGCAAGTGTGTATTTACAACAGTTTGACTACAAACAACACAGAATTTCTTAAAGGGGACGTATTATGCAAAAATGCAGTTGTGTGGCAACAGTGTGTGAACATATCCAGCCTCTAATGATTAAAAATTAATCATTTTTAATATCACACTTGATAAAAACAGTCTGCAGAAACACTTTGATTGACATTCTCCCTTTCTACATGTCATCAAAGGGGAAAGTCCTGCTCATTAGTGATGATCTCTTCCTCATTAGCATAAACAGCCCTGAGTGAGAAGCAGCCATCCACCATTAGTTTTCACCGTACCTGCCGAAGATGATGTCAACATCGTAGTCTCCATAGACTACCTTCTTCTAAACAACATTTTCATTTTTTTCAAAAAGAGAATTTTAGTCCTGTTTTGAATCTGCCACTATGCTGACTCATAAGCATTTGTAGCTCTGCCCTCTTTTGAAAAGAGCACAATTTCATTTGAATTTAAAGCGTATGACAGTCACTAAAACAACGCAATTTGGATCAAAGCCTATAAGGGGCAGTTTCAAAGAGTTATACAAAATGTGTGCGGTATTTTGAGCTGAAACTTCCCATACACACTCTAGAGACATCAGAGGCTTATTTTACATCTTGTAAAAAGGAACATAATAGGTTCCTTTTAAAAATGTTTTGTGTGAGTAACTATTTTGTCACTGTACAACAGAATGCATTATGTGGAGCATTGTAATATATTGGTGTTGACAAACCAGGATATAAGAATATAGCACCTGTTTATGAAAATATGTTTACATGATTTTGGAGATTCCAGAACATTCATTCATTTTCTTTTCGGCTTAGTCCCTTTATTAATCTGGGGTCGCCACATCGGAATGAACCGCCAACTTATCCAGCATATGTTTTACGCAGCGGATGCCCTTCCAGCTGCAACCCATCACTGGGAAACACCCATACACTCCCATTCACACACATACACTACAGACAATTTAGCTTACCCAAGTCACCTGTACCGCATGTCTTTGGACTTGTGGGGGAAACCGGAGCACCCGGAGGAAACCCACGCCAACACGGGGAGAACATGCAAACTTCACACAGAAATGCCAACTGACCCAGCCGAGGCTTGAACCAGCGACCTTCTTGCTGTGAGGCAACAGCGCTACCCACTGTGCCACCGCTCCGCCCCGATTCCAGAACATCAGTAGGCATTTACATTCACATACATTACCGATAGCAGCTTTACTATGAACACCTTGTCTAAAAATCTACATTTTTGCCTTGGAAAACTCTTAAAAATACATTAAGTAACAAACAACAGCCGAATTTGACAAACTGTAGTGAGTTAATTTCTCCGTCATGACACTCGTTGTGATGGTGTAGTAATGCAAAGTTGAAGTGCTGGTATCAACCAATCAGATTCAAGAACAAAAAGGAATTGTTGTAAAATCATTCTTACGAATTCAGTGAGCTGAACTAAATAATTAACTGAAAAGAAGAAAGCAGTGCATTCATAAATGCCACCTCTTTTTAGCATGCAGAAAAAAAGTTAGGATAGTTGTGAAGATATTCTGGGAATAACTATTTTAGTCTGCTCCTGAAGCATTGTTTTTTTTTAACTTTTAATGATTTATCATGCCTTCCAAATTAGGTAGTGTGATCAAAAGTAATGCGAAAACAAAATTTGATGAATCTAATATCCATCTGACATGTACTGTTCAGATGACTTACTCTCATTGTTATTGTGTGATCTTAATGACGCGCGAAAATTGCCCTTAATTCGCCCCTCCTTATTATGGTCAATTTGCAACAAATGCTTTGGAACACTTTACTATGAGTATGATGTAGACAGATAATTACACAATATCAGCCCTTCATTACTCCACCTTAACCAGACTTAATGAGAAATTCATTACCCATTTCCACATTTCCCTGCTGCCCGTGTCTTCAAGGCATACACCCAGCATACATTATCTCTTCATCTGCTATCAACAGCAAAATCCTTCACCTCTGTTTTTCTTCCTCTCCGACTGCCTTCAATAGAGATCAGAGGATTATTTGCCAGCGTGAATGCTAAACAAGGGAACAGAGAGTTTAACTTTATCCAATGTGAAGTTATTATCACATTAATTCTGATGAGCAGCTAATGAGCATCGAGGATTGAAAGCTACAATCCATACATAACCGTTTTGTAGATGCTTGGATTTTTTACTCTTATTCCTTAAAGGGATAGTTCACTCAAAAACATTTCCTCACCATTTACTCATACTCAAGTGGTTCTAAACTTTAATGAGTTTCTTTCTTCTGTTGAACACAGAACAAAATATTCCGAATTGCGTTGGAAAAAAGCAGAATACAAAAAATAAGATGGAAGTCAATGGCTACTGCATTCTTCAGTATATCTTGTTTTGTGTTCATCAGAAGAAAGAAACAGATTTGGAACAAGTGGAGGATGAGTAAGTAATGACAGAATTAAAGTTTTTGGGGTGAACTATCCCTTAAATATT
Organism: Danio jaintianensis; assembly: GCA_903798115.1. Taxonomy (NCBI): domain Eukaryota; kingdom Metazoa; phylum Chordata; class Actinopteri; order Cypriniformes; family Danionidae; genus Danio; species Danio jaintianensis. The sequence continues at coordinate 13,986,378 of CAIGQV010016735.1, read as the reverse complement.
TAAAACCTTTGCGGTTAAGAATTTTATACTTTTATTCAAGCATTATTGTGCATTAAGCTGATCAAAAGTAAAATATTCAAGAAATAAAAAAACATGTTTTCTGAGCATCACTTTGACAATTAGAAATATTTCTGAAAGCTTGTTTGATACTGAAAAATGGAATAATGATGTTGAATATTCAGGTTTGTCATCACAAGGATGAATTACATTTTCAGATATTGGGAGGTATTGAATGTCGAAAGTTAAAATAAAAAGATATTATTTACACAGAATTTAGTGTACTTTTGATCAAGCAAATTCAGTCTTGGTCAGCATAAGAGTATGTTTTCACAACAAAGACACACACACACACACACACACACACACACACACACACACACACACACACACACGCATGCACGCATACACACACACACGCACGCACACACACACACACACACACACACACAATTCTTTGAGGGTTAGTTTCGAGTACAGATGGCCATATTGTAACAACTTAAATGGTGTATTATTTATGCCAGGCCAGTAGTTGGCAATGCCTCTTTGTAAAGAAACACACAAACCCATTTCAGATTGCCGCCAGAAAGTATTTTTTGTGTAAATGAAAAGCCATAATAATGTAGCTTGATTAAATGTAGTTAAAGGACAATATCAGTAAAGTTTTTTTTGATGTTTGGATGTAAATAACAACTATTAAAGTCTGCTTAAGATTACGAAAAGTGGACTTGCACAAATTTAAAAAAGTTATTAAATATGTGTAAAGGCTTCGATGTCTACTGTTAGACAAAGTGTACACAAATGGAGAAAGTTGAGCTTGGTTGCTGTTCTCCATAGGAGAGGGCGTCCTGCAAAGATGACAGCGGGATCACAGCATAAAATACTTAACGTGTAAAGGATCTTATTATATTTTTATATTGCAAATATTCTGCGGACAGCAGATCCAACCAAAGTCAAGATGTTTGAAAAATAAAAGGCAGAACACACCAACATCTCACCCCGACTGTAATGCACTGCATGATGGTTTGTGGCTGCTCTGCTGCCTCGGGGCCTGGACAGCTTGCTGTCATTGACAGAACAATGAATTCCCATGTTTATCACGACATTTGCAGGAGAATGTAAGGCCATCTGTCCAGCAATTGACACTCAACAGAAGTTAAGACAGTTACTCAAGGCACAGGAATAAACCAATAGAATAATGTCTTCAACAGGACTTACCTTAACCTGATTCAGATGTTTTGGCATTGATTCACACCTCACATGCCAAGGATATTGCTGAATTGAGTTTTGCAAAGAGAAATGGTGCAAGAAAAGAATCCTCCTGAATGCTGCATAGGTCAGAGAGTTTAGTACTGCCAAAAGAGCGCTAACTAGTTGATAAATTAACATACTTTGCACTGTGATTGTTTACATGGTGCATTTATGATGCATTCAGTACAATTCAATAGCTGGTTTATTATAGTTTAAAAAAAATGTTCCTTGAAGTGAAATAAATTTCAACTGAAAATGTAAATAATAATAAACATATGTATTAATAGAATAATAAAAATATTTTATTTTAGCTGTATGCTTGCCAAATAAGCATTTGTCATATTCATTTACTTTAAAACACTAAAATACATCAAATAAAAACAAGCTACATAAACCTCTAAATTGAATCCATTTGAAATATACACTCAACAGCCACTTTATTAGGTACACCTTACTAGTACTGGGTTGGACCCCCGGCTGCACATCCATGTTGCGAATCTCCCGTTCTACCACATCCCAAAGGTGCTCTATTGGATTGAGCTCTGGGGACTGTGGAGGCCATTTGAGTGCAGTGAACTCATTGTCATGTTCAAGAAGCCAGTCTGAGATGATTCACGCTTTATGACATGGCGCATTATCCTGCTGGAAGTAGCCATCAGAAGATAGGCACACTGTGGTCATAAAGGGATGGACATGGTCAGCAACAATACTCAGGTATGCTGTGGCGTTGACACGATGCTCAGTTGGTACTAATGGGCCCAAAGTGTGCCAAGAAAATATCCCCCACACCATTACACCACCACCACCAGCCTGAACCATTGATACAAGGCAGGATGGATCCATGCTTTCATGTTGTTGACGCCAAATTCAGACCAGGGAACATTTTTCCAATCTTCTATTGTCCAATTTTGGTGAGCCTGTGCGAATTGTAGTCTCTGTTTCCTGTTCTTAGCTGACAGGAGTGGCACCCGTTGTGGTCTTCTGCTGCTGTAGCCCATCCACCTCAATGTTCGACGTGTTGTGCGTTCTTCTGCATACCTCGGTTGTAACAAGTGGTTATTTGAGTTATTTTTGCCTTTCTATCAGCTCAAACCAGTCAGGCCATTCTCCTCTGACCTCTGGCATCAACAAGGCATTTGCGCCCACAGAACTGCCGCTCACTGGATATTTTCTCTTTTTCGGACCATTCTCTGTAAACCCTAGAGATGGTTGTGTGTGAAAATCTCAGTAGATCAGCAGTTTCTGAAAAACTCAGACCAGCCCATCTGGCATCAACAACCATGCCACGTTCAAAGTCACTTAAATCACCTTTCTTCCCCATTCTGATGCTCAGTTTGAACTGCAGCAGATCGTCTTGACCATGTCTAAATGCCTAAATGCATTGAGTTGCTGCCATGTGATTGGCTGATTAGAAATTTGCGTTAACGATCAGTTAGACAGGTGTACCTAATAAAGTGGCTGCTGAGTGTGTGTGTTTATATATATATATATATATATATATATAATTGTATTTTTTTCCAACAAGATCAATTCATAGTTAATCATTCATTCATTCATTTTCTTTTCGGCTTCGGCTTCTTTTTGGCGTAATTAATCTGGGGTCGCCACAGCGGAATGAACCGCCAACTTATCCAGCATATGTTTTACGCAGCGGATGCCCTTCCAGCTGCAACCCATCACTGAGAAACACCCATACACTCCCATTCATACACATACACTAGGGACAATGTAGCTTATCCAATTCACCTATAGCCCATGTCTTTGAACTTGTGGGGGAAACCGGAGCACCCGGAGGAAACCCTGGTGAACACGGGGAGAACATGCAAACTCCACACAGAAATGCCAACTGACCCAGCCAAGGCTCGAACCAGCAATCTTCTTGCTGTGAGGTGACAGCGCTACCCACTGTGCCACCGCACTGCCCTCATAGTTAATCATTTATACTAAAATATTAAACAGATTTTTATGACGTTTAACTCAAATTTATCAATGAATCAGCCATGCAAACATAATCGTTTAATTCATGGAAAATATTTGATTGAACCAAATATAATCTCTAATGCATCAGACACAGCTACTTCTCTCTTGCCAATGTTTCTGTGAATATCTTTGAATATAAATGTGTTTTTTTTTTCAGTATAGACACGCTCACACCAATCTGTATATAGAAGTGCAGGTAAGTCCAACGGTTCACATACTTTTTTCTTGCAACTGTAGCAGGAAAAGCAGCCAAACCATACGCAGTCAATCCTCAACCTCGGCCAGAAGTTCTGCTCATTACAGTACGACTCAGTTGTGCCAATGAACATGACATATATCATATTTTCATCCAGCTTTCTTTTAACCAATTTTCATCTGACTGATTGGATCAAAAGTAAAAGTAAAACCCTTCCCGCTCCCTGATCTTAGATTTTGATACATTAGCCTGTGAATGATAGGCCAAACACCTTCCTTAATTGCTTTTTTTTTTTTTTCTTGTAGTGTCTCAATTTATTTCTGAAAAGCCAAAGCACATACTCTGCTTTTTTATGATGGATGGTGCCGCAGAAGAGGTTCAGCTCCAGGAAGGCACGAGGTGCTGTGATTAACGATGCTGCATGGAGTCCCACCGGAGCCCAGGAGGATGATACAGTTGTGTGAAAACAGCTGCTTCTGTGAGGAGATAGAGGGCTCTGGGCAGGAGGCATAACCCTCCGAGTCGCACCGTGGACCTGTCAAGATGGAAACACCAGAAACATGGGGTGGGCTGCAGTGCTGGAGAAAGGATGGAGAACATGTGGAGGCTGAAGGTCAGAGAGGCGAAATTTGATCCAATATTAGACTAAGAGCAATTATAGTGAAAAGAAGCAAAGAGAACACAAAAGTAGAAGTTTATGCAACAAAAACTCAGTAATGACTCTTCAACAGAGTCTGCAGTGCACTGGCCTGATATAACTACTATATCGTCAAGGTGTTTTTGTGCACCCTGTTATATTTTCCGATTATATCCAATCATCCGTCACACAGACAGGGCAGGTGTTATTTATGTCAGAACTGTACATGCTGCAGAGTTGGGGTGACTTTGGAAAACTTTTTACAAGCTTCTTACTCTTAGAGTTCAAATGTAAAACTCAAACATTGAATGTTTAGTAAAATGCAACTATTATTGCTTTTTTAGTGCATTGTGCAAAAAAAATAAAAAACAGTTTGCAAATGTAAGGAAATCACAAAGTTTCTAAGATGAAACGCCATCATCAATGACATTATTATTGTCCATCATTATTGTCTCTTTAAAAAGAAATCATCAAGAATTTCTATGCATTTGCATAAGCCAGCCAATCCATTTCAATGAATGCATGCAAAAACATCTACGTTGACTTGCCCTCAAACACTGGAGCATGTTTTTGTCAAAATCATGTCCAGAATCTTTATGAAATGATTGCATACATACAGACTCTTGTGTCTATGATATGATCATGAACCCTTTGCTTGCATACATCTACAGCGCTATTCAGACTGTAATTGTTTCTCAATGGGGATTTTCATTATTTATAGGAGGTAGTTGGTGATTTTATAGCTGTCAGAATTTCAAATGTCTCTGTTTTTCTCTCATGACCCATGTGAAAATCCCAGGCTCACTTATCTACTGTTTTTTTGATAAACACTGAGGTCCTGTGGTTATTTAATTGCCGTCTGAATCCACGTCTGAGCTTCTAAAAGAGATCAATCCAAAAACTCTCACCTTTTTAGCTACTGAAACGCTGTATTGTGGCATTTTGTGATTTAAAAATGGACACTGTGCTAGAGAGTTTGTGTCTATGTACTTTGTTTATCAATGACTAGCTGTAAAACCACCTTTATGTATTGTTTTGGTCAAATATTGCCTGTTGTCATGATGATCACACTGACGATTGTGAGTCTGGCATGAGTTTGATCAGGTTTAGAACTAAATTCTGCCCCTAAGTGGATCTTGTGAACCAGATTGTGGACCCCACATCTAAATATTAATATCTGATTGAGCATATGAATGGTCATGCGAGATATGTAGTTCCAGGTTGACAAGATTACAAACCCAGATGTCCACCACTAATTTATAGTCATCTGAAAGCATAATCACTGAGAAGCTATGGAGATTTTTCTTTTACAGACGTCCCTATCAGAAACAATTGCAGTCTCTTATGAATCATTCATGCATACAAATAAACTCTTTGCTTATACAACTATAAAACAGTTCTGCATACAAACACATATAAAACAGAGCTATAAGATCTCATAATGAAGCACAAACTAGATAAAAAATGATTAGTAGAAATGTCCTGCTCATGTCGTGCTTGTGATAAATGTTGGGGTTGATCAACTAGTCTTTCCAATGTTTCATCTCGACTCAAAATGATATAGTGAAAGTTACTCTGTAGAGTGTGTATGTTTGCTAAAAGAAGGAAGACTCTTGTCAGATAATGGGCTTTTCTTTTTTTGACATTCTGATTGGATGTCAGGGTTTTATGCATACATCAACTGGAAGTGATTCCAGCGATATTGTTTCTCATTTGTTGTTGTGCGAACCTTCCTAGTTCTAGCTTTAGTTCGTCCTTGGTGTGAAAAGGCCTTTACTCCATTTTGATGCCCTAAACTATAGATGAAAAAATGTGTGTCAATGCATGATGAATATTGATGTTTGACTCATTAGACACTACTGTGAGATTACTAGAGAGCAGTGAATATTTGATCAAAGCAAGTAGTCAATATTATTGTAGAACACAGTCTTGGACTTGGAAAGAAAATTGAAGATCACACAAAATATTTCAGTTTTTTTTCTCTCCAACTCTTTTGCTCACACTCAGTACCTAATGAGAACAAGGAAAAGGCCAAAAAATTGTATGTTATATTTATTTATTCAGCATACACTTTCATCATCTTCATCATAAAGGGGCCAAAAAGCACAAGGAGTGCTGGTAATACAAAGTTTCAGACATCGTTTAGAGTAGTACAAGTGAGAATGGGGAAGGAACACAGAGGAATTTTTTTTCATTAGGATAGTTACATGGATAGATCACCTAAAAATGAAAATGATGTCAATAATTACTCACCCTCATGTCGTTCCAAACTCCAGAGACCTTCGTTCATCTACTGAACACAAATGAAGATATTCTGGAGGAAATCCAAAAGCTCCCAAGTCCTCCTTAGACAGTCCAGACTCCAGAAAGGTACTATAAAGCACTGTCAAAACAGTCCACTTGTCTTCAGTGGTGCAATCGGTTTCAATTACCAAAAATACTTTATGTGCACATAAAACAAAAATAATGACTTTATTCAACAGTTTCTTCTCCTCAGTGTCAGTATATTGTGCGCATTCATGAGCACTGTGCACTGATGTATATGCTCTGGATGCCTGCACGCAACTTCCTATGTTTGAAATAAAGCACAGGTGCACTGTTAACAATTTCCTGTAGATTCTACAGTAACTTACTGGCAGCAGTTTGCCAGTAGCTTACTGTAAATCAATTACAGTAAAAATACTGTATTTACAATTACAGCACCATTTATCTTGCTGTATATATTTCAGTATTGTATATATTTACTATAAAATATACAGTAATTTTCACAATGCAACTTTAAAATACAGTAACATGCTGCATAACTGTCCTACAGTACAATACAGTTCATATTGCAGTTAAATACTGTGTAATTTACAAAAATTATTAACAGCGTGTATCCAAGGTAATACGTCAGCAGTGCGACTGAGTGTGACAAACATAAAGAGCACATCTCGTGAATGCTCACCCTGTTGAAATACACTAAGGGGAAGAATCTGTTGAATAAAGTCATTATTTTAGTTTCATGTGACACAAAAAAATTCTCATCTTGATAATATTGATTGAACCACAGACAAATGCTGAGTTATTACATTCTTGTATAGCGAATCCAAAATTTTTGAAATGTGGCCGACCCTAAAGATTTATGTGACCTTAAAGAATGCAGTATTGATAGTCCATTTCAGTCCAAATTCAAAACAGTGGAGAGGACTCTACATAAATGGAGCTTGCCAGATTAAGGACACTAAAAGGAGCGAGCGTGCCTGACAATCGAACCTCTCAATGTGCTGCTCAGCTAATGTTTAAGATTATTTATTCATTTTCTTTTCGGCTTAGTCTTTTTATTAATCTGGGGTCGCCACAGCGGAATGAACCGCCAGCTTATCCAGCATATGTTTTACGCAGCCGATGCCCTTCCAGCTGCAACCCATCACTGGAAAACACCCATACACTCTCATTCACATACATACACTACGGACAATTTAGCTTACCTTATTCACCTGTAGCGCATGTGTTTGGACTGGGGGAAACCAGAGCACCCTGAGGAAACCCAGCGAACACTGGGAGAACATGCAAACTCCACACAGAAATGCCAACTGACCCAGCCAAGGTAACCAGCGGCCTTCTTGCTGTGAGGCGACAGCGCTACCCACTGTGCCACCGCGCCGCCCCATTTAAGATTATTATATTTTAATTATTTGTTAATAAAAACCAGCATCATTTTGGAGGCTGATACTGTCCTCCGGAGGTTGCGCTTTCAGCCGCACCAGCATACATTGAGGCAGCCTTCAAGACTGAAATAAAATATGCCATTTTCCACCAAGGCAACCCGGGGTGCTGAAATATAATTGTGTAAACTGGCAGTGGGCTGGTTATAGAGATGAAAACAAAGACAGACATTCTGACACGAAACGCACATTTTCAAAGCACAATAACTTACTTTAGCATTGTTTTTCAAATAACCAGCATGTTCCTTTATATTTTTTAAATCTGCAAACGTATTATGATATTTTTATGCTTTAGAAAAGTCAAAAACGTGCATACAGCACCTTTAGGATATGTACCAAAGAAAGTGTGTGATATAGGCTCACTGTAGACCAGTCATGCTGGTGCGTTCTGAATCATTGGGGTTTGATTGTGCATTAAGGACGTTTAGCCAGAAGAGCATTGCAATAGGGGCATCTGTTGTGCAACTGTGTTAAATGGCAGAATTCAACTTGAAATTAGCAAATTTGCTTCTGTTCATTCATGTTCAGCATCTTGTAAGGTGTGGCATATGCAATCCAGATTCCCTCTAATAAAAAAAAGAAAGAATGCCAGCCTTTCAGTTCATAAATTCAGTATTTTGCTCATCCCTCACAAACATGATCTCATGTTACCAAGCACTGAGATAGCAGCAAGTAAGGGGAGGGAGAGGGAAAGGTGTAGTTCATTAAACCTTGAACTCCAGTTGGTGCTTCGGAGTTGCAAGTCTTCCTGACGGAGCATGCTAAGAAACATGTAAATGAGAGGGTAATGGTTGTCAGGTCCTGACAGCTTAAACAGCCTTTTAGTTCGCTGCGCTTATCTGTCATAAGAGGAAAAAAAACATTTAGAGAGCTTGCAGAGACAGCCGAGGAAGCGCGGCACATCATTATCAGAAAATGGTGGGATTCTCTCTCCGCATTTGCAGGCTTGTCTGAGTCGGGCCGCGCATCTGAGACTCACCCCCGGCCGTGCAAACAGTGCTCTGCCTGTCAGGAGAACAAGACATGCACTGACACAACCACGTTTTTTTATTGCCAATCACATACTCGCTACATCACCTCCACCCAGGGAGCATGTGTTAAGACTGAGGATGATTTGTACTTATGCAACACACAATCATACAGCCGCCTTATGAGAATGTGATGTGTGTCAGCGCTGTTTTATCTCCTCCTTTATGTGATTAACATCTTCATTCTGTTTTATTTTTCTCGCTCTTTTACACATCTGTTTTCCGTTTTCCTCCCTATGTCTTGTAGCTTTATTGGAAATGTGGTGTTTGCGAGGGGAGGGTTGGTAAAATGAAATGAAATTTTAAGAAAGCTCTAATCTGTTACATACTGTACGCTGTCAGATTTGTTATTCATTAATTTTGGTTTTCTTTGATTTGTTTAGCTGTTAGGGAGGTAGTACAGCCGTAGGTTAGGCAATTAAAATTAAAATAATTAGCCAAAAGTCTATAATAGAAAAACAAATGTTGGTAAATGTACTGTACTCAGGGTGTCAGGAATAATGTACTGTACAAAAAAAAACTTTCCTCTCAACATTTAATTGTCATAAATAAAACAAATAGCCAATCTGCTACTTGGATGTTTCAAAATAACTTGTGGAAAATAAAATGTCAAAATATGGATGAAGACGACATGGTGGCTCAATGGTTAGCACTGTTGCCTCACAGGTCGCTGGTTCAAGTCCTGGCTGGGCCAGTTCGATTTCTGTGTGGAGTTTGCATGTTCTCCCCGTGTTGGTGTGGGTTTTCTCCGGGTGCTCCGAATTCCTCTGCAGTCCAAAGACATGCACTATAGGTGAATTGAATAAACTAAATTGACCGTAGTATATGAGTGAATGTGAAAGTGTATGGGTGTTTCCCAGTACTGGGTTGCGGCTGGAAGGGCATCCGCTGCGTAAAACATATGCTGGATAAGTTGGCAGTTCATTCCGCTGTGGCGACCCCTGATGAATAAAGGGACTAAGCTGAAGGAAAATGAATGAATGAATATGGGTGAAATAATGTTCCATCGTCATTCCACATATGAAAAATTAAACCAAATAATTCTGAATCTTTTAAAATGCATAAGTAGCCATAATAACTTTTATTATATTTTAAATGATGACGTTTTGCAGACAAATGGGTAAAATCCTGTGGTTTGAAGGATGTTGGAAAAGTACAATGATTGAAAATGACATTTAATTATTATTTTGGGGCATAATATGTCATCAGATGATTCTTATTTGAAATTTGACAAAACATTTTGGCATAAACTATTGTTACACTGAAAGACATTTTAGTTTTTTGTTTTTTTTTATGCTCAGAAAAAAATGATAAACTTAATTAAAATGGTAGGGTGTAGGTTAGGGTTAGTCTTTCTAAATCCTTTAGTGTGTGCTCATTTAGATTAAAAATATGCAGATTTTGATACGTGCTTGTTTGTTTGTGTATATACAATCTCCAAGTCTGCTAATGATGCTCAAAAACAAGTAACTAACAAGCGCCGAGACATGACATTTTCCCATTTTCTTTTCCTGCCGGTGTCGAACTCTCACACACAAACTAGTTACTAACTGACTAAAGTTCAAAATGAGTTTAATGTGTTTGCAATTGTGCCTTAAGCATAATGTGATCAGTACCATCTAATAGCCTGCATTGCTTCAGTTCCACGGGCCCGACAACTTCAATACCAGGAGCGCAGAAAACTCCCCCAGGTCCCCGAGGTCCAGCTCTGTAAGACGCAGGTTGTTGTGCTCTCTAAGGTCACTGCAGTTAACCTCTGTTCACTGTCTAGTCTGCAGAATCCAGCTGCCCTCCTGGGACAAAACAGGAAAGAGGCAGAAGAGACAGAAGTTGTTTGTGACACCTGTCCATAACTCCTCTGGCTCTGGCCAATGAAAACTCTGGGTGAACGTCCCACATTAATGAGAAACTGGCTGATGGAATCGAAAGTGAGTGAATGACAAGGAGGCAACTGAATGAACTTTGTCAGGTCATTTTAACTGCTTTGTTTCCGTAACAAAAAAGTCCCAATTTACAGCAGTCACAGCTGTGGTTGCTGCAAATCAAACACTGGGAATGAGAGACTTGGGAACAAGGAGTCAGTGTGGAAACAAAGACAGTATTTGTTTCAGTTCATGCATCAGTTCATCATACGTGCACTGTGTTTTACAGAATACACTCAGAGTGTTTAATGAAAGACACTGTGTCTATTTTTTGTCTGTTGTTGTTTTTTATGTCCCTTTTGAATGTCGATTGATTGTCCATTTGATGAGTGTTTAAACGGTTATCGTTTTGGCATCTGTCTATATACACTCACTGGCCACTTTATTAGGTACCATACTTTCCAACCGCTTGGTAATGCAAATTTCTAATCAGCCAATCACATGGCAGCAACTTAATGCATTTAGGCATGTAGACATGGTCAAGACTATCTGCTGCAGTTCAAACTGAGCATCAGAATGTGGAAGAAAGGTGATTTAAGTGACTTTGAACATGGCATGGTTGGTGCCAGACAGGCTGGTCTGAGTATGAGAAGTCAGAGGAGAATGGCCAGACTGGTTCAAGCTGATAGAAAGGCAACAGTAACTCAAATAACCACTCGTTACAACCGAGGTATGCAGAAGAGCATCTCTGAATGCACAACACATTGAACCTTGAGGCGGATGGGTTACAGCAGCAGAAGACCAAACCGGGTGCCACTCCTGTCAGCTAAGAACAGGAAGCAGAGACTACAATTCGCACAGGCTCACCAAATTGGACTATAGAAGATTGGAAAAACGTTGCCTGGTCTGATGAGTCTCGATTTTTGCTGTGAAATTCGGATGGTAGGGTCATAATTTGGCGTCAACAACATGAAAGCATGGATCCATCCTGCCTCGTATCAACGGTTCAGGCTGGTGGTGGTGTAATGGTGTGGGGGATTTTTTCTTGGCATGCTTTGGGCCCATTAGTACCAATTGAGCATCGTGTCAACGCACAGCATACCTGAGTGTTGTTGCTGACCATGTCCATCCCTTTATGACCACAGTGTACCAATCTTCTGATGGCTACTTCCAGCAGGATAACGCGCCATGTCATGAAGCGTGAATCATCTCAGACTGGTTTCTTGAACATGACAATGAGTTCACTGTACTCAAATGGCCTCCACAGTCCCCAGAGCTCAATCCAATATAGCACCTTTTGTGATGTGGTAGAACGGGAGATTCGCAACATGGATGTACAGACGACAAATCTGCAGCAACTGCGTCATGCTATCATGTCAATATGGACCAAAATCTCTGAGGAATATTTCTAGTACCTTGTTGAATCTATGACACGAAGGATTAAGGCAGTTCTAAAGGCAAAAGGGGGTCCAACCCGGTACTTGTAAGGTGTACCAATAAAGTGGCTGGTGAGTGTATCTATTGTCTAGTAGAGAGGGTGAATTAATCAGTGTATTAATTAATCCAAATTCAGATTAATGGGTGTGATTATTTGTGTTGAATTGAAATAATAACAGAGAAAGGAATTTACAGATTAGCATTATATATATCTACAATCATGTGGTAAAAGTTTCATAGTTTTTATATTATAATAAAATTATATTATATAAAATTTGGAAGATAAAATGTCATATGAACAACATCAGATGGCATGTCACACCATGTCACTATTTATTAAGCAAACATACCAAAAAGTCCAAGATAGGAAAGCCATTGGTGACAAACTTAGGACACCCTTTGATTTAGATGCCTTTTGGAGATCAACTTTTGGAGTTTTTTGCACAGCTCTCCCCACAGCATTTCAGTCAGGATGAGTTTTGGGCTTTTTTCTTTTTTGGTTTCAGTCCTGTTGTAGATTTACTGGTGTGCTTGGCATCATTGTCTTGTTGCATTGTACGTTATTGTGATAAAACACACCTGAAGGTTCCAGAACAACAAACTGCTACAACGTCTGATGATGATCAGTTTGATTAGCCAGCCTGATCTCATGAGGAAACGTAACTATTTTACATTTTGTCAGTTTAGTAGAGTACACTCATTCATTCATTCATTCATTCATTTTCCTTCGGCTTAGTCCCTTTGTTCATCAGGGGTCACCACAGCGGAATGAACCACCAACTTATCCAGCATATGTTTTACACAGTGGATGCCCTTCTACCTGCAACCCAGTACTGGGAAACATCCATACACACTCTTTTACACACATACACTATGGCCAATTTAGTTTATTCAATTAACCTATACCACATGTCTTTGGACTGTGGGGGAAACCGGAGCACCCGGAGGAAACCCACGCCAACATGGGGAGAACATGCAAACTCCATACAGAAATGCCAACTGGCCCAGCTGGGACTCGAACCAGCAACCTTCTTTTCACCGTGTCGCCCTAGTAGAGTTCAGTAGTATGAAAATGTATGATTTTTAAAAGGAGGCGTGGCACCAAACCCAACCCCTAAACCCAACCGTCAATGGGGGAAGAGCAAATAACACAAAATTGTATGAATGGGAATAGGAATTAGCCACTAAATCAAAAAAAGTTACAAATTGCCATGAGATAGCATTGGATTAGCAGTGCCTAACTTAATTTTGTTAATGCTATTGGTTGTTGTTCATTTGGGCTTTTATTTCCCATATTCGAATGATCGGATAACTTTTTTATGTACTGATGGAAAAATTGGAATTTAATAAGGTGTCCTAATTTTTTTTTTCACATGACTTTATCTATCTGATCTAACTTTGTCAGGTCATTTAAACTGCTTTTTCGTTCCAAAAGTCCCAATTTACAGCAATCACAGCTGTAGTTGCTGCAAATCAACCATGCAGAATGAGAGACTTGGGGAAAAGGAGTCAGTGGAAACAATGACAGAGGAGAGGAAGGAGGGAGAGAGAAAATGGAGAGAAAGACAGATTTGACTTTAATGGAAAGAATTCAACCAGGCCATTTTCTTTCTTTGTATTAGTTTCGACTCATCATACATCCACTTTGTTTTACAGAATACATCCAGGTTGTTTTAATGAAAGACACTGTGTGTAATTTCGTCTATTGGTCTTTAGAATGCTGATTGCCGTTTGATGAATGTTTAAACTGTTTAAACCGTATTGAAGTGCCCAGAGTTAAGGACTTTAAAATAATAGAAGCATTCGGGTGCGTTTTGCGAGGCCCTCCAATAAATAAACATCTGGCTCTTTCATTCGGCAGCATTATTCATGCCATAGGACAGAATTGAGATCTTCCTCTTGCTGTTCTGCCATGGGCTGCGTACTGTATCACCGCACAATGAAGTCATGTACGTTTCTACCGTTCAAACACTACGCAGCGTGTGCCAGAGGCTCACTGCCACAGTAACAAGAGAAATAGGCATTACTCCAGTTTGCGAAGGGACCATAAATTGGCTGCTTAAGAGCTTTGTTTTTACAGGAAGCTCTTGCCCGAGATGTTGTAAAATCCACTACTGGCCCTGTCACCACATTATAGTGCAGGCCTCACCTTAACAATACATCACTGTATCAGCACTGTCAGGCAGAGTTACATAAATGCCCACATGACCCCTAACTCTCTGCCAACAGAGACAGACATATATCGAGAGATTCATACCACAAGCTTACAGTGTTATTCTCCAGCGACTTCATCAAATGTGCATGCAAGAAGCAAACCAGGAGTAGAGAAGAAGAGTAGGTAAACTATAGCCAGAGTTGTGCCAAATTTAGACAAATGAGTGACATTTCCAATTGAATTTGCACAGAAAGTTGTATTTTAAAGACAGAAATAGAAAGGTACTGAAACTACTATCTGCTGATTTTCTATCTATCTATCTATCTATCTATCTATCTATCTATCTATCTATCT
>CAIGQV010016735.1:13875188-13971764 GCA_903798115.1 Danio jaintianensis | reverse complement strand
TATCTATCTATCTATCTATCTATCTATCTATCTATCTATCTATCTATATCTTAGTGTTCATAAAAGCTTTCAGTAAAGACTGCTTAAATGTCACCTTTAAGGGCAGATTTCTTCTATATGAGTGATTCATGTAATTTCATAATTTCAATTTAAACATAAAGACAGGGTGAGACATCAAGTATCTCCTCTCCATTTTAAAAACAGACATTTTGTAAAAAGCAATTAGCTGACTTTACTTTAAAAATTGTGTAAACCTATTGCTTTTAAACCAATTAGTTGACTTTACTTTAAAAAGTGAGTAAACCCTCTCTTACTCACTCTCCCACTTACTCAGTTTCCTTCGGCTTATTCCCTGCTTTATCAGGGGTCACCACGGTGGAATGAACCGCAGTGAGTAAACCCATTGCCTTAAAATTAGTAAGTAAATGAACTATGTTCATATTTATAAAAAAATATTTAGGTCAACTGACCAGTTCCAAGTTCCAAGTGATTTACTCCATTTGTTCAAAGTAGAGTCAGATTGTCGCTTTTAAGGCAATGGGTTTACACTTTTTTTTTTTTTTTTTAAGTAACTAATTGCTTGTTACAGTGCAATAGCATTTGGTTTATATTGCAGGTTTTTCCATCAGAGTCATTGCGATATTGTGCATCTGCCTCACTGTCTATAATAGTAATGCTGAGGCTGCATTTACACTAGTGCATTTTTGTTTTAAACAACAGTTTAGAATGAAAACAAAAACAATTTCGGTCCACCCTATTCAGCCTGAAATGCATGATTTGTAACCTTTTATGCTCACTGGGCATGCGTACATTTTGCTGGCACCTGCACTTGCAATCTACTGCTGCATAAGCTTGCATATGTGAGGGGATTGACGAATCAGGGAACAATACGTAATAGTCCAGAAAAGAGATTCAGTGATTGTGGATAGACACACATCCATTTTCAAAAGTCTTTGTTTCAGCCCATCTATACTGAAAAAGAAAACCAGCATTTTCAAACTAAAACAAGGCCTTCATTTTTAAAAATGCTCCTCTTTTGTTGGCTGAAGAAGCTGAAGTAGCGTGGAGAAGTAGGGTTATGGAATAACCATAACAAAACTTATGAAAAACTTTAGAAAAATTTTCACCAAAGTCTGTCTAACTGTTTCCCTGCATTAAAATGCAGGATTCAAGTAGGTCATTCGGGTCTGATATGTTTTGTGGTATTCGGTAACTCACGCATATGATCCCCTCACAACTTTTTGTGTTTTCTCTTTGTTACAAAAAAAAAAATGTGGAGGAGTTTAAATCAACACTTTGTCACCTACTATATATTATTTTCTTATTTAAAAGTGTTTAGAAGAACCCTAGGTGTAAACACTCAATGCTCTTACATGTGAATAAGTGATCTATTTTAGCCGCGTCTTGTATTGGGGAGTGGGGAGCTTCAGATATTAGAGAGGATTTGAATTAGAAGAATGGATAAAAAGCTGAAGTGCTTTTTATGATGGCATAAAAATTTTAGATTTTTATTGGTGTAGTTAAGACATTGTAGGATTTTAAAGCTCATCTTTAAATATCTTCTAAATCCAAATTTTTTTACTTTTTTCTTGGAGCAAACTAGCTTAAAATTAAATCTTAAGAGTAACATATTGATACTAACACTCAGAAAACTTGAATTTTGATATGGGATCATTAAAAGAATATTTGTTAGTGTGAAGAACATTTTAATAATCTATAGAACTTTTTCTACTTTTCTATGGATGTTAAAGGTTCTTCAATGATCCATTGATATCAAACAAATAACTTATATTCTTAGGATAGCAGTAGTAGACAATATAATGAAGATGTATTCAGTACACACAAACATTTTTGGTTACATGTAATGCTAATGGATTAAACCCCATCCCATGGTGCCAGGTTTCTGTTTGGCGTGTTTTTTTCCCCACTTTTTTTTTTTTTTCCGGTGGCATTAGAGACAGCTGCTTTGAAGCACGTCATGATGACATTGGCTGTCAGACCTGAACTATGGGGGCTTTTGGGTAATGTCTTTGTCATGATGGCTCAGTCGCCACTTGCACATAGTTTGTCAGTGGCGCGGAGACACATGTGGCCCGACTACTCCAAACAAAGTTTTAAAAAGAGCGCTTCTTGATGGCCGGCTCACCGTGAGGGCACAAATGAAGGGGGAGCTCAGCTAAATTCTTCTCTGACTGACAGGTGAATAGCCGGCCTGTCAAATACTGCGAAACCCTGTACCAGGGGACATCTGCTGGCAGCAGGAGAACAAACAACTGTTGAGCAAATATGTCTCAATTAGCCTGATAGGTGCATTAGAACTGGCCTCATTTTGGCCTGCTTAGAAACTGTACAGTCACATCAGCTCACAAAGGTTATGACTGGACTGAAGGCTTTAAAATGATTAGAAAATGTGCACATTGCAATAATTTGTTGATGAAAATGAACCTTATAATATTAATATGTTATATAAAAAAAATATAATAATAATATTTAGAATTGTATAAACATATATTTTATTTATGTTTAGGAGTTTTCAATGTATTCATATATAAATATTTGCATAAAAAATACACAATCACAAGCTTTTTTTTCTCAATTATTTTATCATGAAACTTATCGTGGCATACATATAGACTAAAATAAAATAATAAATGTACATTTTATTTAAGTTCATTATAAATGTTTAATTAAATTATAAAAATAATTTACTTTTTTTAAATCTTACAAAAAAATAATTTCATATTACAGGCTTAAAAATAATACAAATTTATATTTCATAAACATTTATTATAATTTATAATTATTGCAAATTATATCTAATTTATTTCGCTTTAATATACCATAATGAAGACTCTTCAAAACCACTTTAAGAATATTTGTAATTTTATTTTAAATAATGATTGCGTAATTGTGCATATTTAATTTGCATATTCCTCTTCTGCTGTTAAACTTGGGTGACTAATAGACCAAAATAAAAAAATTATAAAAAAATGTATTTACTTTATTCTATTTTAATAATAAAAAATGCACTTATACAATATAGATATTGCATTTTCATTTATATATTCAGTTTAATATACATATTTAATTTCACTCTTTCTGTTCATCGATAACACGCATAATATAGACTCTTTAAAAGCCATTTTAATTCTTCCAACCACACAGCATGCTCATATATGCATTGTTACCACACAAGTAAATGCAGGTGGGCTTCAGGGACACACTAGTAAGGGCATATCAAATGAATTAGTAAGCATTAATACATTATGAGCGCTGTTCTGGCTCGCTACAGCATGTCGGGGCAGGGAGCTAATGGGCGTAAATGATTTCCATGTCTCAGCGAGGGTACACAAGCTCTCCTCCTTGTCAACTGGGAGCGATTTTGTAACCCATACTGTTGCAGAGCCGTAATGGAAGATGGCTGGGTGAAACCTTGGGGTCCGCATTAACCTTTAAAGTGTTGGCCCAAAGCTGAGGAGAGGCCGTACAGGACCAGAGTTTAATGTCCAGGCCCGGGGAGGGGGTCCTGCTGAAAGACCGTACACACCAGCTGCCCCCTGCTATTTTTGAAGGGGCATTTGTCCCATCCTTATCCCTTGCTGGCTGAGTCAACTGAAAAACACGAGTTCATAACTGAGCCGAGTTCAGCCGTTATATACCTGTGCCTCTCACACGCCACCTGAACCGGTTAACCCTGTTAGCCTTGGCTCGGGGCAGAGAAATACTCACTTCTGGACACTGTTTTCATGGAGTTTGTGTCTCCGGTGACAAAAACTGTTAGTGAAAGTCTGTATTTCACATTATTAACTTTTGCAAAGGTGGAGTCTGTTACTGTTGATATTGTTTTCAGGCCTGCTAAATGGAAATATACATGTGTTTTATGTAGATTATCTTGTTTGTTTGATTTGTTAATATTTTGGTCACACTTTATTTTAATGTACAATTTACACTATTAACAAACCCTTACCTAGACAGATAGCTTAATAAACTAGTAATTAGCTGTTTTTTAATAGTTAGTAAGGTAGTAGTTGGGTTTAGGTATTGGTAGGGATGATTAGGGATGTACAATAAGAGCATAATTTGTAAGTGCTAATAAACAGTTAATATCCTAATAGCAGGCAAGTAATAAGCCAGTAGAAAATTGTGTGAATTGTTTCTTAAATTAAAGTGTTACTATATATATATATATATATATATATATATATATATATATGTATATGTATGTATGTGTGTGTGTGTATGTATATATATATGTGAATTTAATTTACCTAATAATATAATTTTACAAATATTTTTGTATTAATAATGTATGTTTAGTAATATAATTTATTTTGTGCTAATTATATATAAAAAAAAATATTTATAAATAATTACTTTCATTTATGCTTTATTAAAAATATGTAATACATTTTATTGAAAAATTATGTTACTATTAGTATTAATAGAATATAAATAGTAATAAAAAAGCAAATACAGCTTGTATTATTTTGTGTGACATAATGTTTAGTATAGATACTATCATTCATGACAAATAAATACAAATAATCTTCATCAAGTTATTTGTTTGTTTATTAATGAGTTTGTTTATAAATAATTTGTATAATAGTATAACTCAGATATATATTACATTTAGAGTAATATATGTATATAATGTATATGTATAATATAAAAAATAAATGCAAATTACATATAAATTATAATTATAAATAAATAAAGCAATCTTATTGTTATGAGATCCTTCTTTTTAAATTTTTTTTATTTTTCATCTAAGTTCACCTTCAGCTTTTAACAGTGAAAGAATACAAGTAGCAAAATACTTACTATTTGACAGAGTAAATAGTTAATATGAATATAACCGCAAAGTAGAATGATGCAAACTTAAATTTAGCTGTTTTGTGATTAACCATTTAAATTCATGTGACAAGAAACACATTCATTGTTACTGGCATTTTAAATATTCCTTCAGAATTGTTGCAATTAATGCATGGCCTTGTCTTGCAGATGTGAATATAAAACATAAGTGAAGTTACATGTTTTATAAGTACATTGTTTAAAATACAGTAAGCTATTTAATGTTCAGATGTTGGACATGTGAGACCAGATGAGACAAAGAA
This sequence comes from Danio jaintianensis, assembly GCA_903798115.1. Taxonomy (NCBI): domain Eukaryota; kingdom Metazoa; phylum Chordata; class Actinopteri; order Cypriniformes; family Danionidae; genus Danio; species Danio jaintianensis. Next base: position 13,966,650 of record CAIGQV010016735.1, on the reverse strand, counting down.
TAGCTATATGACACAATATGAAGAAAATGTTAACAATTTAAACTCTGACTCCATTCTCGCATCTTCCCCAACTGTAAGCATGTACAAACACCAAACAAACCACAATTTGCACTACAGCACATCAGATCTGTCAGCGTTTTGAAATGCCAGCGATTATGCCATGGCATGATTGCGCCATTTTTCAACTTAAAAAAGGGTCCGTTGCGCGTAAATAAATAGCAGAGCCCTGGCTGGAATTGTAAAAATGTCACCACAAACCAACAAGTGCCGCTGATGCATATAAAGCCGCTTCGTTTGGAGAAGAATGGGGAGGAAAATGCGATACTTAAGGGTCATTAAAGTTGTATGATGTTGTGCTGCACGCAAGTCAAATATGACTTCTCCGTTCGCTACAGAGCGGGAACATAAACAATGCCGAGCGTCCATAAATGTCTGCAGAATAATGTTTACATCTCCAGTGATCTGTCATCTGCAGGAGCCCCCCTGAACCATCATCTGCCCCACATGCCCTCATAACTAAAGATGCTGACAGAGGAGACTTTGTCAACCAAATATTCTCTTGCTTTTATTAAAGTGCTGATCAAAACATCAGGAGCAGATTTGTGTCTCCATTTGAACGACTGCATATTTCAGACCTGCAGGTCACATTGTTGCTGTAACAAACAAACGTTTTTTTTGTTTTTGTTTTGTTTGTTTTCCTCAAATAATGCATAAACGATCGTTTATTTTGGTTTATTTCAGTGCTTGTTTGTAATAAACTCTTGACTCCGGTTAGTTTAGTGGAAAAGAATGGAAATGCAGTGCTGGGGATATTGTTTATTGCCAATACACTTGTAAACTGCTTTTATTGGCTGTTATGAGACAATAATATTAAACACAAAAATGTGCATAATGGGATATTAAATGTAGGTAAACTGTAGATCAAAAAGCATTGCAAATGTTAATCTGGAATTATTTTTATTCATGTAAAAAAAACGTGTTTGTTTTTTAGTTAAAGTTGATCATTAGGAAGAGTGTGTTCTAGTAGTCTGTGTGTGTTAGGACGTTTTGTCAACATTGTTTATTTAGGCTATTCGTTTTATTTTGATTATTCGTGTTATTGATTATTAGCAATTCACTTGCACATTTTTGTGGCGGTAAGCTGTCAAGTGTCAGATACACTCACAATTCACTGTAGTGTGTGCAGTAAAATCCATTGATGAACTACCGCAATTTTACTCCAGCGCTCGATTGAAGGCGCACAGGCTGATCAGGCGATGACAGACAGAGTCAATACAGCACTCCCCGGAAGCTCTATGCTGCCCTCTTTTGGCTTGATCTGGTCACGTCGTACAAGTGTCACAGAAATCATTTTTGCACATATTTATTAATAATATAATAATGGCGTATTCTTTTATTTATTAAAATGACTTATTCACATTATTTTAAATTATTATCAAGAAGTAAATTAATAAAACAGCAGCTCACATCTTTTTGTGTAACCTCATTTTATTTGTTCTAAATTATTTGAAACAAAACAAACAAATAAGTAATGCTCAGTGTTCAACACTGACCCTTGGCTGATTATTCATTTATTTGTTTGTATGTTGATTAGTTTAATGTGTTTTAAACGAGTAATTGAGGTAACTTATTTTATTAAAAGTTTATTACATAATGTATTTGAATATAATTGTGTGATATAAAATTATATTTTATATTGATTTATGAATAAACACTTTTTACATATTTATATAGACTACAAAATATAAAACTATTATAAGTAACTAATATAAATAATAATGCTATAAATGGTATTAGAAGTAATTATGTACAAGGTTTTATGTTTGTGTGAGCTAATACATTTATAATATATTATAATATGTTTATAAAATAGATAAATACATTTTTAAAAACATGTCCACCGTTCAACAACATATAAGGCACTTTTTTCTTTGTTTGTTAATGAGTTTCTTATTAAAAATAGATTTTGTGTAATAATACAATATATTATATTCAAATATTTTTATATAAAATTATAAATAAATAAATTCTCACATTGCTTTTAATACAGTTATGATAAATATTGTATTTATTTATTTATTTATAAATAACTAAAGCATAGTGTTCAACATATATATGTTTATATATAATAACTTATATTTGATTGTACATTTAATTTAATTTGTTTGTAATGCAATAATGTGCACATTTTGTAAAGCTGCTTTAAAAAAATAATTATTGTAAAAATCGCTATACAAATAAACTTAAATTGAATTGAATTGAATTGAACATGGGCGGTGCGGTGCCACAGTGGGTAGCGCTGTCGCCTCACAGCAAGAAGGTCGCTGGTTCGAGCCTCGGCTGGGTCTGTTGGCATTTCTGTGTGGAGTTTGCATGTTTTCCCCCTGTTTGCGTGGGTTTCCTCCGGGTGCATCGGTTTACCCCACAAGTCCAAAGACATGTGCTATAGGTGAATTGGGTAGGTTAAATTGTCCGTAGTGTATGTGTGTATGGATGTTTCCCAGTGATGGGTTGCAGCTGGAAGGGCATCTGCTGCGTAAAACAAATGCTGGATAAGTTGGCGGTTCATTCCGCTGTGGCGACCCCAGATTAATAAAGGGACTAAGCCGAAAAGAAAATGAATGAATGAATGAACATGGGCGGTGCGGTGCCACAGTGGGTAGCGCTGTCACCTCACAGCAAGAAGGTCGCTGGTTCGAGCCTCGGCTGGGTCTGTTGGCATTTCTGTGTGGAGTTTGCATGTTCTCCCCGTGTTGGCGTGGGTTTCCTCTGGGTGCTCTGGTTTCCCCCACAAGTCCAAAGACATGCGCTATAGGTGAATTGGGTAAGCTAAATTGTCCATAGTGTATGTGTGTGAATGAGTGTGTATGGGTGTTTCCCAGTGATGGGTTGCAGCTGGAAGGGCATCCGCTGTGTAAAATATATGCTGGATAAGTTGGCGGTTCATTCCACTGTGGCGACCCCTGATTAATAAAGGGACTAAGCCGAAAAGAAAATGAATGAATTGAACATCTCTCTCTCTGAGGTCATTTTCATTCATTCCATTTGTTTACATGTTTGTGTGTGTTTCAGATGAAAGAATACATTTTTGACCATTTTTGTCTCAGATAAATATGCTTTACATCCGATTCAAGCAAAAAACAAACAAACAAATAAAGTGCAGTAACTATGTATTACTTCACATATTGTCCATGCAGTTTTGCACACATGAGCTTGTGTGGGCTTTCAGATAGAGATTTAATCACACACATTACTCTCCTCACTCATCTAAGTGGTCTTTCTCCAGCGTCAACAGCACTAATCTGTGCGGCTTTGTGAAACAGCGGCCATTCATTCACTCTCAGGGGTCGAAATCTGGCCCAGTCGCCCTTCTTTGAGCGCTGACAACCAGCGAGCTCCTTGCCACCCGGTAGGGACGGCACTTGTTTGGAGGCCCCGAGTCCCGCTGAGGACGCAAAGCAGAGAAAGAAAGAGACTCCAAGTGTGTGAGAGAAGAGCTGATCCGATTTTGCTTTCGTATACTTATCAGTGGCATTTAGGGGCCAGTAATACAGACACACAAAAACAGCATTAGCCGGGCTGCTGTTTTGGGAGGAGAAGCAGAATAGCTAATGATGACTGGGCAGCTTCTCCTTGTGTGTTCTCCAAAGACCCGACACAGACGGCCCTCGCAGCAACAATGCCGTTTGTCCTGCTAGCATATGGGTGCAGTGGGTGAATTATGTAAATAGAGATGGAGCAGCTTGTGAGGCTGTTTTTTTTTTCAACCAGCGTTCAGACACATGCATGGCAGGTCAGCACCTCTCGCTCACGTTCTCAATCTCTCCATTAGTGGCACAACAAACGGCTGGCACAGATAGTAATAGACGCTGAGTGATCTTTAATCAAGTATCTATCGTTTGGCTGCATTAGATGTTTGATAGAAGAAAAAAGTTGATTAGTGATTGGTATGCGTAATATACAGTTCAAAGTTTGGGTTGGAAAGATTTTCGGTAATCTCTTTAGCTCACCAAGACTCCATTAATTTGATAAAAAATGTCGTAAGAACAGTAGTATTGTGAAATACTATTAGTGAAATAACTTTCTGTTGTAAAATATTAAGAAATACTATTTATTTCTGTGATGGCAAAGCTAAATTTTCAGTATCCATTACTTCTGCATGCTTTGTACGCCTGTTTGCTGTATGTGTGTGTCTGTCTGTCTGTCTATCATCTATTTATCTATTTATCAACTATCTATCTGCCTGTCTGTCCATCCATCCACCATACATCTCAAACATGCTGAAGTAGCGATAATATACACTGTGAAAATGATCATTAAATTAGCAGTTTTCTCTATTTTCTGATTAATTCAGATTTCCCCCATTTATATGCTTTTGAATTACATTATGGGACCTTGATCTTTCTACCAACAACCTTTAACCTTGAAAAGTAAAAATAAAAGTGACTTTTATTCACATTTTCAATAATTTAAAGTGATATATTGTCGGGTTTGGTGTTGTATATTACACTACAAGAACCTTGTAATAAACTGCCAGTATATTTTCTGTTATTTAACAGACTTATTTCTCTATATATTATTTCTTACCCATTATATTATTTCAAACTACTAAAATGTCAATAAAAGTCACTTTATTAAACACTAGAGATAAATTTTCAACATCAATAGTCGACAGAGCAGAGATCAAGGTCCCATAATGCAATTCACAACCATAAATATGGAAAACACTTGTGAATCACAAAATACGGAAACTGTTAATTAACAAATATTTTTTTACAGTGTATATTGGAAACAACCTAGTAACCAACCCACTTACCCTAGCAACACCCTAGGAAATACAAGCAACTTCCTAGAAATGGCATATATGTTGTGTTTTGAAATACTATTATAATTTAAAGTGTAATTTATTCCTGTGATGGCAAAGCAGAATTTTCAACATCCATTATTTCAGTCTTCTTTGTATTTTTTGTGTTAATCGTGATACATTTCTTTCAGGATTGTTTGAGGAAAATTCAAAAGAGCAGAATTTTTTTTTTTTTTTTTATCTACATACCTATCTGAAACATGCTAAAATAGCAATAATACATATTAGCAACTACATTAGCAACACACTGGCAACTCTACAGAACAGAGTAACCACCACACTTATCTTATCAACACCTTAGAAACTGCATATCAACACTCTGGCAACCAGTTAAAATGTCCTAGCAGAATATATTTGTTAATGTAATGTATAGTTCTGTCGAATTTTGTCAAAGCTTGTATATACTTACAATGTTTGAATGAAAGATAACTTTGAAAAAGGTTGTACCAAGCAAGTTCAGTAACACAACACTTATTTCTATAAAAATGCAACACCATATACTGCTTTTTCCTGTAGAAATACATACATACAATATGTACATTAGGGCTGAACAATATATTGTTTGAGTTCCAGTATCATAATGTGTGTATCCAAATTAGTCACAGGATTAGATTATTATTTTACGTTTGATTGTTACATTTTTGTATTTGAATACAGTTAGACTGACAGAAAACCATAAAGCACTGTTTATTTAACTTTTAATTTTGCTCTGATATGATTGTAATTTATTATATTTTATGCACTTCATAGAAAAACTTGATCACCCCAGTCGATCTAAATTATTGAAATCTTTTCAGATAGAGCCATTCAAATCATCTGGTGAAATTATATTCATATTGCAATATTAATTCATTAATTTTCCTTCTGCTTAGCCCTTATTTATCAATAGTTGGAATGAACCGCCAACTATTCCAGCATATGTTTTATGCAGTGGATGCCCTTCCAACCACAACCCAGTACTGGGAAACACCCATTCACACACACAATCATACACTACGGCCAATTTTGCTTACCCAGTTCACTTTTAGCTAATGTCTTTGGACTGTGGGGGAAACCAGAGCTATCGGGGAGAACATGCAAACTCCACACAGAAATGCCACTGGCCCAGCCGGGACTCGAACCAGCAACCTTCTTGCTGTGAGGCAACAGTGCTAACCACTGAGCCACCGTGCCACCCATATTGCAATATATATCACAGAAAAACAAAATATCAGATTTTTCCAATATCGTGCATATGTTGTTTCAGATTTTTTATTTATATTCACTCAATTTCTCTCTTCAGAATATTACTTGAATTATTATTATTATTATTATTATTATTATTATTATTATTAATTCATTTTCTTTTCAGATTAGTCCCTTTATTAATCTATGGTAGCCACAGCGGAATGAACCGCCAACTTATCCAGCATATGTTTTACGCAGCAGATGCCCTTCCAGCTGCAACCCATCACTGGGAAACAGCCATACACACTCATTCACACTCATACACTACGGACAATTCACCTGTACCACATGTCTTTGGACTTGTGGGGGAAACCGGAGCACCCGGAGGAAACCCACGCGAACACTGGGAGAACATGCAAACACCACACAGAAATGCCAACTGACCCAGCCGAGGCTTGAACCAGCGACCTTCTTGCTGTGAGGCGATCGTGCTACCCACTGTGCCACCGTGACACCACTATTATTATTATTATTATTATTATTACCAACTTGTATCCAACCTAAAACTATAATATTGGCTAGACTTGTGTTTAATAGTTTATTAGATTGAAACATAACCCACCCCACTTACCCCAGCACATATTAGCAACATACTGACAACCACTTAAATTGCCCTAGCAACACTCTAGCAACCACCCAGAAAACATTTCCTTTTAAATGAATATTTTAGTAATATTTTCCAATGGTAGTGTATGTGTCAGCACCTGCAATTTCCCAAGAGGACATATTTGTTTATCCCAACCATCCAAAACAAAAAGAAGAGAAAAAAAGGCTTGTGCAAAGTCTTTAGGGTTTCCTAAAACAATAATAAACAAAGATAATCCAATCCTATCATAAATATTCAGGTTCGGTGGTCATTGAGGCGTAGACGTCTCTCGGATGTCTTCTCCATTGCTAAGTGTTAAAAATGCCCAGAAGACAGATGACTTGATTGAATTTCCCTTGGATGTCAACGCTAGCGGAGTGTTGCGTTCACGGATGCACGGTGCGTTCGCATAATTGTTTGTGATGGGTTTTGTACTAATTACCACTATGCCGGTTAATCTCCCAAGATTACAGCAACCTGTCACAAACGCCTCTCCGCTCAGACTGCACAGCGTCATGGGAGAGAGTTTTGTCATTTTTTTCTGTCATGGTTCTGTGTGACGATGATTAAATATGAGGTTAATTCCTCCTGCCCCTCACATTTCGTTGCGTCCCCATACGTACAATATTCATTCACCTTATGCTAATTGAAATCAGTTTTGTTTATTCACCAGTTGCTTAAGTGTATTTTGGCGCAGAACTATTTGGATACGATCTCTTGAAATGTACAGGTGACTTATAATACTGATAATAAAGGTTTAGTTTAATAGTTGTATTGCTTCTATGTGCAAAATCAGCTGAAAACACCATTAGGAGGTAGATGTTAGTGTCTTTATTTGTGTTAAAGATTTTTTCTGTCTTACTGTTAGCAGACAGAGCGTAGGTACTGAAGTAAGCAAATAGACAAGGTGAAGACGAAAGCAGAGCGTGTTTGTTCTGTTACAATTTTCCAGAGACAGCAGAAAATATAACAAACAAATCCATTCACTAATGGGGAGCAAAACTCAGAGCTCAGAGTCTATTGACATAAAGTCTGGAGTTATAAAAGACTTAGATCTTTCTGATGTTCGTAGAATGTGTTTTAATAGCTGTAATATGATTGAGCTGGGAGATGAGAAAAATGCTTACATGGTTTGAACAAAAGATAACATTGAAAATCTTTGCACCAAGCAAAAGCCAGTGACAGAACACTTATTTATTTAAAAAATGCAACACTATATACTGGAAAAACATTTCCTGTAGAAATATGACATACAATATGTATGTTGTAGAAAATGTTTTCCTGTAGTCTCCTGTAATCCTGTAGATTTTTATTTATTTTGACTCAATTTCCCTTTTATAAATATTACTTGAATTTAATTTAATTTTATTTTATTTTATTTTATTTTATTCAACTTCTCCAACTTTTAAAAGATTATAACATTGGCAGGATTTGTGTTTATTCGATTTTAAAATAACCCATTGTTTTTCATTTTAGAAAATATATATTGACGTGTAATATAATTTTTTTCTTATTTTCTGTTTTTTACAGTTAATCCAAAAACACCCCCTGAAGTTCTTACATTACCCTGACATACAGTAAAGTTTAATGCATTACATGAAGTTAGTACAAAATAGCAATATATATTCATCTTTCTGTCATATACCCAGAATTGCTTTAATTCAGTGCAGGGTATAGACACTTACAAAATGTGCCCAGCATTAAAAGAACGCATGGTGCATTTTGTCTAAAACCTAACTTAGATGGTCCCCTTTAAACATTTTATTGACTTTATTTGCAAGAACATCTTATTCTACCAACCCTAAATCCTAATCAGTCCTGAATACTCCATTAACAATACGAGAGCAAGTTAACATATACTGTAGCTACGAAGTTACTTAAAGTCAACACAATCTAAACCAGACCCCATCAAAATAAACGGCAACCACAATTTTTCATTACTGCTGCACTAAAACCAAAAGTGACTCCAGAAGTCGAGCGAACAACTTGTGAATCATCCAGCGAGCGCGCGCATGCCATATTGAGCGAGCTGAAAATTTATATGCAGACACAAAGGCCCGGACCTCTGCTTGTACTTTAACACTCCACGGGATCATAATATGTTGTCATGCCACATACGTAATTACATACCTTTTTACCCCCCACCCGGGACAGCTGTATGTTTCTCCGCTGTCCCAGCACGTCACCACACATCTGTGCTTGAGCGAGGTGTACAGTGTGTTTAAAACCAGGCTGTTTAACATCGGCGTGCCTTCCTCTCCTCAGGTCTGACCTTGGCTTTGACTATTAGACTGACTCACAGCTTCATTGTGACTACTGGAAAACAATGAGTGCGCAGAGACAATGGCGTGCTCCACAAAGACTCCCCCTGTTTACCACCTCGCCAATAGGCCCTTAATTCCTCTTTTGTTTGCAAAATGGGAAATGTGCGAGGATCTTCTTAACGAAAGGCACAGGATGAATGCATTCATGGTTTGGGGTCTCTTGTGGAACGCAGACGAGCCCTTTTCTGTCTTTGGCCCTGACACTTCTCTTTAATACACAAAAAGCAATTACGGCCCAGTTTCCCCAAATGACAGCCTTCTGTAAGCTGCTGTCCCAAAGGCAGAAGCAGTGAGAGCTGTAACTTATTTCCCACATCTCCCTTGTATCTCTTGCTGCAAATCAGGATTAACCGAATGACTGCCAAATGTGAATTTCGGATGACGGTGGATGACTATGTGTGTGTTTAGTTGTTAAAAATCACTCTTTTTTTAATATAATGTTATAGATTACAAATATGAATTATCTTTTGAAGATTTGTGGCAGTTTTTTTGGTTGTGAGTGTGTATGTGTGCTTGCATGTATACAGCTGTCACTCCTCCATGCTAGCCGGGTCTATTAAGAGGAGCAATTAAACAGAGAATATCTTTCTGTAAGCAGTTAATGAGGTTTGGTCCCTGGAGGAGGCGGCTGATTGGCTGAGACTGTGGACTGGGGGAAGTCAAGGGCACCGTGCTAAGCAATGCATTGTGGGAGACGATGACATTATGCACCAAGGGACCGGAGGACTTAAACAATATCATTCTCTTGCCTTATTTCCCAGACACGAATTCTTATAATAAAGGGATTGAAAGTATGTCAGTTTGAAATCAGGTTTTTGCTGTTTTTGTGAGCTTGTAACAATACAGACACCTCGTGAAAAGGCCAGTTTCTTTAGCAATATCTTCATCTTGTTTTTTCCACTAGTACATTATTAAATTTAGAGAAGCAAGAAGATATGAGATTAGAAGTCTTGATTTCTGAAAAATGTATCACAAATAAATAAGTGAATTTGCATTTAATATACTTAAAATGTGGTTAGTTTGCAACTTTTTAAAATAGGTTGCGGGGTCCAATGAAAGCACTGAGAACTGTTAGTCAAGGCTGTAGATGATAGTTAATCATGTTGTAAATAATGTTTAATTTCTTGGTCAGGAGCCACTGTTTTTAAGGGCAGGTAGCTCTTGACTTGCATTTTATGAAATACCAAGGACCACAGTTTCAGCTAAAATGGCATGAAGGTGAGCAATTTAACAGCACATTTAAATTTTTAGGGTGACATATTCACCTAATGCATTGATTCAAACATCTGCAAATAGATATTCCAGGGACATTCTACCAGAAACTTACACTTTCACTTATAAAAAATGTGGCAGGGCCTGACTTAAGCTTGTCGTCCTCAAAAAAATCATACAAAAACAAGCATAAAATCATACAATTCAATGATAGAATGCATGCTTGATCACTGTCAGCTTCTTTTCCGTCAAATGATGTCACTTCCGAGTCATAGCCTTAAATGTGTATTGCACACATTTTATGTTAAATGTAATGCAAATGCGACAGGACTGACAGAAACATGGTGACAATTGTACATTTATTTGTATTATATATTTGTAGTATTTATTTGTAGTATTTATTTATAATTTCATGTTTTTAATCAATTGATGTGAATGATAACAACTTAAACTTGTTATTTCTGAAGTCTTTTTTTCTAAATAACAGTTTTTAGCATAACAAAACTGTAGGTTCAAAGCTGAGGACAAGGACAATGAGAGGGTATGTACATTTGTAAAGTGTTTTTAATAAAGAAAAAAATCTGAGAACCAAGTGAAGGACATATTCCTTTACAGAATAACTCTCAAAAATCAACCATCAGTCCATTTAAAAAAAATTTGGGATGAAATATTTTATATTCACTGTATTTATGTTTTTATTTCAGGGACAGATAATGTACGTTTCTGGTAGAATGTCCCTCCAATTTTATTGTGAAACTCATACATTTAAATGAATAGGAATGTAAAATTAATTGCCTGTAATTTTAACAAACTCAAGAATATAATGTGCCAGTACAAAAAAAAAAATCAGAAAAATTTACTGTAAAAAATGGCAGCTGTGGTTGCTGGAATTTTACAGTTAAAAATATGGAAGGGATGTAAAAGAAATGTCAATATTTTATGGTATATTACTGTATTTCAGAAATTTATTAATAACTAACTTTTACACAACGTAGCTTTGTTACACAGACAAAAACACAACCATAAGCATGTATGGATGAGAAAGTCATATGATGAACCAAAGCTCAACATAAATAACTTTTCTCACAAGCAGAGAAGCATACTAATCTATAGGGGCACCCAGTGTCAATCACACAGCTATTAAAACACCATCATGGTAACACATGTGACACTAAAGTAAGGCAATAAACAGTATATCAACAACATTACATGTAACAAAATATTCTAATATACATAACTGTTGAGAAAAAAAAACTAAAAAGAACCATATAGTATTGACAACAAAAAAGCATAAAAAGTTCTGGGAAAGTGAATTAACGGTTATTCACCGTATATATCAAGGAAATGTACTGTTAACTAGGTTACGGATTTTTAATGTAACATTTTTACAGCTTTTTTACCATTTAAATCAGTGACATTTTTAACAGTGCACATATCAATTTTTCTATATGTTATCATACTGTATTTATTTAACCAATGTATTTGTTAGTTTAATATAGAATAGCTTTTGAAAAACTAAATATAGATCTCTTTTAACAAGTGGTGGTGATTTGTTTCCGCAATAATCAGCACTTTAAAACAAAATGGTGATTCATTCAGTGATGTAGATAAAGGCTTATTTCATTGCTTACAGAAAGTAATTTTTTTAACAAATCTTTTGATTGACTGATTCAGTTCAAATCTCCACCACCAATGCACAGACCTACAATCTGTTTGGAACAAACAAAAACAGAAGGCATTCCTGTTATAACCGCAATGCTAGTTTTTTTAAACAAATGGTTAAACTGTTAATTATTTATAAGAATGCCCCAGGTAAATACTGTATGGTGTGTTTATGCCTTCAAGCACATGTTGAAAGTATTTATTTGGGTTTGGTTCTGTTCAAGTTATTCTGTTAAGGTTTTTATGATTAAGTGAATTCATGAAGTAACAGTGATTCTGCATCACTTTTTAAAACTCTTCTATATTATCGGATTCCCAAACATTTAGATTTTCCTTTCGTTTCCCCCCTCTAAAACCAACATTCATGTTTACATGAGCAGTTTGACCTAGGCAGACTGCTGACCTCCAGCATTCATTCTCGTTTGATGCTTGCAGCGTTTGGGGGTCCCACCAATCTCCCATCTCCAGGTTCGAGTTTAATTGCCCCTGTAATTGCCCTGCTCTCTGCTAGAGCCTGTAATAGTAGTAGGTCTTGGATACTGGCGGGGGCTTCTCATTGTAGCATGGCTAAAACAACCCTAATGTCCCCTTTTTCTGAAACCTGAGAGGGTCTGCTTACAATGGGAACAGTGTTACATGTCTGAATGTGATCATACACTACTTTTCCATTCATCTTTTAGCACCTTTCACCAGTCAACATTCATTACAAAGAATAAACATGTATGCACATTCACAATTTAATTGATGTTTTTATAATCATGAGCAGAAATGGAAAATAGATTTTTCATAATTCATAATTTCTGGTCTAAGTTCCACCAAATATTGATTTGGCAAATGTAAGTTTTCTGAAGTTAAAACCTTGGTATTGTGTTGTCTAAAAATGAATAAAGACATTTATGAAAGAAAGCCATATTTTTGGTTAGTGTGACCAATTGTCATCTTATGTTCTAAACGACAACATTTGTCATCAGTAGCTACAAAATAAAACAATAATCAAGTTTTAATCAAGCACATACCAATAAAACACTAGATTTCTTGACTCTTCTCATTGTAGCATGGCTAAAACAAGCCTAATATCTCCTTTTTCTGAAACTGAGCTGTACATGCATACATTCGGCGTCTGAAAGTGATCATGCACTGCTTTCCCATTCACCTTTTAGCACCTTCCACCAGTCAACGTTGTCATTACAAAGACTAAATGAGTATCCACATTACCGAAGTACATTAAACTGAATTAATGTTTTTTGTAATCACAAGCAGAAATGGAACGATAGTTTGCCTCATTATCTCATTTTTCACAAAGCTTTGTAATTTTGGCCCAAGTTCAACAAATTACTGTTTTTTTTTTGTTGTTTTTTTTTACTTCTCATTCTCACTTCTTCCATGCACTCGGAATTCCCAAATCCCTTCCCTCTCTGATTACCATATCATCTCAGCCCCTTTTCACACACCCTCTTCCTCCCCTTCCTCTTCTCTGTCAGTAAAGCTGCCCCATTAGCCCCTTTGCAGGAGTGTTAAGAGTAATGGCCCTGCCAATGTGAGAGCCAACACAGGGGAAATAACGCTTCCCTCGCCTGGCCTGGAAATCTCAGAGCAGGGTAATGAATCCTTATGAGAGCAAGGCAGGGGTATATTGTTCCCTTGTATGGGGGAGGGAGGTGGGCAACGGCAAATTGAAGAAACTCACAAGCCGTTGTTGTTTTTGCAGGTCATTAAGTCTGTGTTAATCATCTCGGAGCATTTTCATAAGTTTTGCGGGGGGAAATGAAGACCAATGAAGAGATGTGCTGATAATGGGAGAAAGAAAAGTTGGGGAGAGAGCGAGAGCGCGTGGTATTGATCAAAGTCATTGTGGCCTAAGGTAACTTCTGAAAAGTGCTGGATGAAATACACAAATCAAGTACTTGAGGAAAAAGTAAAAATATGATAATAAAATATTACCCCAGTAAAAGAATAATAATACATTTTATTTTATGTAGTAGGGGTGACATGGTGGCTCAGTGGTTAGCACTGTTGCCTCACAGCAAGAAGGTCGCTGGTTCGAGTCCCAGCTAAGCCAGTTTGCGTTTCTGTGTGGAGTTTGCATGTTCTCCCCGTGTTCGCGTGGGTTTCCTCCGGGTGCTCCAGTTTCCCCCACAAGTCCAAAAACGTGCTATAGGTGAATTGAGTAAGCTAAATTGTCCATAGTGTATGTGTGGGAATGAGTGTGTATGGATGTTTCCCAGTGATGGGTTGCAGCTGGAAGGGCATCCGCTGCGTAAAACATATGCTGGATAAGTTGGCGGTTCATTCCGCTGTGGCGACCCCTGATGAATAAAGGGACTAAGCCGTTGGAAAATAATTGAATGAATTTTATATAGTCCATTTAAAATTAGCATCTCAAAGTACTTTACATACATATTAAAAATATAGGTAAAAGATGCATACGTTCATAAAAACTAGACAAAAACAACCAATCAATTTTTTAAATTACATTTTACAACAAATTACATTTTAATAATTTAAAAGCATTCTGAATGTCAGAGGGCTGAGAATTTGACAATTCAGGTGACAATGAAGAGAATGCTCGATCCTCCATAGATTTTAGCCGTGTTAACAGTTAAAAGACCAGCAACAAATGAGCATAAAGCAGTTGCAGGGGTGTAAGGGTTTAAAAGCTCAGACCAATATTGTAGTGCCAGACCATGCAAGGTCTTATTTTACAATTATTTTGAAAACTGACAGGCGGCCAGTGCAGTTTTTCCAAAATAATACTGATAACTGATAACTAATGATAATTATTACAAATTTAAGTCTGTAAACAAGTGAAAATAACAAAATATTCTGTGTAGCCTAGTATATAAACAAATTGTAGTACTATGACAGCAGGAAAGATGCATGACTAATAATTTATATTAATTAATTAATATAAATCATTAATTTAATAATTTTATCATTTGAATCAGTAATTGGTTAACTGGAGTCTTGTTCAGACTGTATCATTTGAATCAGTGAATCGGTAACTGAGACTCACTGTGACTAAATCATTTGAATCAGTCAATCGTTAACTGAAGGTTTGGACTAGCTGTATCATTTGTATCGGTGAATCAGTAACTGGAGATTCACTGTGTCCAGATAATCGAATCAGTCATTCGCTTGCTTTGACTGCATCATTTGAATCAGGAAATCAGTAACTGGAGACTCACTGTGACCAGACCTGTCCAGTTCACAAAGGAGTTGCTCAGTGTGACTTGCATTTATTTTAAAACAACTGTTAAACATTGAAGATACAATTATGGATCAAAATTTTGGTGTAAAACAGCTGTAGCAACACAAAAGTGTCAAATTTACTCAAGTGCCATTCTTCTTTTAGATCCAAATTAATTAATGACAGTGGCAAGAAATAAAGTCTGACAAGAAAAATCACAAGAACAAAAGAAACCAGATCATGATAAACCTACAAAAATACATTCACAGATGTAAACTGAAGGAAAAAAATAGCAACATAATAATGGTAACAAAGATCTGTTTTATATACTTATTAGCAGCTGCATTACAAATTGAAGGCCTGATTTATGGTGCCAACAATGAGGAAAGTGAATACGGTATTCAGAATAAACGAAGCTTTCCAACTTTCCCGCTTTTTATATGCGAATTCATACTACATAAACATAATCTATTCATGAATATAGCCCCCCATGTACTTTTGCACTCGCTTTTAAATATTTTCCGTGTCAAGAACATGTCTAATTGTAGCCTGGCACCGCGTCTCCAGTAAACCTTGCTCAGTGAACCCATGCTTCCTAACCGCAACTCACTATCTTTATTTCTCTGGCTCAATAAAACACTGCCGTTTATGTGAAACCAACAAGATTCGAGTGACATCATTCACACTTTTCACTGTGTGTTTTTTTTAACTCTATACTCACCACAAAGCATTGCATAAAATCTCCATAACATGACGGGGTTCTAATTTGTGCTCTGTTTTCCTTTTGTTCTCGGATCCATTTGTGTAATGCTCAAGGATGATAGAGATTATGCACGCATTGTCAAATAGGTGTAATATCACCTTATGGACTAATTAAGTAATGGTTGTGGGTGTAGATGAATCACTCCCCATCCTCTCTGGAGTCTCGCCAATGATACCTTTCCACAGCTGGGTCTTGTTTGCTTGTCTTATCTCAATTCCCCTTAGTTTTTCTACTATGGAATCTTTCCTTCTCCTCACGCCAACAATACCACAGTCTGTTGTGTTTTTTGTTTTAGTGAATCAGGGCATTTGGGGGTGTGAGAATAGAAATGATTTCACATCCAAACCCCATGCACCCATACGTTTTCCTTTTTTTTTTTTTTACTCTCTCTCTCTCCGAAGTCTTTCAAAGTGCATTCTTCAACGAGGTCTCTATAAACATGACATCTCCCGTTTTAACCCTTTCTGCAGCTGAATAAACTTGACATGCCATGAAGTATCATGCCATGAAGCCAAACGTCCTTGAACATTTTACACGCGCCATATTCTCCTATCCTACCTTTTCCCAGTTTATCACATTAACATGTAACGGCTCCAGATGTTGACTCCTCTTTTTTTTATTCAGCTTAATTACTAATTGAATTTGCCCATAAAAGAGCAGATGCTTTCTGCTTCAGAACACAATGTGTCAGGGGCACAAAAATGACAGGAACATGTTGGGAATTGGACTCAAGCTTTGAGTGGATTTTAACTCTTTCTGTGCCAGGACTCTTTGCATCATGCTGTGTGTGCGAGCGATTATAAATGATTTGAAATAATGTGTTTGTTTAGTGTAATATGAAAAATAGTGACACTTATTAAGGCTAGCAATTTCAAAATTAAACCATACTAGCATCTATTGTACTTTTTTCTAATGAATATGAAAGTACTAGTATCTAATGATTATGTACTAGTGTCTATTTAATACGTTCTAGTATTTAATATTAAGAACCAAAGTCTAATGAATACGTAGTAATATCTTTTACCTAGTATCAAAATAATAAGCACCAGGATCTAATAAATTTGTACTACAATGTAAAAAATATCCATAAATTAACAGGTTTTGTATTTCATGAAGGCGGCGCGATGGCGCAGTGGGTAGCTCACAGCAAGAAGGTCGCTGGTTCGAGCTTCTGCTGGGTCAGTTGGCATTTCTGTGTGGAGTTTGCATGTTCTCCCCGTGTTAGCGTGGGTTTCCTCCGGGTTTCCCCCACAAGTAAATTGGGTAAGCTAAATTGTCCTTAGTGTATGTGTGTGAATGAGAGTGTATGGGTGTTTCCCAGTGATGGGTTGCAGCTGGAATGGCATCCACTGTGTAAAACATATGCTGGATAAGTTGGCGGTTCATTCCGCTGTGGCGACCCCTGATGAATAAAGGAACTAAGCCGAAAAGAAAATGAATTAATGAATGAATGAATGTATTACATGATTGACAAATGTTTTGAATTGCATTATGGGACCTTTATCTCTGCTCTGTCGTGGAGTTTAACAAAGTGACATTTATTGACATTTCATTAGTATGAAACAATATAATGTATAAGAAATAATATATAGAAAATTAAGTCTGTAAAATAACAGAAAAAGTACTGGCAGATTATTACCAGGTTTTTGTATTGTAATTTACAAAACCAGATATATCACTTCAGACTTTAAACATTTTCTTCAAACTTTACAACAGGGCAAAGATTAACATCCCGTAATTCAATAGAAAATTGATTCTTAATTGAGTAGAATCAATTGATTGTTCATTTACAGATCTTTTTTTACAGTTCAGTACTTAATGGAAAATATATCCAAAAAAGAAGTACTAGTATAGCATGAAAATAGATAGAATAATACATGTTAAAACGCTTGCCATACACATTTAAATATGATTCTTATATAATACAATGAAAAAAATTATTCAAATATGATTCCTTGGATTTACTAAATTTGTAAACAATTTATTTGGGCTGAATTTAAATAAACAAATTAAATTGAACATTACTAAATTTAATTTGTTTGTTTAAATTCAACCCATATAAATTGTTTGCAACAATTTTGCAGAAATCATTTTTTATTTTAGTGTAAATGCCCACTGGCGACATTTTAGCAGTTTTATTCAGCTATTCACTATTTTACTGAATGTACATAGACTGTAAAAACATCCACTAATAATAAAATGTTGGAAGTGCAAAAATATCTAAGCTGAACTGATATTCTTGACTGCAGTTAGTTAGGAAGACATATTATATAAAGGCTGCCCAAATTTATTTTTAAAGCATTCAACGAAGGGTTATTTTTATTTACAGTCAACAATTAGAAAAGCTGATGTTGACTGGAATAATAAACACAAAGTTGAAGTCAATCTTGGGTCAGCTAGCAAAAAAAAAAAAAAACAATTCAAGTAATATTTTGAAGATAGAATTTGAGTGGATATAAAAAGGTT
The DNA here is from genome assembly GCA_903798115.1 of Danio jaintianensis. Classification (NCBI taxonomy): domain Eukaryota; kingdom Metazoa; phylum Chordata; class Actinopteri; order Cypriniformes; family Danionidae; genus Danio; species Danio jaintianensis. The sequence continues at coordinate 13,948,359 of CAIGQV010016735.1, read as the reverse complement.
GTACTAATTAATAAATAATCATTAGAACTGAAATGTATTATTGACAAGCAACATTCTATCACTCCTGTTAGAATCATTAAAGAAAAACAGCCTCGAGAGGCCTGTGAAAATGGCCTTTAATAAAAGAAGACCATGGGACAATGATCACCAGCTAATTTCTGCCGTTTATGCTCTAGCGTTTCCCATGAAAATGTGGTCAGCACATCATTTCAGAGTGGGAGTGGGAAATCTGACATTTTTATTTATTTATTTTATTCCCCACACATGTTTCCAATCTGCAGAAACTCGGCATACTTGGGTTTTTCCCCTTTTTACAATGCCATTACGAAACAATGTTCATTGTTTGTGGCATTCGCTCTAATTTTACAGCTCTTGCTCCATTTTGTACCCATTGCTTAAGTTTTGCTCTGCACTGGCGATGGGATCCGGGACTCTTTTCATGCTGTTTTATTTAAGGATGTTATTGTTGGCCCTTGCACAGGCCACAGTCAGCCCTTGGGTCTTTTTCCCAAGCGATAGAACCACCCACACGTCATCCATCATCTGACCTCTCTCTGCATGACAGGTCACTTCTGCTTTTCCACCAGGATGCACTGTGTTTGTGTATGTATGTGTGCATGTGTGTGCATGTGTGTGTGTGTTCATGTGCTGCGAGGCAGTTTTGGGACAGTAATTATAAGATGAAGTAGAGACAGAGCTCATAATGCAGATATGAAACTCTGTGAGACTCTGTGCGGTTTATATGGTGCTGTAAAACCTCGTCTAAATACGGTCCAGTGGAGCGGCCTGCCAAGAACATTGTGCTAATTATATACTATTATCTATAATTACAAATAGGTTGGCTGTTATTGCACCTATTCACCAACTATTATTGCATCATCACAGCTCGGGTTGTTTATAATAATAACAAACTGAAACATACAGAATGAAATATGATTATGGTGTTTCTTACGATGATGATGATGATAAGAAGGAATTGTGAGCATATATTTATGTGGTGAGACAGTGCCCCCTGTCGAAAGGTTTGGGTGTTTTTTGTTTTTTTTTGGTTAATCATATTTCCTGTGCCATTTCACTCCCATTTCTGGCAAAATATGAGACCTTGTTTTATCAGTACTTTCAAAACATTCTTTTTGAATCTGAATGTTGGTTTTGGGGTTTGATATCAAATATCATAGTAAGGGAGGCTACAAATATTCGACTTTATTTCATGGACCATTTTAAACAATTGGGCCTTTGTGCATTTACAGCCAAAAGATCTCCCTTGCAGATTTCACTTTTGAAGTCTATGCAGTTTACATTTCCCCTGTTTGAACGTGTATCAATTATTTTATTTCATTAGTGTTGCTTTGCTTATATCTAAAGCCAAACCGAATAACCAGAAAATATTTTCCCATCTACATGTTTTAGAACATAGTCTAATTTTAATGTTAACACATTTACTTTAAGACAAACCTTTAAATTACTATTAACATCACAACATGAGCTTTGACTTTGACTATGTTTTCATGTTTAGAACGGATGACTGCATGTAAGGGTTTTGCTGGACTTTTTGCGCAAGATTAAGGTCAGATTTCTCAAAACAGAGTACAAAGACTTAATTTTAAGTCTTAAAGTTGTGGCATTAAATGTTGCACACACAATTAATAATAAGAAGAAGAAGAAAAATGGAAAACATCATCCTCATTTTTCCAATTAAGCATATTTAAATAAAGATACATTTATGATAAAAAGAAAAGAAATTAAGTCTTGTTTAATCTTGTCTTGTTTCTGCTTAAAATACAAATAAAGCAATGGGATATGAAAGTTATTTATATTTTTTAGTGTCATATTTTTTTTATCATGAACACTTAATGTTGATACAGTGTACAGAAAATAAGACTAATTATTGAATTTGATTTTACTTTTCAAGTCAATTTGACTTGATTCAATTTAATTCAAGTTTATTTGTGTAGCGCTTTCACTATCATTTCAAAGCAGCTTTACAAAAGGTGCACGCTATTACATTACAATCAAAACAAGACAACATATTTGTAATTAACTTTTTTTAATGTTATTTCCATATTCTATTGTGTAGTAGCAGAGCTATTTAAATGTAATTGAGATTAGTAAGAATTAATTTCAATTTTAAAGTGTTGCTTGCTAATACAACTTATTGTTTTCTCACCATACATTTTTAGAGAACATATTGACATATTGTGTTCTATTCAGAATTGCTCTTTTTTTCTTTTCTTTTTTTACTTCATTTACCTTCATAAAACCTGCAGAAACCCTGTGTATTCATGCATACAATACCATACATAAATAGATATATTCATCAATGAATATACCAACAACTAAAGTAAGATCATTTTAAGCTGTTATATAGTTGATCAAAGCTTCATATGAAAAAATCACTGCTCGTGGTAAGTCTGTATATTCTTCTACTTTTTTCTTTTGTTAATAAAGAATTATCCAGCAAAAACCCGTGATGGTATCCAAAGGAAAATGTTTTCTGAAAGATTCCTTCTGCATTTCCCTCACAGTCGCGATCTTCACAGTCAGACTGTCTATGGTTTTCTTCAGTGAACTTGCAGCAGTAATTGAAGCAGTTCCCATGGGTGTAGTGCATTTGGGGACGTTAAGTGCTGTCTCTTGTCATGCTATGTTTTTGTAAAATAGGTTCTTTTTGTCAGTTTCCTGTGATGTTCTTTGTTGTTTTTTTCCCCATTTATTTATTTATTTTGTGCAAGAAGCTCCTAATGCTTGTTTTCCATAAGAGGTTCTCCTCTTTCCCAGGGGGCTGTCATTTGTGGAAGGGCCTCCATTTTCACCCGTCAGTAAGATGGCCCATCTACCAAAACACAAAGTCTTGGCATCTCAGATCCTGAGAAATGGACTACCTATTGGAGCTGACACCCAGAAACTTTCTGCTTTTCCACCATGTTAATGTCTCCTACTCGTCTTCAGCAGATGTGACTGATAAGACTTGGCAGTGTCATAGTGCCTTGAATTTGTCTGTTTTTAACTTTAGAGTATACATACGTCTTCATACAGTATACTTTCACTTTAATATTTTCAGTGTTTTTAAAGAATTAGTATCTTCTGTTTACAAGTTTTGTATGGTCATTGTGTTTATTATGAGGTTTATTTTAATTACATTTCTGTATAGATACCATTCAACCATCTTAATCAACCTATCATCTATTGGAAAAACAAAGATAAACTCATTAAACACAAATTTACATGTTAAACTTTACTATGTTATTTCACCCTTTTCTACACTTAAAAAAAATACAAATAAAAAGATAATGAAAACACACACACACAAATATATAAATTATATAAATTCACATGAAAATTACAATTCTGTTGGTACTTTAATTAAAAAAGCAAGCAAGTATATTATTATTAATATTCTGAAGTTGCCATAGTAGTGCATATTGATTTCTGACATTAAGTTGTAAATAATGTATTTAATTAAGGACATCTAAAACACTGACAGCTTGTTCCTTTTAATTCTTCCTCTTTAAAAAAAAATGGAGTTCTGCTTGGTGCTTTAATTAAAATGAAGTAATTAAAAAACATGTGCTGTCCAAAAAAGTTGCCAACATGTATTATAATTAATATTGGTTTCTGATTTTATATATATATATATGCACAATTTCTGATTTAGACTGCGCAGTGGGTAGCGCTGTAATCTCGCAGCAAGAAGGTCGCTGGTTCGAACCTCGGCTGGGTCAGTTGGCATTTCTGTGCGGAGTTTGCATGTTCTCCAATTGTTGGTGTGAGTTTCCTCCGGGTGCTCCGGTTTCCCCCACAGTCCAAATACATGCGCTATAGGTGAATTGGGTAAACTAAATTGTGTGTGTGTGTGTGTGTGTGTGTGCGTGTGTGTGTGAGAGAATGAGAGTGTATGGGTGTTTCCCAGTGATGGGTTGCAGCTGGAAGGGCATCCGCTGCATAAAACATATGCTGGATAAGTTGGCGGTTCATTCCACTGTGGTGACCCCTGATTAATTAAGGGACTAAGCCGAAAAGAAAATGAATGAATGAATTTCTCATTTAATACACACACACACAATATTGTAGTTCATATTAATTTATTTATGATATCACAAGTAATTCATGTAAAACAATGTGAAAGCTTGCCCCCTTTAATTTTGCCTCTTTAAATTCATCCTAAAATTGCAATTCTGTTTGGTATTACAGTTAAAGTGTGGAAACTTAACTGAAATTAAATTACATTTCAATTAAATTATAAATGTGACAACTACACAAGCTTATTCTTATTGTATGTTGTCTGAGCTGTTTTATTTTTCACTGATTTATATATTTGACAAATAAACCCATCAGTTTATTTTACTCTCCTTCTCTACCCTTTTCTGCAAGGTTACTTTAAAGTGTCTTATGTCATATCCTCATCTTGAAAGGATGTAGTGTTTCTGCTGAAGCAGCCTACGAAATTTCCGTAAGTGACGGAGCATTTCCGTAGAAACCTGTGTGGCCTGCGCGCCTCCGCCGTAACTTTAGAGTTCATGCTTCGGCTTTCGTGACAGCTCTACTGGCACGACCAGCGGATTTCAAGGGCTGGAACACCTGTTTTCTCGACCGAGAGCCACAGCGACACGGCCAAGATGTTGAATATGTGGAAAGTGCGGGAGCTGGTTGATAAAGCGTGAGTATTTTGGATGTTTCCGAAAGTATTTCGGCGTCTTGCCTCGTACCTGTTGAAAATGAGACACGTACGCACTCGTTGACGTCACATCGCACTCTCGAGACAGCAGCTAAGTTAGCACAGCGGCTAACAACAGCTTCGTTGTCCCATTAAAAGTCTTGTATTTCACCAGTGCAGATTTTTTAGTCGGTTTTATTACTTTACAAGAGGTTTAAACTTGCTTAATAACGGCTTAATATTAAACAGGGTTCCTTAATATCAACTTAGTGGCTAATTGTATGACACTTGCTAAACTTGTGTTGGCTGTCAAAACACGGCGCTGGTGTTTCAAAGTGCTTTCCACACAAACTAACCTTGCGATTGTTAATCTTTTTTGAATGAGAAAACTTGTTAAAAATAAGAGTACGCGTTTTATTGTGTGTATATATAGAGTGACATAAACTTTTTTGTGATGTTAGGCAGCTTTTGTCAGTCATTTGTTCAAGCTAACTAGTTAGCCTAATATGAACAACAGCTCATTGTTCATATTTGTGTGGTGTGTATCTACTGCTGATTATTCAACAAACTGTTTACATTTTCTGAACTATAGTGATGGATGTGTCGGTGATATAATAGAGGCCTCTAAGTTTCATGAAAACCGCAGCAGTTAACCTGAAACTTCTGTTTTACTGTTTTAACTCCTAAAATGACAGGGACATCAAATAATTAAGAAATGTAGTTTTTGTTATGTTCCGGTGCAAACCAAACTAATGCAGTGTTACACATTTGTTCAGAGTAAAAAAAGTTGTATCTCCAATGAAAATAACATTTAAAACATAAACAACATATTACTCAAAGGTCAAGGGAGTGTACTGTGTGATTTTACATTCATTAGTTTTTGAGTCTGTTGACCTAAATATTAGCTGGAACCCACTTTTAACATATATTTCCAAATCATTTAAAGTTTGCATGAACAAAGTTCCTATGATTTCCCATCAATATTGTGCCATATTTCTATCTGAAATTAAATAGAGGCCGTTGTTTTATTTAAGCATTTCTCCACACAAACTTTTGTGCACCGCAAACTAACAGTTGGAGAGAAATGGCTTATGATATTTTACTCAAGCTGTCAGACTAACAGCCTTACAGAAGGAATGACAATCAAAAGCAGGAATGGATTTGATTAAAGATTACCAAAATTTCTGTTAACTTGCAAAGAGTAATCATTCACCTCAAGAAGATGTGAGCCATAAAAATTACATTTTGATTTGATGCAGACTTTAAGTGTTTTTTTTAATTTTTATTTTCAGCTGTGCTGTCTGAAATCAAACAGTCAGTTACTGTTTAATGAATAATCTACGAGTTTGTTTAGTATGAAAGGATCGCAATTTATAATTATGTTTTGAAAGTGCCCCAGTCAGGGATAAATCAAATCTGTAGCTGGTCACCTCTTATTAAACAGGTGATTTAAAAGTCTTTTTAATTAAAAAAATGTTCAATAATTTGACAATAAAAAAATAGAACAAAATGATGTTTTATGGTGATCATTAAAGAAGTTATTGTGCAACTGTCTACCTAGGTTTTTTTTTCATTATCTTGCCATTTTCTGGTAGTACAGAACAGCGGCTATTGAAGGCGTTAATTCACAAATGAGAGTTTGTGCAAACCTTTGGGTGTTACCTAACTGAGTATGTCTCTGAAACTGTGTCATTTACATGAAACTATGTGATGATTTACAGGATGACAGGATTATAGCATATGCTGTTGAAAGATGAGTGGTCAAGCCCTAAAAGAGACTACAGTTAATGTCTGAAAAGACAAATAAATCTGTATCTTATATTCTGGACTCTGGAGGACACTGTATAATATAAAAAATTGAATTTCATCTTGACAAACATCATGGCCCGAGAAAAAAAAAAAAAAAAAAAAAATCATTTCCTGTTTTTGCAAAGCAACTTTGGAGACAGTGTGGCAAGCATAGTGAATTTAGATGGTTGCCTCCAAAATAATTTATTTCCAACAGTGTGACCTTTTAACAGACAACTTGAGAAGTGTAGCCATGGGTGGACCAATGGGGAATGTAGCTTCATGCTGGTAAAGCAATGAACAGCTTGTTCCAAAATGGTGTGAAAGTCAAAAAATGGCACAGGAAGACTATATTATTGATATTTAGTACAGTAGATAACTAACCACAGGTATCATATAACCTTGGAAAAGATTTCAGTAGCACCTAAAAAAAAAAAAAACTGTGTTGTCATCAAGCTGTGAAACCAGTTAATGCATTCTACCGGTCTGGTGTGTTTTTGAAGAATCAGACACGTGTTTGTTTATCCCAGATTTTTCAGAAGATGGAAATTATTGCAACCTGTAGGTATAAGATGACTGATTTCCTGACTTTTTAATCACCTCATATAATGCCAGATTCATGTGTCTGCTAATTTTATTTTTTTATTATTATTATTTTTTACATCTTCTTTCTTGTTCTTTATAATTCTGTTATATTCTAATCTAATTAATTACACCTTAAATAAACAAAGAAACATGAATCTAGGACATTTTATTGTTGAAGTTTTTGACTTATTCCTGCTAATTTGGGTTTACATTTCCACTGAGTAAGACAATACCCAGTTATTTTCTCAATATACTATGAATCCATACTAGACTTTTTTTTTTTTTTTTAATTCAAATCCACAGAAATTCAGGAATAGGAAGAATTGAGGACCTGTGCGTTTATTTGATCCACCCTCTATTCTGTTGTACACCCCACCCTTATACTGAGATCTTGTGTATCTTGTATTACCACTCTTTATCTCACTCTGGCTGTCGCTATAGAGCTAAACTGGTTTCATGTAAGTCATTTTGCTGAATTGTCTTCCTTGCTTACCTCTGCATGGTATTTAAACGAAGGTGGGGTTTGAGATTTTTGATTATTCAAGTAACTGTTCTGTAGGTGTGTATGATATTCATCACCCACAATAATAATGTAATTGTTGTTTTAATGATATGCTATCTGACAATATTGAGTCTTACTTACTTTGTAAAAGCACCTTTTGAGAGTCAAAGCATATTAACTGTGTGATGAAGCCTATTAGAGTGCCCCTAGAATTAAAATTATGAAAGCAAAATATATTTATAAATACAAAAAAAAGAAAGTATATTTAAGTAATATCATAAAATCAGATGTGCCTTATTTTAAACATCACATGAGTCCAATTACAAATGTGATATACAAATGCTATACATTTTTTTTCCTGTTTTGCCAGGAAAAACAGTTCCAAACAAAGCAAAACTGCAGTGTTTATTTCTGAATGACACTGTTCTTGAACAAACTCTGAGTGAGCTAGTTATTCAGTGATGCTTTCATAGTCACTTGGTTTGTTACTAAATGAATCAGCCTTTTTGAATGAATCATTTGAATTCAAAGAATCTTTCATTGAGGAACTCATTGAGGCTCTACTATTGGAGAAAGTGTACTAGCCAGTTTCTATCACCTCTTTCTTGATGTCATTAAATTTGTCAAAGTTTGACTTGTCTGGTAAACACGATTGATTTCCTAAACTCTAAACATTTTAATCTGGCTTTAATAAGGCTGTCGATTCATTACATTCTTTACAGTTTTTTTTCCAACAAAAGCAGTTTGTTTTTAGTGAAGACTTTTTTTTTTTAACTCACTCAAGGAACAAGCACAAGAACAGTATCTCTCACTCTTACAATTTAAAGTCATTTCTTTTTAATAGGTAATATAAATATATCTTCTGTTAAAAGTGATGTAACCTTAGGGGATTTTTAAAATAGTTAATCACTAACCAGACAGCATCATACACAAATATAAGCTTATGTAGCTTGATACGTTTAAATAGGAAGTGATTTTCTGCATTTAGAATCACTACTGTATTTATAACCATTTGGACAGAGTGGAAAATGTAATTTGTTATAAATAATCTGCTTTTTAATACAAACAGTATTTCTTTCAGCTGCACAGCCCCAAAAAAACTCCATTCCATTTTTATTTTTATTAATTACAGTACAAATGTAATTTGCACAAAACCATCTACTGCAACCAAGGATCCATATTTTGATTAATGTCTTACCATGTTGTACAACTAAAGTATTAAATGTGTGTAATACAAACCTCGGCTGGGTCAGTTGGCGTTTCTGTGTGGAGTTTGCATGTTCTCCCCGTGTTGGCGTGGGTTTCCTCCGGGTGCTCCGGTTTCCCCCACAAGTCCAAAGACATGTGGTATAGGTGAATTGGGTAGGCTAAATTATCCGTAGTGTATGTGTGTGAATGGCTGTGTATGTATGTTTCCCAGTGATGGGTTGCAGCTGGAAGGGCATCCGCTGCGTAAAACATATGCTGGATAAGTTGGCGGTTCATTCCGCTGTGGCAAACCCAGATTAATAAAGGGACTAAGCTGAAAAGAAAATTAATGAATGAATGTGTGTAATACAAAATCTAACTTTATTTATTTTTTGCTGAAAGGCTTGTACCTGCAGATATCCATTATATCAAACACTGTTTGACTGTTCTGAAAGGCTGTTGTGCTTTAATCTCTTTCTCACAGAACCAACGTTGTGATGAACTATACTGAAACTGAGTCAAAAGTTCGGGAAGCCACCAATGATGACCCATGGGGACCTTCTGGACAGCTAATGGGAGAGATTGCGAGGCAAGCGGAGGGGAATTCGATGATTTATCTGCATTTATCTGGACAGCAGTTGCGCATGCATCCTTAGATAAACTTTTCTTTTGGTTAATTTCAGGTGCACATTTATGTATGAACAGTTTCCAGAGGTTATGAACATGCTGTGGACAAGAATGCTCAAAGACAACAAGAAAAACTGGAGAAGAGTTTACAAGGTTTGCAATAATTGATAAGTATTGGGTTTTTGATTGAACAGTGGTGTCCTAGGCACCTATTGTTTTGTGCTGAAATGTGCTGAATTTGTGCTTATTGCAATATTGAATGCTTTCCCTGCACTGATCTGTTTTGAGTTTTGCTGTCTTCCCTATTTCAGTCTTTACTGCTGCTGGCTTACCTGATCAGAAATGGATCTGAACGCGTGGTCACGAGCGCAAGAGAGCACCTGTATGATTTGCGCTCAATTGAGAGCTATCATTGTGTCGGTGAGTAAACTGCACAAAGACGAGAGCTTATAATTATTTATCTGTCATGAATGCTGTTTGATGTTTCTCAGATACTGGTCAGTGATGGAATGGGCTTTTGTGTTTCAGACGAGAATGGCAAGGACCAGGGTGTCAATGTGCGTCAGAAGGTGAAGGAGCTTATAGAGTTTGTGCAGGACGATGACAGATTGAGAGAGGAAAGGAAGAAGGCCAAGAAAAACAGGGACAAGTATATAGGCGTGTCCTCTGATAGTATGTCAGGCTTCAGATACTGTAAGTCGCTAACGTCTTCTCTTTCTCAGTAACTTGCATACACACACAACATCCACACAATCATAAATATAAAGCTATTCGAGGTGTTTTACATCATATACATTAATCATGAGGAATTTATCTAATGGGACTCTCAGAAAACAAGGAGGTCTTCTGTCCTCTCCACCGTTATTTTCCCTAGAGGATTTGCATTGCCAGATGACTGAACTATACTGTAGGTTTATTTTAATACCCCGCATAGCTGCTTTTTCACATGACAGCATAAATTATATTTTTGATGTCCTTGATTAAGAAGCAAAAAAAAATGCTTTTTACAGTGCATGATTTGTAATGGCTGTTTCAGATTTAACTGGTATCTTGTTTTAGTTTAGTTCTGACAGTCGTTTATCTCTAAAGCTTAATGAAACTTGATATGCGTGTCTTTTAATGTGTTTTTGAGTTTGTGGCTTGCAAATTATATAGTAATATAACCACAGTTCTAAGTTCTAAGATATTTCAGAGAGGAAGCATCACAGGCTTATTTCGCTTCTCTTTACATTCACATTAAATTATGATGAATCTTATGATGAACCGAGTTGTTTGTCCCCTTAAAAGAAAAAAGACTATTTTTAATTAATATGAAATTAAGTATTTTTAAAGTACCAGTTTTGGCATCATTTTAGTAAGCACCATCTAATAAAAAGTGTAATTAACAAACTGGTATGTTAATTAAATTAAATGTTTATTATCACTTCTTGATAATATCTATTGCACTGCCTTTAATTTATGCTAATTAGGTAGTTATAATAAGAATAACTATTTAGAATAATGGAAATCACATTCACACCTCAAAAGTGAAATTAGAACTGGATTGGAAAATGTGTTTAATTGTCATAAAAATAAATCAAGGGGCATTTAAAAAAAAATTTTGGGATGAATTTTTGCATGTTTTTATGAGGCTATTTTTTCCCCTAATTTCCTGTATTTCTTTTCCATTATATATGTATTTAATTTCCATTAGTGTACATGGCAAAACACACTGTTTTATGCATCCTACAGCGGAGGACAGGTTTGATTCCAGGGAGCCACGCTCAAAATGGGATGAAGACTGGGACAAGAGCAAGGGAGCGTTCCCTTTTAGTGAAAAACTGGGAGAGATCAGCGATAAGATCGGAAGCACCATTGATGACACCATTAACATGTTCCGCAAAAAAGACAGGGAGGATTCGCCTGACAGATTCAGGTCAGGACCCCCAGGCCATCTCAACTTCCCTTCTCAGATCACCTGGAAACACCTATTCTTCTCACAAAATGCAAATGCATAAATGTTACGACTAATTAAATCAACAGATTGTTGACAGCTGTTTATAACCAAGTGAACTGATCATGTCATGGACTGTTTTTCCTCATGTTTTTTTACTCTATAGTGAGACAGATGAGGAGCGTCGGGGAACGAGAAACGGGCAGTCGGGGAAATCAGAATTTAAAGATAATGAAGAAACCGTGACAACCAAAAGCGTCCAGATCGTCCAGGCCACAGAGACCACTGCCACTCGTAAAAAAGGTGTTCCCTCAAAAACGATAGACCTTGGAGCAGCTGCTCATTACATTGGCGACAAAACCTCCAACAATTCTAACACAAACCAGGTAAAGAAGCACTACACAAAATCATTGGCTTTATAGCTAACCCTTTTGGTTAATAGAGACATTCTTTAATAAATAGTGTGAATTTACATGTAATTTTATATATATAGACTCTACACTGACATCTTGTGGTAGCTGTTTAGAATGTTTTCTCTTTTTGTTGATATAGACTACTACTACATCAGCAGTAAGTCAGCCCAGTTCTGGTTTGGTGGACCTGTTCTCAGCAGATCCTGCACCTGCTCAACCAGCCTCCAAAGGTACATAGTTAGTTTAGCAAATATTTAGAAAATATTGTAGATTATATTTAAAAATGTTATTTATTCACTTTTTGGTTGAGTAATTTCTCAACAACTTTCACTTAAGAGAGACTTAAGAAGTAGCATCCCAAAACTCTCTAGAGCAAATGGTTGCAAGGTTGTGGATTTAATCCTCAGGGAAAGCAAGAACTGATCAAATGTGTAAGTCATTTTGGATATAAAGCATCTGCCAAGTGCATAAATGTAAATAATACACAAGGATTCATACATAAACGAAGTAGGTGGAGCTGCATGATAAATTATTAAAAAAAACAATTGCAATTTGACTGTCTATATCAACCATAGTAAAACATTCAAATCTGCATTTGTGCTGCTTCAGACTCAAGAGAGAGAGAGAGAGAGATCAGTTATGTACAATTAAAAAATTACTTCAGTCTTTAGTGATTCCAGCCAGACAGTATCATGATTTCTGTCACAAAAACACAAATCATTGTAAGATTTCATTACATCATTAAACCAGTAGGTTGTGGCAAGTAACTGTTAATAAAATGTATTTGTCATTGAGTCATTATTCAGAAACACTGATTCATCCAGTTATATAAGTGAAGTCATTCATTCAAATTAATTGATTGATTGTTGTTGTCGTAAATAGATCACTGATGCATGTCATGAAGTAAACCATGCTGTCAAACTACTTTTCTTGATAAGTACTAATAATAGCTATTATTTGTGCAAACTATAGTTAGACAATCTTGAAAATGGATGACGAGATAAGTAAAAGTAGAAGAAAGCATTTTGCCATTAGTCTTGCGCTATGGCCATGTCCTGCTGAAAGGGAGGGGAGCACTGTGAAGTTTAGCATATGCACTCTCCTGTGCTCCTGCTGCCTGCTGGAACATTTAGTCACCGAGGCCAGATGTCAAAGTGGTCCCTGGTGGGTGTATAGTGCTGAGCAGATGCGCAGCTCCCTCTCCTCACTGTCCTGCTCCTTCCTCCACCAGCCGAACAGCTGCATCTGTCCTCCTCCACACAACTCCAGCTACAGGCTGCTGGAATGTAATGTGACCAGAGAGTGTGTGTGTGTGTCCCTCAAAGATGCCAACAGATGTTTCTTGTTTTTGTCTTTTCCATTTTTGTCTTTTCCTTAGGACATCAGTGAAGATTGATATGTTTGCAAATCTAGAATGTCATAATTGAATCTCTCTCTCTTTCAATCTAGGTCTCAGCTCTGACCTGATTGGAGGTTTTGCTGATTTCTCCTCTTCTGCAGCTGCAGCCAGTCTTCCATCATCAACTGGTATGTTTATGTAACCTCCTAACACACCATAAGGTCAAAAATACAACCTGAGAACTTGGTTGGTTTTACTTTTACTTTTCTTCAGTTTAGGCTTGGTAAGGCTTGCTTTAAAAATGAATAATTGTTTTTCATTAACAACAACACATTGTGTTAATATATTGACCAAAACCTTAATTTGGAAAAACATTTTAAAAATCAGTTTTAATTGAATGCTATTTATACTACCTTTCTGTTCATGGAAAGAAACTTAAAAAACTTAAAGAATTTTTTTTTTACAACAGCAATAATAATAAGAAATGTATCTCAAGAATATATTTCAAAATATTAGAATTTTTAATTTTTTTTACTGTCTGTTTTAGGTCAGTTAAAAACCAAACCTTTGATCGATAGTATTAGAACAGTATTAAAGCACCACCACTAATAATATCAGAACTAATAACCTTAAAAATACAGATAAATTTACTAAGTAATCAGCTAGTCGGCCATCAATACCAGTTCCAAATATCATGTAATTATTTTCTTTAAAAAACAACTCCAACAGAGAGAAGACTTTTATTTGTTTATTATTATTTTCTTTTCTGCCAAAAGTAAATTTCAGTTCTTTTTTTAATATATATAATTAAACTCTCATGTTAAAATGAAACCCTTAAGGGACTGCAACTTGAAAGACACAAAGTGGTGATATGTGTGTGTTTTTTTATATGGTTATTTAAATGTAGTTCTGGGAATATAACAGAAGGCTGTTTGTTTTTCTGCTGGACTGGAGTTTGCCATCCTCAGCTGCCTGTTTATGAAATACTCCAAGCAGAAAGCTCTTAAACAGTGAGAGGAGGGGGCAGCCATATGGTGGGCTGCTGTGCTAAAAGCTAATGAGCACAGACACATTTCAGCTCTTGTTGTGTGTGACACATCACCCTCTGCATTTCTGGCACTGAGCTGAAGTGACTTGAGAGTCTGAGATTCTTTTGATATTTATGCGTCTTCTGTGCCCCAATAGTTTCATTACTGTTTTCCTTGCATTTCTCTTGATTTTTGTGGCGCTCATTTGCATGCAAATGCAAATCCTCTGATTTATCAGCCAGATGATAAAGCCTGACATGAAGCAAGGTTGTGGATTTTGTGCAGTTATAGCACAAATATGCCTTTTGATCAAAAAGCTTCAGAACTATTACAGCTTTCTTGTGTCTTTCCTGTGCTCTCTATGTTATTTCTGTGCACTACTTCATCACCGTTTTTTCTTTAGCCCCTGCATCTAGTGGGAATGGAGGAGACTTTGGGGATTGGAATGCTTTTCCTGCAGCCCAACAAGCCGTCCCAGCAGCCCAGCCTGTGAACCCTGCAGGAATAAACCTTTTCTCAGGTTTTCAGACGGCTCCTACTCCTGCTCCTGTATCCACTGCTCCCTCATCTGACCTCTTTGACCTAATGGGCTCCTCCCAGACCACTAACTTCAGCACCTCCCAAAGCTTGAACTTCTCCATGACCACATCTCAGACCATTGGCATGCCATCGTCCAAATCACAGGTGCCTGCTGCTTTAGAGATTTTTCCTAAATATATTTTCTTGTGGCATTTTCTGAAATATTAGTAGTCTTCTGAAAGGTTGTTTGCTTTTGTAGTGGTTTGGTTTGCTTTCACAAGGATGGCAGATCCATCTAGAAGGATTGACAAGTCTACTTTGTGGGCTTATTGTTGCTGGGTATTTAGAGATTTATAATAGGTATTTGGCTGTCGTTTTAGCTTTAATTGTTCAATTATATGTTTCATTATATATGATATTATGGATAGAATTTTTTTAATGTTTAGAACAGGATTCAAAGCTTTTTCTAGACATCCTTCTTGAAGTTACACACCACTGTATGATGAAGAGGCACTGTTTCATTATCAGCTGCAATAACTGACATACTTGCTCACAGAATCACACACAGCTGCTTTTTATCAAACACATTTCCCGTTATGAATTCTGATACTGCTCAGTTCATTGTTCCTTTGTGTCAGTTCTAAGTTCATGTTACGAGATCACCATCTTTAAATACTGTAGTGATATATATATTTTTTGATCTTTCAATCTAATAATGTTGTAAAATGGCCTCATGAAATTTACAATTTAAGCAAAATATGTCATACTTAGTTACTTACATCATACTTACAAATGCGTTCCAGTGCATTTCATCAAATATTGCACCTGTATTAAACTTTTTTTTTTTAATGTATTGTGGCCCCTTGACATTACATTTATCACATAATAAAGATGAAACCGTGTGATGTAGAGCCTGTGTTGCACATAGATGATGTGGTTTTCATTCAGATCCCCCATCTGTGGAGTACTTAATGCAGCTCATCTAAGTGGAACTGCACACTAAACACTATTTACGCAAGAAAAGACAATTCTGGACGAGGTTCAGAGCCAGCGGTTTAGAGAGCAGGCAACATGAAAGCAAAACGAGCGAGGGTTAACACGCAGCATCGGCACAATTTTCCACCCACCCCCTCCTCATTACCCATCAACCCCGGTCCCCTTGGGACTCCCATCACAGAGGATGGCAGAATGAGGAGGAACAAGTTTAAGTCAGAAAACCATTAAATTGAAACAAAAGCCTTGCACAAAGATAATATTTGCATGCTAAAAGCCTGACCTACTTTAAAATGGCAAGTTTTGTTTGGCTAAAGAAAAAAGCAGCCCACCGATGGTATAATTAGAGGGACTTGAGATGCATTTTAACATGCTGAAATAATTTTAGGAGAAGACAATGCCTCTCAACCAACATTGCTGTCTTGTAGAACTCAAGATTCTTGATAACCCTGAAAAGCACAGTGTAATGTTCTGGAGAATTAATACTGTCTTTCATCTCCTCTGACTTGTGTCATTCTGCCATTGGCAAACATGGGAGAATTTTAAATATCATGCTTGAACTACTACAGAACAGTATCATCTTAACTGGATCAGAGAATAGTGTCTGAAGATTGTTTTTGATCATATTGGCACTATCGTATATGGTTTGTTTTAAAACTGACTTCATTTTCCTTTTGTCTTCGCAGCCACTGCAGACTATGGGGGTCCCGCTGATGCCCCAGCAGCCGATGGCCCAGAAGCCCAATCCCAAAGCCCCTGTGCCCTCCACCTGGTCCAACTCTAATGTAGACATAAGCCTGGACTACCTTGGCCCTGGCATGCAGCCGCCCAAACCTTCTCAGCCTACACTCAGCATGATGCAGCAAGGTAAGCACTGATACTGGGAGTCACAAGAGAGATGAAAAGACTTAAGACAAAATTACTTCAAAATTGTAGTCTAGTACTGATATTGATTACAGAGTACGTGATGCAAGTTGCAATACTAAAAAGAGTTAGTATTGTAATCATTTCATGAAATACTACTTTTAGATAACATTTTATCTTGTTTTAAACATTTCATTAAACAATACCATATTAAGAGAAGGAAATAATATTATAATTGTTTTTACATATACACTACCAGTCAAATATTTGGTTGTATAGTAAGCTTATTCTGCTCACAAAGGCTGCATACAAATACAGTAAAAACTGAAATTGTGAGATGTTATTGCAATAATAAATAACTGTTATTTTATTCTATGTTTAAAATTTGTGGTTTAAAGCTCAATTTTAAGCATGATTAGTCTTCAGTGACAATCCTTCCAATATTCTATTATCGTGATCTGCACAAGAAGAAACATTTTATTATTGTTGCTGTTTTTGTTGTTTGTCAGTTTGGGAAATTGATACAGTACCATTCAAAAGTACCATTAAACACTTATATTTATCACCATAAATTGTTCAAAAGTTAAATACATTTATATTGTAAAAAAAAGTTTGCAAATGAAAGCCAAAAACATTTTACTAATGTTGACAAATGTAAGAATCATTATTAGTGATTTTGTACCAATAATAACTGGTCATAATAGAAAAGCAAATCAACATTCATTCATTCATTCATTTTCTTTTTGGCTTAGTCCCTTTATTAATCAGGGGTTGCCACAGCAGAATGAACCACCAACTTATCCAGCATATGTTTTACGCAGCGGATGCCCTTCCAGCTGCAACCCATCACTGGGAAACACCCATACACTCTTATTCACACACATACACTACGGCCAATTTAGCTTACCCCATTCACCTATAGCGCACGTCTTTGGACTGTGGGGGAAACCGGAGCACCCGGAGGAAACCCACGTGAACATGGGGAGAACATGCAAACTCCACACAGAAATGCCAACTGACCCAGCCGAGGCTCGAACCAGCGACCTTCTTACTGTGAGGTGACAGCGGTACTCACTGCGCCACCGCACCGCTTGCAAATCAACATTGTTATGTAAATTCGTAATTCATAAAACAGGTTTTACTGTACTTTTGATCAAATAAATGCAGCCTTGGTGAGCAGAATTGGCTTTTAAAACTTTGTTAAAAATCTTACTGATTCAAAACATTTGACTGGTAGTGTATAAATACAACATCACATAAAACTTTAAACTTTATATTACATTAGGGTTCCCTCAAACAAGCATTAATATTAGCATATGTATATGTATCATGCCAACTACAGTCAGATAAAATTTAATATTTTAGGAGAAAGTATTGTTATTATGACTATTTTGTGGATTGCCAGCCCCTTTTTTCAATGTATTTTTTCTATTTTGTCCTGCGATAGGAGTTCAGACTCCTGCCAATATGATGACTCAGGGCTTTGCGGGCATGAACCTGGGCATGCAGGCTGCCCCTTCAATGGTCAGACCGCCCACCAACACCATGGTGGGAGGAATGAACATGGGGATGCAGCCTGGCATGACCGCTAGCCCCATGTCTATGCCACAAACGGGAGGTATGCCAGTCAATCAGGGCATGATGGGAATGAATATGAACATGGGCATGTCAGCAGCCACCATGGGCATGCCAGGAGGTATGGGCATGGGTACGGGGATGCCGGGCATGGGAATGAACCCTGCCATGGGACAGCCTAAGCAAGATGCCTTTGCAGATTTCGCCAACTTTGGGAAATGATTAGCCGAGTATTACACGAACAGTCCTTCTGGAGACGTGACCATGAAGAAGCTATGAAGAGCTAGAAGACAAAGACTACTTGAAAATAAGCCACGCAGGAATTGTTTGTTCATATGATGCTGATGTCCAACTGGATGATTATATTATTTTCTGTGTTCTTCTGATCAGCTGTACCAAGGAGCCCTGTCCAGTATGGCTGGTTTGTTCTGAAAATCGTTTCAGTCGTTGCACACGCACTTCCCACGTTTCCATGGGACATCGCTTTAAGGAATGTGATGATAGTGAATGACTCCAGTTGACTTTTTCCTCTCACAGAACTTCTTCATTTAACCCATAATGTACTTGGGTTTCTATTGCTGTAGAAAAAAAACAAATCATAATCAATTCTGGCCTTTTCTCTACTCTGCCTTAAGACGATAACCTGTAAATATTCTTTCGCGCCGCAGACAATAAGTTATTGAGTAACAAGATTAATGAAATTATGATGATGGTAAGGATTTTTCTATGGAGTAAAGATTGTGATCACTTGCCATTTTGTATTTGATTTTTATTCAAATGACCATTTACTGAAAAAAAAAAAATGAAGAACTCGGACATCAAAATGATGGATGGACGATTCCAAATCAAAACCATTGTGGCCTTAAATAGTTCGTGTGTAATATAATCTACTTTGCATCTTTTTGAAAATGCAAAATCTGTCCTTCAAACACATGGTGCCTGTCAGTCTCTTGCCCATTTTTTCCTAAAAAAATTATCTGAATATGAAATCACAGTATTTATTAAAGGTACTGTTAGAAAGAATAATAAGAAAAAAAAAACTGTTTTTGCATGGTTAACTTATAAGGAAGAGTTTGGGAGACTAAAATAAATTTATACATATTTGAACCTGATACAGGTTCATATTTTTATGCAGGTCTGCTCATGCTGAGAGTAGGCTGTGTTTTTGTGAAGCCTTGTAGCACAGAGTTGGATGCTGTAACCAGAGGACCATCACTGTATTGTCGAGATCATCTGTTTCTGTCTGCAGCGTCCGCTAAACCTAATCAAGCCCCTCTCTTCCAATCTGAGGCGTTTTATAAGCATAATGACCAAATTCTTCCTTTCTTGCTTCTTTTTTTTTCCCCTGAAGGGTTGGTATAGGTTTTTGTTAGTCAGTCTCTATAGGATCTTAACTATTGAGCGGTAAAGGGCGTGTTACAGGAAACACTATGTTTATGCAAATCAACAGCAAACAACAAAAAACAAACTCTTTCTTCCACTGAGAATGTTTTCGGTTTCATACAATGACTTGATTGTACTTATGATCTTTTATGAATGATAATAAAAAGTTGATTTCCATTTTCATCATAATGCTTGTGTTTGTCTCCACTTGTTAAAAATAGGCCTCTAAGGACTTGACTCCATATGTTAAAGGGATAGTTCAGCGAAAAATCTAAATTTACTCACCCTATAGTGATTCCAAACTTTCAATGAGTTTCTTTTTTTTCTTCTGTTGGACACAAGAGAAGATATTTTGAAAATGACATCCATAGTAGAAAAAACAAATACTGATGTCAAAGGATTCTGGTTTGCACCATTTTTTTCAAAATAGTTTCCTTTTGTGTTTAACAGGAAACTAAAACCGGTTTGTGACAAGTGAACTGTGAGTAAATGATGACAGATTTTTTGTTTTTGGGTGAACTATCCCTTTGTCTGTACATAAGATGAAGCAGTACAGCCACATGTCCTATATTTACCGGCTCCTTTGCAAGTGAACTTTTTAATTGGAATATAATTAGTCACATTTGTCTAATAGGGCTAACTTCAGCTTAAAAATTAAACCATATTACGTTGTATCCCTGGTTTGTAAAAAAAAAAAATCACCAAAATGAGCAAAATAGCCAACAAATTCAAAATAAGATGGTAAAAATATGTGTACTGTGCACTGAGTAATTGTTATGGTATGAAAATGCAAAAGTGACTGCATGTGTATTACATGCTCTGTTTATAGGCATGGCAGATTACAGGACATTATTTGAGGAAAAACTATTTGCTCAGTGGCGATGCTAGCTTCTGGGTTGCTATGCATAATTAGTCGTTTTTGTGGATCCATGTGAATGGAGATTATTTTGACAGTGTCTTTATTTAAAGCCTTTCAAAAAGGCAAAGGAAAAACGGTTCCGTTGTTAAGTATATAATTGTCATATAAATGAACCCTTAATCTATTACGTCTGCTGCAATTTAAGTGACTATAAATTACATTTAGAGTATGTTTACACAACAACAATGTACTTAAAAATTGAAAAGTTTTACCTTTGTATTTTCACAAGTGAGCATTTTTGTAGTTTTCCAATTGAAACTCATTTTCAAAAGTATGTTTATGGATTCCAAAACACTGCTGTCTTATAAATTAATGTCCAGTACACATAAACCTTTATTTATTATTATTTTTTTAAATCATTATTTTACCCGTGTATATTGTTTAAATTTACCACCCTTATATTTGTGGCTGTTTTCACCCCATTGACTTCCATTATAATGACATTTTTAATTTGCAAAGCCATGACATCAAATAATCATGCATTTGTTATTGTTGGTGGTTTTCCAAGAAGAGGTCAAATAAGTTGGCACTATTAACCCTTTAGTGTGCAAAAAAAGTTTACCAAACCTCCAATAAAAGAATGCATAATTATATGGTGTTATGGCTTTGCAATCAAAAAATGTAGTTATAATGGAAGTCAATGGGGCAAAAACAGCCACAAACATAAGGAAAGGGTGATACATTTGCCCAGAGTGTATTGTTGAGTTGTTGTTTTTTATTTCAAAGTATTTTTCCCAAAATAAGCTTTGTCACAAAAAATAATTCCATTTGCTGAAATACGGAGAAAGTTGCTGCCAAATTAAGTCTCAAAATCACCCCAGAGTGGATGAAAACATCCCCAACAAACAGCACACAAGGGTTAAAACTACATGCCTTTGCATTTTACACCCTGGTTTTCAAAACACTAAACAGCAATTAACATAAAACGTGAGTAAACCCATTGTCTTTTGGGTGAACTATCACTTTAATGGAAGGTTGTCAACTTAATTTCTGACCCTGACATTATGTTCTGTATGTTAGCTGTGGACATTTTGAATAGTCGCTTTATATCCCTCCATCTGGATCATCATGTGTTCCCCTTGCCCTGGTGATTTTATGAATATGCAGCAAGGATATTTTCTCATAAATATATTCGGATCCTGAGTTTTCTTTTATGGGTGCAAGAGACAATCTACATTTCTACTATTTCACAAAAAAACCTATACTATGGTGCTGAGAAAACACATTCCTTACTAGGTTAGATAATGATCCAGCAAGCAATCTGACCAGCAGTTACTGTTTAAACCTCAAGTCTCTGTAACTAAGGATAGTTGAATTAGGCAAAACAAAATGTCTTATATCAAGTGTAGAAATAAAATGATGTGAAGCAATGCATATCGACATGTGACTGAATAAACCGCACCATTATAGTTAATGTATGCAGCAAATGAAAAATAACAATCAGACGTCAAGACAAAAAAGCCTTGAGTGCCACATGCAATTTCCAGCCTCAAAAAGCCCAATTAACCCATTTATATGGTTTTTCTGAAACTCCGTAGAGACTCGGCTGCAATTTGTGCACTTAAAGAGAGAAATGCCTAACAGAAAACTCTTTAAGTGTGACATGAAAATAGGAGCATCTACTGGCGGCCCATAGTTTTAGACAGATTGACTTTCACTGAATATCAGCAAATGATTTCATAAATGATTTCCTCTTGATGATTTGTAAAATGTGTAAAAAAGAAAAGAAAAAAAAAGACTTGCTTACAGTGCATCAGTGTTTTACTTCCCCCTAGAGGTCATTCAACGCAAAAGCAAACGGTGTGTGTGTGTTTAACAGATCACCAAAAAATTGACCGAACACAATTAAAAAGTTTATTTTACTCGATTTTTTTACTCGAAACATAATTTCATCCGGTGATATACATATCAATATGATACACAAAACCTTTCTGGGTGATTTCCAAACAAAGGGAAGTTTTTAATCCTGTTGTATGTTCACGAGAAGTATGTTTTCTCCTCGTATAAACAGCTGATTGACATGACGAGTGTGCACTCGTCCATACTCCACTTTAGGCCTGGTTTCAGATTTTTGCATCTCTCTTGATGTACTCTTGTCTTTCTCGGAGAGCTCAGGTTTCTCCTTGCTGTGTCCTGGGTCGGTTCTCCTTCTGCTTTGGTCTTTGAGTTGAGATGAACCGCCGCGTGGGTCTGACTTTAAGAGTTTATCTCCTTGCTTCTCAACCGCACCAAGGGCCGCAGTCTCTTGCACTTTTAGCTTTTCAAATAGCTGTAATAGAAGGTTAATTCGATTTCTAAAGCAATATAGTTACTTTCAAAACTCTAAAAATCAGTAGTCAGTAACAATTACATGTTGATTTAAGATCAAAATGCCAGTTGTAATAGCTTTTTCTTCCATGTTGTAGTGTATATTTGAGTGAAATGGCTTCCCAAACATGGCTTTTTTTACAACTAGTGACAGCTTCTGGAAGTATTTTTCACATTAATTTTCTCTTAGTGGTGTTGGGAAAACGCATTACATGTAACGCGAGATACATAATAATATTACTTTTCTAAGTAACGAGTAAAGTAATGCATTACTTTAAAAAAAAAAGTAACGCAAATATTATTACTTAATTTTTTAATGCAATGAGAGTTACTTTTAAGTTTAATCAACTTAAAAAAATTTATTGCTTTTAACTAAAATTAATGTAGTCACTTTGAATCATGCACTTAATAAGAGAATGTTCTCCCCATGGGAACAGACAGAAATGAAGGTGCAAGAGCCTTACATTTCTGTGATGAAAGTATTCTCATTATTTTGAACGCATTGAGGAAAAGAAAAAGGGGATTGTCTCAATAACACAAAGTAGCAAACACATTGCTTTAAACTTTCAATGATCTGCATATACAGCATGTATAGCTCTGGGGTCAGGAAATTCTCAGAAGATAACATTACCCTACATTATATATTTTTTATGTCTTTATTAAAGGAAATTGAAGGTGTAGGTTATACAGTACATTGTTAATTGCAGAGCTCCTCTATTTAAAAAAAGAAAGAAAAAAAACCCCTGCAAGTTCTAAAAGAGATAAAGCCTCAGCCAGGTCAAAAGTAATGCAAAAGTAACCTAACAAGTTACTTTTTGTGGGGGTAACTCAATATTGTAATGCATTACTTTCAAAAATAACTTTCCTCAATGCTGTCTTTTAGGCATATATATGGTATAAATCTAAAAAAACTGTTACTATAAGCCATGAACCAAACCAACCAGAAACCTGGAGAACCACAACATTGCAAACTTGAATTTGAAGTAAAGCAGAATAAAAATTAATAAATTACGATACTTATTGGATGGCTTTAACAAGGGAAAGGACTAAAATAAATCAAATATTGATTTGCAAACTAATTAAAACCAAAGAAAAACATTGCTTTACAGTGGTTGTATCTATAGAAAATATATTTCAAGTTTATTGAAATATATGTCGCACATACACACGTTTAAGTATTGAGCATGTAGGGAGACAACTCATTTGCATTGCTTCATGAGAGTGGGCGGAGACAACTCATTTGCATCGCTTCATGAGTGGGCGGAGCTACAGATCATTTTTGGCACACTGCTTGTTGGGGCTTTCAGATTGGTGGAATTTTCTTCACAGCACCACGGGTAATGTAGCTTTTTCTGTGCTACTTACCCCATTAAACGCAACACTGTTAAACAATAAGTTTCATTTATCTGAACAGATAGGTCTCTTTAAAAGTTTATCGGAAGCAAATTTTTAATTCTGGAACCTTCTTGTTGTGATTTATTGAAAATTAACTGTATGGTTGTAGTTTGCTAATAATGTAATCTCATGAGTGACAGGCTACCCTGCCTCACACAGGTAAACAACACAAAGAACAGATGTTGATCTGCAAAAATTCATTGTTTGTATTCCCTAAAACGGGCCATTTTGATTACATACTCATTTTAAAATATGAAATTAATTACCCTTGTGATAGTAAGCGCTTTCTCATGATAGAGTGCTTGTCCCAAAAGGGGCTCCCTGTATGTTTCATCCACATCCACCATTGCCTGGAAACAAAAGGTGAGCAGGGTTAAAAATGGAATCAAACATTTATTACTGAGTATAAACAAAACAAAAAAAGTAGTTGTTAAAGACAGCTTCATACACACCAGGTTCCAAAACTTATCAAATGCCACCACAAAACCTGAACACACTCCCCGGAGCCCTTTAAAGGTCCTGATGTGAACTTTGACTCTGATTTTCTCCTGAACACATCGGTTCAGTTCTCCTAATGGACTGCCTGTGTGCACTGCAAAGAAAAACTGAAGATTGTGAGATTACTACCTAGTTAGGTCTTGAGACAAGTTACACAGGAATATACACTTTTTCTATGTATCGGTCAATTTTGAGATTTTGGCCTTTTTATAAAGCATTTTGATTTGCTTTGTCGAATCATGAATACATCCAAAATATATTTGTTTATATAAGTGAATATAAGTGTTTCTTGTGCAGCACTTTATCAATTTGTATGTGTAGATTTCAATTACATTATATATTTCAAAAGGCTGCTTTCTCACTTTTCTTTTCTCATGTACTGAAGCATAATTATGCAGTTTTAAAACTTTACAGTTGTATTCATCATACATGTCTTGTGAATATTTTTATAGAGGGGTGTTAATACATTATTTGTTTGATTATATACAACATTTAAACTACAACAAAATGATACAAGAATTTTGAACCCAGCTTCACTTCAAATGTTCATATTTTGTACTAGAAATATATGCAAATTAGCACACAAGAAAAACAGTTCACCCAATAATGAAAATGTACTCACTCTCAAGCGGTCATAAACCTTTATGAGTTTGTTTCTTCTGTTGAACACCAAATAAAATATTTTCAAGAAAGCTGAAAGCCTGTAAACATTGACTTCCTTAGTATTCGTTTTTCTTCTTATGGAAGTCAGTGATTACAGGTTTTCAGCTTTCTTCGAAATATATTCTTTTGTGTTCAAAAGAAAGAAAGAAACTCATAAAGGTTTGAAACAAGGGTGAGAAATTGATGACAGAACTTTCATTTTTGGGTGAACTATCCCTTTAACTAAATAAAGCCTTATTTGCATATTTAAACAATGTTTTAAATTGTTAATACGACTTTTTGTAATACAATTGTTAAAATTGTAATACAAAAATGTGTTTGCAATTCTTGATGCAACCTATAAATCAACTGGGAAAATTACAACTATAATTAGTTTTTATTTTAGCCTATTCATTAAAGAAAATGTATTCACTCTCATGTGGTTATAAATCTTTATGAGTTTGTTTCTTCTGTTGAACACAAAAAAATAAGATATTTTGAAGAATGCTGAAAGCCTGTAACCATTGATTCTATAGTAAGAAAAACAAATACTATGGAAGTCAGTGGTTACAGATTTTCAGCTTTCTTCAAAATATCTTATTTTGTGTTCAACACAAAGAAACTCATAAAGGTTTGAAACAAGGGTGAGAAATTGATGACAGAATTTTCATTTTAGGGTGAACTATCCCTATAACTAAAAAATGTCTTATTTGCGTATTTTACAATGTTTTAAAAAAACAAAACACTAATACAAAAAAAAAAATTTGCAATTCTTAATGTAATCTATAAATCACCTGTAATTAGTTTTTATTCCTATCCCTATTTATCCCAATTCGTTCACCAGAGTCTTGCCTTAAAATAAATTATTCAGCACTTTTGGTTTGGTGTATCAACAGTTTAGTGTTTGTTGCTTTATCACTAAACAGATGAACATACGTGGCATCCTCGTGAGCACATTTTTGGCAGTTTTTCTTTGCCGCGGCGGCCGCTTCACTCCGCTCCCCTCTCCCTCCTCCGGCACCGGGTTGTTCACCATCAGTCTCTTCAGCCTCTCGATCCTCTCCGGATCAGCTATACCTTTCTGAGCTTTTCTTAGTCTCTTCTCCACATTTTCGGGTTTGGCTCGGCCTCGACCCCCTTTCATGAAGCTCTCATATTCAGCGATGTTATTAAAGCACTTGATATTGGGGTAAGGCAGAGGCACTTGAGGGGAATACAGAGCGAGCAGAGGGTCAAACTTATCCGAACTGATGTCCAGCTTAGTTTCGACGTCGTCTTCGTCAGTCTCTGGGTTTTGACCGGTGGTTTCTGTAGTGTTTTGCTGGTCAGACCTTTGGCAGAATGCTGGACAGCGCACACTTTCAGACTTTCTCTCACCCTCCTCCATTTTTGAATGAGCCGCAGTCAGACTGTGCGGAGGATCATGGGTAACTTTTGAGTGTGTGAAGCCGCCGATAAAAACATCGATGACGTGAAGGCGTGTCAAATTCACTTGTAGAGTTTTACATGTGTACTTATCTTCGTGCTCCTTTTAAAGACGTCGAGATTTATATTTACTTGATT
This sequence comes from Danio jaintianensis, assembly GCA_903798115.1. Lineage (NCBI taxonomy): Eukaryota > Metazoa > Chordata > Actinopteri > Cypriniformes > Danionidae > Danio > Danio jaintianensis. The sequence goes on along the minus strand of CAIGQV010016735.1, from coordinate 13,921,644 downwards.
CAGTATTGGCTATTAAGAAAGCTATGAAGACTGTTAGACTATGGACTTAAAGGGACAGTTCACACAAAAATAAAAATGTGCTATTTACTCACCCTTAAGTGATTCCAAACTTGTATGAGCTTCTGTTTTCTATTGAACATAAAACAAGATATTTTGAAACCTGTAACCATTGCCTTAGGAAAAACAAATACTATAGAAATCAACAGTTACTGGTTTTTATATGGTAAAATTTTTTAATATTCTTTTGAAGAAGAAAGAAACTCATGGGGTTAGAAACAGGTAAATATGAGTAACTGATGACAGAATTTAAGATTACTATCCCTTTAAGGTCTTTATGTAAGAAATCTTATATAAAATTAAAATAACCATTGTAAATGGAAACCCGTCATTGCACCTTTCCTTTTTTCCCTACTTTCTTTTTTATTATATATATTTGTCTTGTTATCTTTGTATTCTTTTTGTAAATGTCACTACATCGTTAATACTGGTGTACTGTTATGTATGATATATATATATATATATGCTGAAAAGAAATGGTAGTTTATGCTGTTGATTGAAAAGACATATGAAGTACATTCGAAATGAATATGAATTTATTTGTGAATATATAGACTTTTGTAGACTTTTTGTAGCAGGGATATACAAAATAGTATACAAAAATCACATAGTATGACAGATAGCTGAACAGCTGAATTGACATTAATGTAATTAATATTTTAATGTAATGTAATTAATATTTTATTTATGAATAATATTGTTATAATATTAATAGTAAGCATATATATTTATGATTATTATTATTGGTGGTGGTGATGGCTTGTTGTTTTCATTTTTGTATTATTATTTTTCATAATCCTGTTTGTGTAATTTTTTTTTTCTTAAATGTCTATGTACCCAAGACAAAATATGTGCCAAATAAACACTGGCCAAATAAAACTCATATGACGAATAATAATAATATGCATACGCACCACCACGTCAACCTTATCTATGTCAATATATAATCAAATATTTTTTTCATGATAACTTTCTTGCCTGCAGTCACACAAACCACAGCTTCTGCGTTCCTCCTCCTCGTCACCTGGCGGCAGTGCACGCTTGTGTACAATCCTGTCAAAACACACGTAGAAGTGTCTGTTCGAGATGTATTGTCCTAAAGGCAAACATTCCCCTATCGCGTATACGTTTGAAAATTAGTCTTCAGGTACAGAAAAATCAATATACCACTTGCTGCTTCTTGGCTAATGGATATTTTAAGTATATGTTTGCGCTGCTTATGATTTTACAGTACGGTTCTCCTGTGAAGAATTGATGTACAAATCATCGTAGAAAGATGTCATGTGAAGAAAACCCGGACATAATTAATTAGTTCGAGATTCAACTATACGCATTCACATGTATGGATTTCTGAACTGTCATCAAGAGTGGATTAATAAAACAAAGATGATGGTTCATCCAAAGAGCAGATCTTGAAGTGGACTTTGTCAGCACTCTGGAGATTTCAGTAAGAAACATTTCATCCCTAAAAGAATAGATAATAATATTGTGATTTAAAAGACATTTTATTGATATATACATTGATTAAATGTTGTTTATAAACAATACTTCATGTCTTACGGTGTATGACATTAATGAATGCTGTGTTTTCTAGGTTGTCCATAAAAATGGAGTTTCCAGGACACAGTCAGCAGCTGTTGGCAAGCTTGCGCTCTCAGCGTCTGCAAGGTTTCCTATGTGACTGCACTGTGCAAGTCGGCTCAACTCATTTCAGAGCCCATCGTGCTGTACTGGCCTCTTTCTCCCCTTTCTTCCATATGTTTTACTCCGATCAGTCAGTGGGGAACACCAGCACAGTCAACGGAGGACCACAGAGAGAAGCAGTGTGTATTAATGGAGACATCGTGACTCCTCAAGCCTTTGGGCTCCTGCTTGATTTCATGTATGAAGGGGTACTGCTACAAGCAGCCCACCCGCCTCCAGAGGATGTGCTCGCCGCTGCCAGCTTTTTACATATGAATGACGTGGTGCGGGTTTGTAAGAGGAGACTGCAGGGCCGAGGATTGGCTGAGGCTGACAGCACAAGAGTAGAAGTAGGTGCAAATGAGTCTGCTAAACCTGGAGGACTGCAACACTCTCCCGGAGAAGATGCAGCCGGTGCAGAAAGAGATGGAGCACTGGCACATTGTTCTCAGTCCAGCCAACAGATGTCACTTTTTATCGATGCCAAGACTATAACGCAAGCTGGGATGGCTAAAATGCTCACACACAGTGTGGGGAGTTCAGAAATGGCAGACACTACTCAACCAGGAATGGATTCGCAACCAGCTGTTAGTAATTCTTGTTCAGGTCCATCCACTTCACCGAAACCTGACAAGACTAGAATATCGGCACGGTCTACTTGCTTTGAGTCGGCGCTTTCAAGTCCCTGTAGTTCAACAGAACTGATTCAGACAGAAACTCAACCGGTTGTAGCCACCACTGCAGCTCTGAGTAGGGTGGACAACAACACCAGCGCTGCTCCAGAACACGAGCCCAGTGTTTTTATACACGCTCAAAGGCTAAAAACCCAGAATAAACATAGTGGAAATCCTGGGTTATCACAGCAAATTCAGAACTTAAATGAACAGAGAAATAAAAGCACTGCAAGAATCCTGCAAAATAGGTGTAAAAAACCTCAGACGTTAGTTGAGTACAGTGATGAAAACGGCAAAGTGAAAGTGGAGGCCATTGTGATTTCTGATGAGGAGTCTGATGATGCAGATGAAGCTGTGGTCATGGATGACAGCCCGAGGATAAATGCAGATTTAGATCACGCGGACGATTATGACAGTAACCATGATGTGGAGGATCTCACTGATACTCAATTCATACCTGCACATCAGTTAATCCATCTTCCCCATCAAGAACCCCTTTCTTTCCCTCCTTCACCGCAAGGCCCTAATAATTCCACAGCAGAATCTAGCAACTTCCCGTCATCCATTTTTCAGACCGGTTCCCAATCGGAGCAGCAGGCCATGTACCTCGAGGATTTTCAGGACTCACTTGGGAATTATGTGGACGATGTGCCTACTTGTAGCACTTGTGGAAAGACCTTTTCCTGCGCGTACACCTTGAGGAGACATGCCATTGTGCACACAAGGGAACGGCCATATGAATGCAGCTACTGTTACCGGAGTTACACGCAGTCTGGAGACTTGTACAGGCACATCAGAAAGGCACATGATCAAGGCCTGCCAGTCAAACGCAGCAGAGTTGACTCGGACCCTCCATCTTCATCGCCACCTCCACATCCTCCTCAGACATAGCTGTTATTCCTGGATGGCCACTGTCCTGCAGAGTTTAGTTTCAAGTCTAGTTAACATCTGAACCAGCTAATCAAGGTTTTCGGACTCTGTAGAAACTTACAGGCAAATGTGTTCAAGCTAAACTCTGAAAGAGCAGGATTGGACACAGCTGCTCTTAACAGATCCTTCGAGAAATTACTCAAAAATATCGGTGGGTTTTGGCAGATGTTGGGAATTATCATGATAATTCACCATAACCATCTCTGTGGCTCATGCCTTAAAAATGGTAAATGCATTGGAATGGAAACCATTTAACTGCTTCCATGCAACCAGTTTAACTAAATCAAGGTATTTTGTTAGTTGTTTTAGTTTTCCATGTTCTTGAGCCTTGTAATGTTGCACAATCTGTTTTTACATTTCATTGCTAAAGTAAATGTTTTTTATGTAAAGAGTGGGAGGGGGAGAGAGAGAAGTATCGGTAAATTATAATCGACCGTCAGTGGTTCAACAAAGCCTTTTTATAAGTTAATAATTCACCTCGAAATGACAATTATGTAGTCATTTACTCACACTGAAGTCATTTCAAAAGACAAATTAAAATATTATACGAGCAAAATTATGACAGTGAATTTTGATAATTTATTGTTTTTAATTTAGCTTTTAATTCTAGACAAACATGAATCAAGTGAAAAATACAATCTCAATCATACATGTGAATAAAAGCCTAAATTAAATCTTCATTATATAAAGCAATTCTGTCTCTTAGGAAAACTTGGTTAAAACAGCCTGATTCACTTGTAATTATTATTATTTTCAATCTCTGTTAACATATTGAAGCATTTCATGTGAACCATGTGTGTAAACATTCTTTATATTTCATAGAAATATCTTCACCTATTTTCCCATGAATACATTTCTTGAGGGTTTGAACTGAAATGACTTTAGTGAAGTGAAGTGAAGTGTAGTGTGGCCAAGTATGGTGTCCCATACTTGGAATTTGTGCTCTGCATTTAACCCATCCAAGTGCACACACACAGTTAGTGAACACACACATACCGTGAACACACACCCGGAGCAGTGGGCAGCCATGCTGCGGCGCCCGGGGAGCAGTTGGGGGGAACGGTGCCTTGCTCAAGGGACTTACCTCAGTCGTGGTATTGAGGGTGGTGGAGAGTGCTGGTCATTCACTCCCCCCACCCCCAATTCCCGGATCACCTTCGGATCACGAGTCCAACACTCTAACCACCAGGCCACGACTTTAGGGTGAGGAGATGATAGCATTTTCATTTCAGAGTGAACAAAGCCTGTTATTTCATGGTGATGTTAAGCAGTTTAAAATGTTTTGGTTTTTTTATTTAAAGAACTATAGCTGTTATACCAAGAAATATGCATCCTTTAGACCAGTTAACTGACTATCAATTACATGGAAGTGTTTTGCTGTGTATGTGTTTTGTGCTGTTTTGTGTGAGAGTGAAATCAATGCTTTTATTTACCAGTGATGCATTAAATTAATCAACAGCGACAGTAAAAGTCATTTAAAGACTTTTTGTTCATCCAAGAATTTTACAAGAGAAAAAAGTAATTTAGCTGTGGAATCAGGTACAAAACAGCTATTTTTAACTGTAATAAAATGTCACAATATTACTGTTTTTACTGTATTTTGATCAAACAAATGTATCTTTGGTGAGCATAAGAGACTTCTTTCAAAATCATTAAAAACATTACCAATCCCAACCTTTTTTCATTAATGAATATCAGATCAACATGTAAAATGGTAAATAAATAATGTAGCAGTTAAATAATAAGCAGTTATATGGGAAAAGTAAGAGTTTGCACATGGGAAAACAATAAAACAACACTTTAATAGATTGTGACATTCTTACTTCAGGATCAGTGTGGTAAAAATGGTGGTCTTCCAGCGAAAGATCATTTTTACATTTGTTTAACTGTAACAGTGTACTTGAAACGAAGCAGATCTCCACAATAAAACAACTTCCGTTATCAGTCATCTACTGGTCCATGCATCTGCAGGAAGAGGTATTGATTTACAAGTTAATGCTTTAGAGAATTTGAATTGAATTGACAGAAAATGTGTTTAACACAGCAGATAGTAATAATGACGGTAAATAAGTGCTACCAAAAGTAACTCACTGCCTCTGCTAACTCAGGCCATGTCATCGCCATGACAACTCCGTCATCAGATGTGGGCGGCGTCTCCAAATTCCAGTATGTGAAATTATGAAACACTGAAGAAACTTTTACTATTCTGTCCTAGAAACAATTGTTAGAAATCATTGAAGAGGCGTTTTCCTAAAAGGTAGACATCTAATATTCTAACGTGTATGATCTGCAGGCACCTCTTGATCAGATGCAGGCTTCTGGACCTCTTTCAGCACTACTCCTGTGTATCCTTGTGGGCAATGCAACCCCTGACCCTTCAGCCCTCGGCCTCTGAATGACACTGTGGTTTCTGCCAAACACAATGTTATCTTTATCGGGTGGAGTGCTAAAACTTGAGTTGTAGTCTCGAGGTGTGTGCTGGTGTTTGACTAACCGTGTTTGCGTTCCTTCACAGTGGGATTAAAGAACCTGAAGACTTCGGCGGGTCCGTCATGCTCTATTTCGCAAGGTAACAGGTGGATCTGTGGTTTGTCAGCTTGTTTGATGGAATCACGCCGGATGGATGTCACACAACTGTTTGCTGTCATCTAGTAAAACAAACTGTAGTTAGGATTTTAAGTGTTTTATGTAAGAGAGGCAGTCCATATGTGGCTTTGTGCACTTATGAACATGATTCTTTTCTTGTTATAATGGTTCAAGTTAATTGGGGTAAAGTTGGTTTTAAAGTTTTACCTTACCTTTATATTCACACATTATGACTTTCTCCTTAATAATATAATTTCAGAAAAATATTCTTTGCTAAAATATTGAAATCATATTAGCAGCCACTCACTATCAAAGTACAACATTGTTCACAGTTAACTAAATAGTGCTAATGTTGTTTTTAAGTCGTACTTGCATGATATTTCAGTCAGAATATTCAAAGTAACGTGGTAAACAATATAGGGACCGTGTCAGAAGTTGTCATTGAACTAATGTGCGGAAACAAAACCAACTTTACCTCAATTTCAAGTTATATGTGCTATCGATCGATATACACATTTGTTGGTCAAAGCAAGGATATATTCGTATGTTCGCTTTTACGTTTAGTGCTTAATGTACACAAATGCCTATGCAAAGCTGTTCAATGGCAGATTCCATTTTAACAACGTGCCAAGACTTAAACAAAATCAAGACTTTTCTCTTAATTTTTTTATTTACAGCAGTATAAAATACGACATGAAGGCCCGCTGAACAATCATTACGTATTAAAATGAACAACATATACACTTTAATTATTAAAATATTAACTGTAACACGAAAAAATTGAATTACAAAGTTGAACTTCAAGGTGATATTGTGTTTCGTGCAATAAAATCCACTCAGAATCTTTTTCCAATGATTTTAATATTTCAGAAAAAGCTACTTGTATCAACAACAACAAAACGGAACCTTCTGTAAGTGTAATCTAGTTTGGCAAAACAGAAAAAAACAACACTTTACTACGCCTAGAACAAATGCAGAGATATCAATCTTACCTTGCTCGTTTTAACACTGTTTATAGGTGTCACGTGGGTCAGCTGCGCTTACTGTGATTGGACGCGATGTATTTCTTCGTTAACACGTGGTTGCTTTTCGCGGTAAAATCCAAAGCGTTCTGCCACCTACCGTTTCGTAGTAGACGAAGAGTTGATAACAACAATGTTATTTCATAAATATTATATACTGTACATTTATAAAAACAGAGAGTGACATACACACAAATAATGTTGCAATAACTTGTTAAATATTTCATCACAGCTCATTGTTTACAGGCGCCCTACGAGTGCAACACTTATTATATTCCCACTAGGAACTCGGAAAGACTAGGAACGTTTTTTCTTTATGGCGAACGTGTTTCGCTCATGCCTTCACTATTCGAGTAAGATTAATACAGAGCATCTATTATGTTAGTTAGATAAGTTACGTATTACACTTTCTGTAGGGAAAATGGATGTAGTCCCGTGTTTAAAAGTGCCGCAGCGTCACGCACAAATGTACAGGTAGGCAGAAAACAAACAGTTGTTTTGCATTGCATATTTATGTAAGCAAAATAAAAGTATCGTGTTCTTGCTTGTCAGTATTCAACTTATATTTGAAATAAACGTGATATGTGTTAAGTTATTTTCCTGTAAGCCTCTTTATGTTGATATTGTGAAATGATAATATTGATTAAAATTGAAATTTTAAAGACACAATATCAGTATTATAGTTTCTGAAGTAAACTTTACTCAAAACACACCCATTAATGGCAAATCCAAAGAACAGATACTAACTTACTTTCTGAGCTGTATATGTTGCTGTCATTTTAGAACTGAAGGAGGATAGTTACAAGTTTCTGTGTTTGTTTTAATAACTTACTGTTGTAGTAATGTGTTAACTGTTTTCAGAGAATACTTAGAGTCACAAGGTGTTCTGGACCGCAGGTACGGTGCAGAGAAACACTCAGATGGCACTGTAACTCTTCCAGTTCTAGCATCTGTTGTGCCACAGCTTGATCTGGTGGCATTAAAGGAACATGTCGCACAGGACAGCTTTTGTAAAATTGTTGATATCCAGGTAAACATAAACAATAAAGAGATGTTTGCACCTAAATCACTGAACGTCTGAACTGCAAAATAAAATATCTGTTTAATTTTAGGCTCAATTATCAAAGAAAAGCAAAGTTAAGTCAGTCCATATGAAGCTTGTAGAGGCTTCACAGTCCTTTCTGGTTTCTCAAGGGAAAGAATGGAGTGAAGATCTGGAAAGAGACATTCCTGGTCGATGGCAATGCCATGGAGATCTTGTGCTGTTTAGTGAAGGCTGCTTCTCCAATGCAGTATGGAAAGAAATTGGTGAGTGATGATAAATCCCAAACCCTCTATAGTCTCATTATATATATATATATATATATATATATATATATATATATGTGTATATATGTACTCTGTTAAAATTGATCTAATATGTCTGATTGCATGCAAAATATTTTGTTTGTTTTAGGATCTGAATTCTGGACTGCAGTTGCGCTGACGCTCGGAGTAAAACGTATAGCTCAAATAAAAAAGATTTCCCAGGATGGTTATCGAACACCTATAGTGACGATGCTTTTAGGTGCCAGCAGCTATGTAACACACATTGATAACCACATTAGGTATTTAATATTTTTTCTTGTTATTTAAAATATGCATCTCAACATATATTAACCCTTGTAACATTTTTTTTTGTTTAAAAAAAAAAAAAGCACAGTTTTTAGTTTTAGAACAAAACTGCATATTTTTTCATATATTAAAAAATGCACGTTTTCCCCCTGTTTTTAATGTTTTGTCTTGGATCATTTTGGAACCGGGTATATGTGAAGCACCTATAGATGTCAGAAAATATGTGTGTACAATTTTACATTGGTCTCAAAAGTAACTTCGCCATATCTCACACACTTCTGGGATTGAATTTTGCTAAAAAAACATGAATACTGTATATCTGCCTTTTGACAAACATTTGAAGCCGTGAACACATTTTTATCTGAAAGTGATTCTTTATGCAAGTAAAAATTAATTATTTTGTTTAAAAACAAACAAAAATGTTGTTTGTCATAAATTAGGAATTTTAAAGGAAATGTTAATGATGGTAGTTCTCAGATTATATGTTTGTTATAAAATGTAGTATATTATAAATTAGATATACTGGCAGTAATATATATTTTATACAACAATATATTCAGATTTCAATATAGAAGACGAATAAGATTTCAATATTTTTGTTCAAGTTTATTATTTGAAGTTAAAAAAACAAGAAAATTCTGTAAAAAATAATTAATAACATTAGCAGTTTTTCACATTTACCCATTATTAAGAAGCTTCTTGTCAGATAAATTATGGTTTTAATTGATATGAAGTTATGACAAGATTCGACAGTCCCAGAATACAAAAATACAGTCGAATACAGATTTTGAATGCATTATGAGGATAAAATAAATATTAACATAAATTATTCTTTCTTTCTGTCTGTCTGAAATTTTTAGGTATGAGTTTGACGTCACCAAGTGCATGTTCTCCTCTGGAAATATCACAGAGAAGCTCAGAATAGCCTCGTTTAACTGCAGTGGAGAGACTGTGGTTGACCTGTATGCAGGTAAAAGTAACAGCTCAGGTGAAATGCAGGATTTTTAACAGACAAATTGTATGATCATATTCATATTTTGCTCCGCTTTCCAGGGATTGGCTATTTCACTCTTCCATATCTGGTACATGCCAATGCTGCCCATGTACATGCCTGTGAATGGAATCCAGATGCAGTAGCGGCTCTTCAAAGAAACCTGGAGATCAACGGTGTGTCAAACCGCTGCACTGTCCATCAAGGAGACAACAGACAGGTGAAAACATCTTGCACACTCAAACACAAGTGTTGATTGTCAGTATTACCTTCTAATAGTATATCTCAAATATATGTTTTCCCCCAATATGTTACATTGTGCCATTTATTGTTTGTTTTTTTTGCAAACAAATCATTGTCATACATTTTTATCAGAAGATAATCACACAATAAAATTCCATTTAGTGAAACAATAATTGATATACCAAAAAAGTCTTGTCAGACGTGTTTACAACATTTAATTATGTATTAAAACACTCAAAATTTACATGTCTATTTTGCTAGCGCACTTTGTTAATCTTAAGGTGAACAATTATTCCATGCAAGTTAATACATTAAAAAAAATCCTTCCTTTCTGGAGTGGCAGTCCTTCTCTGAGGATATCAGTTTGATGGCTTTACCTCACAACCATCCTTTTAAATTTTTATTTTATTTTTTTTACCTATTTGTCAGTTTTTGCTCATTTAAAATGTAATGCAATTTAGTATAAATACGTAGGATTTTATACATATTTAATAAATACTGGTATATCTGTTACACTGATTGACGATGGAACATTATTTTTTGACATTATTGTAACATTTTATTTTCACAATTTCTGGAAAAGTAAAACAAATGTATGTGCATTTTAATATGCTTTCTATGTGTGTGTAAAATAGCCTTTGTAAATGACACTTGATGCTGACAGCAAAACAGCGTGTGAGCAATTCCAGCGTTATGGATGTGACATTTGAAGTAAAGTCTCAAAATATAAATTCACATAGATAGTATATGTTAACTTTATATTGAAACATCTGTTTATATTTTCCAAAACAACTAACCACAGTTAAGAGATCAGAAAAATATCAATCTGTAAACATTTTTTATACTTTAAATGAGGAAAAAAAACATGCGTTATGGATGTGACCTTAAAAATTTTTGAGTTTACAGTACAACATACTTTGTATAAATTCTGTGAATTAAACTGCACAACCCAAAAGAAAAAATGCTAATCAAAAGGATAAGAGATTGCTCTCTATAGAACAAAAATGATTGATTTTATTTTATTTTACATTTTTGCATTTATGAGGAAAGCTCCATTATGGATGGGACAGGTGTGAAATTGCCACTTGTGGTACTTTGTAAATGTTTTCAAACAATTATACTTGATTTACCAGAGACATTTTTGAGTACTGTAAAATACAAGCCTACACAAAAAACCTAGAAAGGGTTTCGCTATTTTGGTGAAAATGTAATTTATTTCATGGCAAGGTTGACATTTGCATGGAATTGCTCCTCATCTTTGACCCATAGATTATTTTTATTTCATTACATCAATAGTATCTGAATGTGCAAGTGAAACAAATGATCGTTTGAATAAATAAAGTTTTTCATATCTTATTTAGCTTTCTTTAAGTGATCTTGCTGACCGAGTGAATTTAGGCCTCATCCCAAGTTCAGAGAGGGGTTGGCCAGTGGCTTGTCGACTGCTGAAGAGAAGCACTGGCGGAATAATGCATATTCATCAAAACGTCACTACACCTCTGCACGATGAACCATCTGAACTGAATTCATCTGCTGTAGGCTCTTCTGTGGAGGAATCTTCTCTGAGGATCCAGAAAGACATGCAAGTATGGACTGCCTGGGCTTCAGAGACAGCCAAACGCATCTGTACACTCTTGTTAGACATCACAGAAAGTGAATGGACGACAAATATTAAACACATAGAACATGTCAAGACTTACGCACCACATATCAGTCATGTAGTTCTGGACTTGGAGTGTAAACCTCTTTGATAAACACACTCATTCATGTAGAAAGTTGTTTTAATAACACTGCGAGTCATTTTTTAATGTGTGTACATGTTTGAAATGCAAAATAAATGTAATTATTTGTAATAGTTTTAGTTAAATGTTTGTAATCTGCTAGTTGTGCTGGTTTATGTGATGATTAGCTCACTCTATATGTAATGACAGATTTGGTCTAACATCAACATAATATAATAAGTGGCCATCAATAACTATTTTCATGGTATTCCTCCAATAAAATCATTTTATAATTCAAAGTTGATTGAATTCTTTTTTCAGTTTACCAAGAATAAACTTTCAGTTTCAGTTTACTTATTTATTACAATACAGTAGATATTAACCTTTAAAACATTATACATATAAATGTTTTCTATTTTAATATATTTTAGTAGCCATTAATCCAGTCTTCAGTGTCACATGATGCTTCAGAAAGTTTAATTTGAAACAAACTTTTTTTTATTGCCGATAAGTGACACTTACATTTTGTGGAAATCTTTATTTATTTTATTTTTATTTATTTATTTTTTAGCATTTTTTGATTAAAAGTAGGTTCAGTTCAATAGTATTTAATCATTGTAACAGAAATATTTAGTAACATTCTTACTGTAATCTTTTTGACGTTGATGTGTACATTTTCTCTCCCATGGAAAAATTGCCTTTTAAATAAAACATTACATAACATTACAATACAAACATTACATTCCACCCAGAAATTCATTCTTTCTTTCTTTCATTCTTTCTTAATCTAAAGTATGTTTTTTAGTAAATAGTTTTGTCCTCATCAAATTAAATTTATAAGTGCGATTTTGTATACAAACCATGCATGTTAAATGCTAGTAAAGTTGCGGTTTTAAATAACTTTTGCTGTAATAGATGAAAATTATATCATCATTCAGCGGACAACACATTCAGACATCTACGTATTAAAGCGAGATACGTCTAGATATATTTCACAATATGTGAATTATTTCGTTTGAACGTCTTTTATATATTTATGTTTCACATAAGCAAGTTAAAACCTCGTTCATGAGGAATCGCTGACGTCTGCGGCGCGCATCGTCGTGAACGCGCACCTGTTGCACGGTGTTCAGCGTCTGACGCGCGGAGCTGCAGTGACTGAAAAGTTTCCGTTTGTTCCGGGAGGACGTTTGTTTGGCAAAGCTGGAAGTCCGAAAGCTCACACGGAGAAGGAAACGACAGAAAACCCTGCGCCTTTGGTAAGTGAACATTTGAAAGCACGCCGTAAAGATTTTATTATGTTTATTTGTTGAATGTGAGGGACATGTTTTACTGTACTACACTGTTTGTTTATATTGTGCCTTCTGCAGTTTCCTATGAGATACAATGAGTTTCTCAATTGTTGTCTATATTAAGTCTTAATGTGCTGTATTTAATCTTTAAAGATCTAAAGATGTGTCCTAACGGTTATCTTTGATCTTGAACTTAAGCTGTTAGTTTGCTTTAACAACTTGAGTTTAATTCTGGATTATATATAAGTTAAATATCATTGTTTGTTGTCTGAGTATAAAAGCAGCATAAATCTGTATAGCTGGAGGAAGGTCCATTTATTGTAGTGCTCACTTTAATCCTCTCTGTTTTCCCCTCAAACATTTAAAGAATGAGGAAAAGTTTGCCTCAGAATGTCCATTTGTTTGGGATGTAGACCAAACCAGTTTTTTCAACCTTTTGTCATCAGTTGAGCTCAAAGGACATTTACCAGCCTTTTACTGGTAATGATTATCATAAGTGCCTCATTTAGTAATGTAGGTTTGCTAAAGACCTTCACCCAAAGTTGTGTTTCCTTAAAGGGTGGCAACTCTTGTGATGCACACACACTGAATGTTGTTCCTCTTTTCCTGATGACATTCCAGTGCTTGGCCTCTTTTCCCATATACTCTGTTGCCCTTTGGTAATAAATTTTATTCATTAGCTGTCTATAATTTTACCAGCGACAAATCAAAACAAGGTTCTCATGCTCTCTGGGTATGTTTTCCCCACTACTGGTTTTCCATTCAGTAGTAGCATGATAAGTCTAGTTTATAAATATTTATATTTTTGCTAAATAAATATGTTTGCTTTGCTTGCCATATATATATATATACACAATACTTTTTGTGTGCTATGCCAGCCTTGTATCTTCACTGCTTTAAAAGTTTGTAGTTGCAGGATTTGTTTCTAACATTTATTTCTGATTAATTCTCTCAGAAATTAGAATGAAATGAAAATTAAATTAGCATGGTAGAATTTATGCAGGATCATGTGACACTGAATACTCATGTAATAGCTCCTAAAAACCACAGCTACCACAGAAATAGATGACAATTTAAAGATTAAAATGCATGCATTAATAAATATATTATGTATTAAAATTTCACTATACTGTAATTTTGCAAAAGTAAATAAATGCAACCTTAGTGATTATATAAATATTATTATTAATAGTATTATTCATATTAATTTATTATTATTAAGAAAGTATTTTAATTCTTAAAATTGTTTAATTAAAAAACAATAATATTATCAAGTATTTATACCTTAAAATAAGTATATTTGCTTGCCTCTAAAGTTATTTTATTGAACTTTATTTATGAAAAATTTTATTCACCATTTCAAAGCATGACAGATTGAGAATTTGTTTCTTACACTTGTAATATTAAAACATTCTTTCAGCCGTTATCTGAATTTCCAGTAATGGAGAGCAAACATAAAGATTAAAGATTGATTTATTAAAGTTAATATGCCTATATTTGATTTATGTGGTAGATGCAGGGTTGTGAATATCTCTGTTTTCCTACTGTGATATTGCCATTGCCTGCCATCGCTAACCAGCACATTTGCATGTTGAGCTGCGTGTCACAGGGCGTCACTGTGTGCTTGTTTAATTACTAGAGGATCTTCTGACATACTGACAGACACTACATGGAGAAACCGAGAATGGTCACTCCCCTTATTTGTCAGTTCTGCTCCAGGTCTCTACCCTTTTTACAAACAGCAGATCTTCCTTTTATTTGTGTAACACTCGTTATGTATATATTACTGTCTTCTTTTCATATGTGAGAAACAAATGACCTGTTCCTCTCAGTTTGGTGAGTTTCTGTATTCATTATTATGGTATGTTAGTCTGTAAAGTAAGTGTTATCTGTGGTTCTACAAGTTTCTTTAATTTGCATTTGTGTTGACATTTATTCTGTTGACTTAATACATGCTGAGCCGTTTGTTTGATTTTTATTCCTCAGAAGCAGGGCTTGACTGTTGAAGATGGTGCAGAACATGGAGATCAACGTGTCCTTCCTCACCGACTCGGAGCAAGAGTTTATACTAGAAGTCCTCCGGCGGGATGAGGATCTGAGGCATTTGGAGGACCTACGTGTGAAGTGAGTGTCATGGCTCAATCAGTCCAGTTTTAGAAATACTGACTAAAATAATGTTACATTGTAAAAATATAATAATATAATTAATATAAATATAATTTGTTTATAAGTAATTTCAACTTACATGGTTACATTAACTTAAAAACGAGTTTGAAACATGATTAACTTGCATTATTAAATTAAAAGTTGTCGTGATGTATTGATCATTTTCTTTTACAGTGTTAAAATCATTTTTCAAAATATCCCTTAGTAATTATTTTAATGATGCTGATTTATCACTGCTTGATTTGTGGCCTATATGCTAATAGTAGTAATAATTCATATTTTATGTTCTGTTATATACACAGTTGAAGAAATTAATATCTTTCTAGTGAAATTTTAATTATTTTTCAAATATAACATTGCATAACAATTCTTTTAATTAGATTTATCTTCTGGAGAAAGATATTTCTTTTAGTTTAGCTGAAATGCTAAAAAAATATCTATTTAAAGATATATATAGATAGAGATCTCTCTCTCTCTCTCTCTCTCTCTCTCTCTCTCTCTCTCTATATATATATATATATATAATCTGCTAAAGTCAATTTTATTAGCTCTTATTTTTTCAATTGGTAACAGAACAAACCACTGTTGTCCAATGACTTGCTTAACTTAAATAACCTATTTACGCCTTTGAATTGCACTTTAAGCTGAATACTAGTATCTTGCAAAATAATTAGAGAAATATTATACACTGCCATCATGGCAAAGACTAAAAAATTGTTTGTTAGAAATGAGTTATTAACACTATTCTATTTAAAAATATGTTGAAAGAATTTTTCTCTCTTTCCCTCATCTATATTTAAAACATAATAAAAAAAAAGTTATAGGACAGCTAATCATTTTGTCTTTAGTTGTGTATATATAAATAACAAAAAAAATCAAAACAATATAATTCAGTTAAATGTTTATTTTTAGAAAATCAATCACACTCTTCAGGGCTTAGACCCAATTTTATACAGACTCAATTCTGTACTTTTTGTCCAATTTTTGTATTTAAGAAAAGGATGTTGGTCACTCAAATAAAACAGTGTAATAATTTTATGCTCACTTATGTTCTGATAGAAAGCTGAAAGCAGAGTTTCTGGATATTAGAAGAAAGGGGGCGAAACGTGGCAGTGGGAAATACAGTGAACGCAGCTGTGGCCGCTGCCAGGAGCCCTTGAGCCTTCTGACCGGCAGCGGCAGCCAGTGCAGAGTATGCAAACATCAAGTTTGCAAAAAATGCCAATCTGTTCGACCCAATGGATCATGGGTGTGCACAGTGTGTGCCAAAGAGATGTGAGTGTGTAACCCATGGCTCTCAGCATCCCACTATTTGGCCTCAATCTATTTAGAAACCTGTCATTAAGAGGCACATTAGGCTGGAAAATGAGGCCCATGCTTAATGGAAAGGTTAATGTTCAACAAAAGTTTTTTCTTTCTCTCTTTCTCTCTCTCTCTCTCTCAGAGACCTAAAGATGAGCACTGGAGACTGGTTCTTTGACGAGAGGGTTAACCGCTTCTCTTTAGCTCCTGGACATGACTTAGTGCGAGTGTCCCTCAGGAAGAGGCCTCTGAGTGAGTGCAGGAAGCCAGACAGTCTGATGATAGAGCAATGTGAACTTCAACTTTCTGTTTTTACAAGGGGTGGAAAGCAGATTTTCTTTGTGTGTGAACAGGAGAAAAGAATGATTCCTCTGTTTACTTGAGGGTTAAATAGCTGGCAGTTTGTTGAGATTAATCATTATACACCACTTCCCCATTCTGAAATTTACATCTGTCCGTTCTAGGTAAAAAGCATGAGACAGCTGCCGAAATACTGTTAAACAAAGTTGAACTGAAATCCAGCCAAGCCGTGCCTGTGGCCAAACCAAGACTAAAGGACATTGCGCTTGCCAATAAGAGGTGTGTAATGTAGTCTTATGTTTATACTGATCAAACAATGTAATGTTCTTCATTTAAATATTTACCACTTTTTATAATCATCTTGTCGATGATTTTATCATGTCACCTTGCTCTATTAATAGTCACACAGTTCTGTAAAGAGATAGTTCTCCCAAAATGCAAATTCTGTTAATATTTATTCAACCTTATATCATTGCAAATACACACAAATATTTAGAGAAACTTAACAGGTTTTTGTTGTACAACAATCATGTCCACAGACATTAAGCTGCAGTAGATGAAGGTTTTACTTAATGGTATTTGATTACAAATCACATAAAAGCAAATGGATTTGAGAAATTTAACACCCAACCTGTTTAACTTGAGTGCCTTTCAGTTAATATATTCCACAAGATGCATGAGCTGCCCTTTTATGCTGTTTTTTCCAAAGGAAAAATTACAGCATATGAACTCACTGCCCACTTGACATAAATTCCCTGATGCTCGATTTGAGCTGATAGCCTCTACTGTGTCTACATGTCTGCTGCCATGTGATCGACTGATTATATATTTTAATGAACAGTTAAAGGTCCTATAAAATAAAAAATAAAAAACTTCAGTCTGTTAGTTTTAAGGATATCTTTAATCTAGCCTAAATGCATCAATGATTTTTTTCACGTCACCTCATACTTCAGTCTTATCAAATCTTGACCAATCAAATGCTCTCTAGTATCTGACATGCCCCGTCCCCTTCAAGATGCTTCTCATTTGATACGCTTTATCTCAACCACTCTCATTGGCAGAGCTTTGATAAAAATAAAACACTGTTGGCTAAGGGGAGGAGCTACTCTATGTCCCACCTTCTCTTCATTTTTCAGTTGAGAATGTCAAACATCGAATAAAAACACATTTCAAAGCACTTCACGGGACCTTTAAACAAGTATATGTAACAAATTTTCTGATCAGAATAGGGTAGCGATGAGATTAGGATGAGCAATTTAAATTATGTTTTATTTGTGAGTGTACTATTCCTTTAGCATTTATGGTTGAGGTGTATAAATGTAATTATTGGGATGCTGGCTCTTTACAACATTGTATACTTAGCCTTGTTTTTTCTCTCAGTTCACTTCTCGAGGGTTATGAGGGACAACATAGTGACACAGAATCAATAGATAAAGCCAGTCTGGACAGCAGTCGCACTGAAACTGAATCCTCTCACAGTACCCCCCAAATGCAAAGGTAAGATGTGAGTCTGGGACACACAGATATATGTCTTATCATGAAGTTGTGTGATTCATATCTGATTTGCTTCTAGAAAAGAGCAACTGACAGCCAGTCAGAGTAGTCCAGAAGGCTCTGCTGTGTCCATCCTGATGACCACTGCTAACAGTGACAGCACTGCTACCATCGAGACAGTAAGTGTTTTTCATCATTCATCACTCTTCAGCTATGGATTTTCTCTGGCCTAGTTTGCTCATCTTTTGCACCCACCGTCTACCCTGCAAAACAAGGCCTCATTAATTCATCACATGAATGCCTGCTCGGACTCTTTGCGTGACGTGGATGGGCTTTTCAAGAAAAGTGTCAGAAGAGTGCACAAACTATCAGGTAATGTTGTGTTATCAGTATATACTACTGTTCAAAAGGCAAGGATTATATAGATATATATTTTAAAATGTAGATTAAAATACAAAATGCTTATTTTAAATTGTCCTAATATTTTATAAATTGTTTCAAAGCACAAATAAATATTAATAACTTTATTTTCATGTGCTGTAATAAATTTAGCAACAAAGGGTTAAAAGTTTTTATTGTGTTTTTGATCAAATCAATTTTGAATGGTAGTGTACATAATTTTTTTTACACTGTGTTTTAAATGTCCGAACGCTGTCTTCTTGTAGAGATTAAACCAGCCTCCACACTTGATTTGCGTGAAGATGCATCCGAAAATGCTACAACCTCTATGGGAGATAGAAGCAAGTCGGTTCCTGGCCTTAATGCTGTAAGTTATTTTCAGAGAATTTATAAAAAATGTAACAAATTTGCTCTTAATTTTTTGTAACTAACTTTATTGCTGTCCCTTACCAGGATGATGAGGAGGAGGAGGAGGAAGATATTGATAACTTGGTCAATATTCACAGGCAGAAATTTGGTAGTAGCATGGGAAGTCTGGGAGGCTCAAGGGTAACCCACTTTAATATATGTATTATATTTATTTATATTTATATATTTGCATACTTATTTATTTAAATGCTCTTGCAATTTAAATATATATTAAATATATAATTCTAAACGTATATAATTTTATGTAAACATTAAATAATTCAAACGAAGTAGGATTTATCAAGACAATGTATTATTTTTATTTATCATGTAAAATTTATTATAAGACACTTGAATTTACTGGATATTTTATTTTTGTTTTTTCACAGACCACTCTTGGCAGTATGATGAGTGTGTACAGTGAAGCAGGAGACTATGACCATGTGGAAGTGAGTGGAGAAATAGTTTTCTCTCTCAGTTATGATGAACCCAGCCAGAGCCTGTCTGTCATGGTCCATGAGTGTAAAGGGCTGGCTTACGCTGATCCAGCAAAAAAGAAGTGCAACCCGTAAGTGGGCCTCCACACAGCCTGTGCTAAGTGATTTCCCAAAAGGGTCTCAGTTCTTTACCATCTTCCAAGAATAACAATTTTGCACCATGAATCCTACCATTGCGTTTCCCCATTACAGAGGGAAAATCACTCAGTTTAGAAGAACTCTCATGATTGCTTGATATCTTTTCACAGATATGTGAAGGCTTACCTCCTTCCAGACAAGAGCAAGAAGAAAACCTCATTCAAACATAACAACATCAATCCCAGTTTTAAGGAAACACTGAAGGTATTTAAATATAGCATTTTAATGAAATGCATTGATTGCCCAGCAAAGCTAAACTCTTTATCATTTAAGTCTTTATCATTCCAAGCTAAAAAATTAACTAAAGCTGATACAGCTGAGTAACTATATAGTCTATATACTTTGCATTAATGGCAGGTAATTAAAACACTGCAAACGTAACATCTGGTTTCGAATGGGCTTGATATTGACACACAAGATAAGTACGTTGTTATCGCAGAGTTGGAGCGAGACAAATATTAGTTCTTTCTTATGCTTGCCCCATTTTAATCTAGAGTAAACAACATGCGCAGTTCACAAAAAAAAAAAAACTAAACAAACTGGCCAAAGCTCTAACATGGCAACATCTTAATTTTAAAAAACATTCAATCTTGACAAGCTGTCTTGTGCTTGTTTGCTTTAGTATTCCATCAGCCGCACCCAGCTGATGACTCGCACGCTTCAACTCTCAGTTTGGCACTACGACCGATTTGGCCACAATGCATTTCTGGGTGAGGTTGAGGTACCAATGGATAGCTATGATATTGACTCTGCACATGAAGAGTCCATAGCTCTAAGAGGAAAGGTAATTGCCTTTTATGGTTCTTCTGATTCCACAGAAATACATCACTCTATTTATTTTATATTTCTATTTTTTTTTTAATGTTCATAGGCAGTTCCCCAGTCACTATTATCTCCATTTGATCAATACAAAGGAGAACTGGTAATTTCATTGAAGTATGTCACAGCAAATACCCCAAATGCAGAGGACTCTAAAGGGAAAGGTAAGGAAAAATCTACAAAAATTCTCTACTTCTAAAAATAAGAGTTCTTTAGAGATTGCAGCCGTCTGGTTCAGGATTTTTTTATTTATTACATTAATTTTAAGCAATAATTAACAAATCTTTAAAGAGAGGCCTGCTGTAACCTCAAAGGTTGTTAATCCATTTTAACTGTTCTATTAACTTAATATACATGTTTAATAGCAAAATTTGTGATGAAAAACTACATTACCCATGATGCTGTCCAGAAAGTTCAGATCAGAGAGTACAAGTGAGTAAAGCATGCTAAAAAATATATTTAACTCCATCCCCTCACATGAAGCAGCGCAAATTATGTAATTAAGGCATAAATAGTGAATTAAATTAAATATAATATAAACCTGTATAGTAAAAAATGATACAAATAAAACTACTGGAACCAGCACTGCTGAAAAAGAAGGCAGGAACTAATGCATTGAAAAACCATTAAAATCCATGGACACTTTCCATTGCACAAAATGTTTTTTTCTTTTCTTTAGATGGTTAAAATGCTCTGGTCATTTTAAGAATTGAAAGGTGCTTTGGGGAACCTAATGTGGTTCTTGTTGCATCACTAGTAAGAACCTGTATTTGTAGGAGTGTACGTAGTTTTTACCTTGTGTGCTTATCTTTTCGTCTAACAGGGATAAAGAGCAAACCTGCTGATGGTTCTGAGCTACACGTGTTGATCAAAGAAGCCAAAAATCTGACAGCCATGAAAGCTGGAGGCACATGTGATTCCTTTGTAAAAGGGTATGCAAACAACTATTTCATCACCGCCACTAAAGTTTTAAAAAAGGCCTTTGTTTGTGTATTTGTATCAAAACTTCTGCCAATAATTCCATCCCTCAGGTATCTGCTGCCATCAAAAAGCAAGTATTCCTCCAAGAAGAAAACTCCAGTGGTCAAAAAGACAAAGAGCCCAAATTACAACCACACATTTGTGTACAACAACCTGAGTCTGGAGCAGCTAAAGGACATGTGTCTGGAGCTCACTGTCTGGGACAGAGAGACCCTGTCCAGCAATGATTTCTTGGGAGGAGTTCGCCTCAGCTTGGGAGCAGGTAAAAGCATCTATAAATATGTTCACTATGTCAGTATTGGAAATTGACTGTATTTAATTCTCCCATGAGTCCAGAAATGCCCTGTTCACACAACAGTTTACAACTGAGACTTGCCTAATATTATCAATTATCATTTTCTGTTTGTGACCATCACCTCTAATCACAGCATCAGTAAAGTAAATATCAAAGATATTAAATGGGCTTAACCAAAAATATGGTTGTGAGTTCTGAAAATTACAGCTCTATTTAAGCTTGCCAGAGTTCTTTACAGGGTTTAGGTCCTAATCTTCATCGAGTGCCTCAGACACAGATCAGGGTATGAAATGAATAGCTTTGCATCTCAGATAATTTTAAATAAACATGCTTTTTCCAAATGAAACTGCTAAGATCTACAAAGTTATTGGATAAAAGGTAACTGAGTGATGGTGAGTGATCGAATACTGAAAGACCCCTTGTTGTCGCTTTCATAAATTACCAATCTGTGTGTGAACATAAACCGTTTCCACCTGGTATGAACATGCGTTTTTTTAAGGTTAGTTCACCCAAAAATACTGTTATTAATTACTCACCCTCTTGTCATTCCAATCCTCTGGGACCTTTATTTATCTTCAAAACACACATAAAGATATTTTAGATGAAATCTGAGAGCTCCCTCACCTTTCATAGACAGCATCCAAAAACATTGTCAAAACCTTCCATGTGGGTTCAGTGGTTCAATCGTAATCATACAAAACCACAAACAAAAAGGTGCCTATATCTTCTCTCCCACATCAGGTCATCAGGGTGCACGTTTACTATGGACATTTTGCTATTAGAGTCAGCAGTACAACACACAAGCAACATATTGCTTGTAGTTAATGTGCACCCTGATATGAGATGAAAGACACTGCAAACAAAGTTAATTTTACAGATGTGCACATCAGTGGAGTTTCAGATGAGTACAGTTGAACCACTGAAGTCGCATGGAATGTTTTTACACTTTTGTTCCTATTCTGGGCTTCGAAGGTCTCAGGATCATTGGTGTCTATGGAGGATGAGAGAGTTTTTGGATTTCTACTACAATATCTTAATTTGTGTCCTGAAGATGAACAAAGGCCTCGGGATTAAAACAACACGAGTGTGTGCAATTAATAACAGAAACTTAATTTTTGGGGTAAACTAACCCTTTAAATATCTGATCACAACTGGTCAACAAAATGCAATACCATCCAACACCTCCTGGTGTTCAAAATGCCGTCATATGTGTCTCTTGCGACTATTTGTGTTCGGGTTTTAAACCTTCCTCCTTTTTGCATCGCTCAGTCTAAATCACAGGAGCACGCAGTGAAATGCACAATTGTGTTGCTTAATATTTTTTGAAAACTAAAATGTTACTTCTGATTACTTTAATGCATCTGAACTTAAGTAATCTAAAACTGATGTCTGCACAGTAACAGTGAAGGAGGGAAAGGAAGAGTGGATGGCCGACTCTACAGGTGAGGAGATCTTGCTGTGGAAGAAGATGATGCAGTACCCAGACTCTTGGGCAGAGGGCACTCTTCCCCTACGTGCATCCATGGGAAAGGGCAAGTAAGGACATTGCGCAACACCTCCCAAATCATGATCAGGACGGGGTTACGCATTCCACAACGTTTATGTGTTGCTCTGTTACAGCTGTGCAATACAAGATCATTAATGCATCACAGTAAAAAAAAAAAAAAAATCAAGACTTTTTAGAGATTTTAAGCATTTCAGGTGGTTCAAAAACAGAAAATGAAAGAATTGAAAATGTGAAGTGTGTATATCTTAATTGTATTTATTCCCTATAAATGTTGTATCAGAATTTATGTTTTAAAATACATCATCATTCAAATGATGTTCTTAAAAATGCATGTTCGAACACTAAATATTTCAGCTGAGTTTAAATGTGATGTATAGCCCAGAAAGATTGACATATTTAACCACAATGTATTTTAATGTCATAATGCTGATGTACTCCATTGTAAGCACCTTATTTTGAGGAGCTAATTGAAAATACCCTCTTTTAATAAATATTAAATATTTTTAAGAATTCACACAATGTGCTGTGCACTCGAATATGGATGGTTAGAAATATTTCTTTAGAATATGTATCTTTTACAACCTCACCTGGCAGTTTTCCACTGGCAGATTAAAACATGTTCCAAATCACATTTCCAGCTGTGATTCTCTGTTAATAATACCTCAAATGTGTAGTTTTTTTTAGGAGATTCTCGAGGTGCATGTATGTTGATGACTTGTTGACCTATTGATGAACATTTTAATTGGTCAGTCACAGAAGTCCCCATTCATCTCCAGTCTCTCTCGCTCCTCCTCTGTGAGCAGATACTCATCTACGTATGAAAAAAGCTCTTCGGAGTTGGTAGGGTTAACAAAACGCTCACGATCCACACCATATTCATCCAGAAGAACCATGGTGAAATATGCAATAGAGATATGCAGCGCCTGTCTGTTACAGATAAACAAATAACACATGCAAACATACATTAGATTGGAAACACACGTGCATAGAGGAGTGCATCAGCAAAAAATTTTCCTTCAGCATAAAAACACTAGCTGTGTTTCCATTCAGAGTTGCAAATGTAAAGTCAGTTTCTTGTTGAAGAGAAAAAAAAAAAAAAAGTCACAGACACTCTGGATGGTCTAAACCGGGTGAGGAAATTACCTGAAAATTTTGATTTTTGGGTGAACAATTACTTTAAATAATATAGATAATTACAATTTTACAAATATTTTGCAAGTAAGTGACGGATATATCCTGTGTCCAAGAGAAAAAAGTTGCTTCCTCAGAAACTGGTGCAAACAATCAATAATAAAAATAGAAGTTTGGGCAACCAGTAGAAAAGGTAAAAACATGGGTCTTTATTGTCCCAATAAAGGCAGTATCCATTTGATAAATTGTCATTTACACTCAATATGGTATTATTAATAGTATTTATTGTTTCCTACTACGATACTGAGGACCCAATATATTTGCTACTATTTACACTAGAAATTCTGCAATTTTTAATGGTGTAAATGGAATCTTTCAAAAAAGTTTGCAAAAGTGTTTTGTCCAAGACTGTCATGTGGCTTTTATCAGAATAAGGCCTGGTCTTGAATAAGAATTAGACTGGAACAGTGAAGAAATCCAATTTAGATGCCATTTTACTTGTGTCATTACTACCAGCAATGATAATTTGAGATTCTTTTTTTCCAGTAATTGAGCAAATATTGATAGGTGATGAAGCCAAAAATGTACACAGATTAATTATCATGAACATTAAAAGTGCAAATAATAAATTTTAAGAACATCAACAGACAGTATGACATCTGTAAATACAACATATAAATACATGCAACTGTAGATATTCAGTAAGTTACCTAAGATCCTCAATAACCTCAGGCTGTAGACGCTGTTCTTTAATGCGGCCCACTGCTCGAGGAGGACTTCCTAACAGCTCGATCACAGTCACGTGACGCAGATCCAGACCACAACCAGCCTTCTGTCACAACATTCCCACAAACACACACTTGTGAAGTTTTACAGCTAAAACGCTTCTTTCTTATGAAGATTTGTTCAAAAGTGTATCTGTAGTACCTGCAGCATCATGTTCTGAAGCCTGTATTTCTGGTTACCGTTATCTGGTGTAGATACGACAAGAAGTCTTCTTTTTTCATAAAACTGATCAAGCAGAGCGCCAGCTGACCTGACATCTGTTTTAATGTCCATTACTGTACCAAAAAGTAAACATTTCATACAGCAAATAAAGACAAATGACTTAATTTTACATAAATATATCTATATAAATATGTCAACATTTTATATGTTTATTTATTTAGTCTAAACCTAAACTTATCTTTACAGACTATATCTCATATGCATATATCATACTTTATATAATATGTATATAACTCAAAAATGGGGTGACAGTTTAAAGGGGAAAACATTAGTCCCTTAACTTGCATTTAATATGCTTTCTATGTATATAAAATTACATTTGGTCATTAAAGTTGATGCAGAAAACAAAATGTGACAAAGTAGGTAAAAAAGTATTTTATTTAAAGAGTACTAGAATTAATTTTTATTTTTATTTTATACAAGTGGCTAATATTTAATTAATGATAATAATAAAAGAAAAATCATACTCACATACACACTGAGCTGCTTCATCAGACCAGCTGCGGTTGAGCTGACAAACACGTATCACAAAACCTGTCCTTTCAAAGCCAGGATCACAGTGGTATTCACATATAGCCCCATAATTATTCCCATCAGATGAGCATGTCAGATAGCCATGCATCGGCGGCTTTAGCTTTGGACAGCGTCTCACTGAGAGACAAAAAAAAACAGTTAAAGAAATGTAGACCATCGGACTGTATATAGAAGTATTTTCAAAATTATTCTAGTCTTATTTTGATCATTTTATCTGGAGTTAAAGCTCAACCAAAACATCAACCAAAAATCTAAATTCTGTCAACATTTACTTGTATTTAATTAAATTCTATTCATGCTTATTTATATAGCGCTTTTTGCAATGTAGATTGTGTCAAAGCAGCTTAACATAGAAGTTCTAGTAAAGTCCAGATTTCAGAGTTGAAGTTTAGTTCAGTTCAGTGTGGTTTAAATTTCACTGCTGAAAGTTCAAAGACTGAAGAGCAAATCCATCGATGCACAGCTCCACAAGTCCCAAACCAAGCAATTATTATTATTATAATTATTATTATTATTACAAACCAAGCAATTATTATTATCAATTATTAATATTATTATTATCTTTTTAATTTGGCAATGGGGTTCAATATTTGTGTTTTCATTTAACCTTCATACATCCCTCCCAAATTGGTGACCAAAGTGTTCCAGCCTGAAATCCTTTACCTCCCTGATAAATACACAATGTTTAAAAAAAAATTGAGTTTTCAGGTCAAAATGATCCGAGGAATGGCTAAGGGTTAAGAAAGTCGCAACAGTTTGAAACAACATAAAAGTGAGTAAATGACAGGGTTTTCATTTGAGTAAACTTTTCCTTAAAGGTCCCGTGAAATTAAAATAAAGTTTTTTAGATGTAACAATCAGTATATTAGTTTGAAAAATGTCTATTAGCTAGTGTGCTCCAAAATGGTGACAAATTTGCGTTTATAAGATATAAACCTGATATAAACACCCAAAGCTTGCAGTTTGTCACTTTCGCCTATATAGATTTTTTTTACGTCACCTCATACTTCAGTTTCTCATAAAAACTTGACCAATCAAATGGTCTCTTGTATCTGACATTGCCCCGCCCCCTTCAAGACACTTCTCATTTGCTTTTCATTTGATGCACTTGAGCTCAACCACTCTCACTGGCAGAGCTGTGATAAAAACCAAACGCTATTGGCTGTTTTTTAAAAAGGGGAGGAGCAACTCTGTCCCATCCTCTCTTCGTGTTTCAGTTACGTTTTACATCAAACGTCGAATAAAAGTCACAATTCTGTGCTGGTTTTACCTTCAACATGCACATTAAACTTGCAAGTCGCCATGTTGCCAGCCTGGTCATAGGCTTTATATCGAATCACATGCGTTCCTTCAGGAAAGTCAGATCCCGACTCTGGTCCATTTCGCAAAACCCTAATGAGAGATTACAAAAAAAGTCATTTACGGCAGACAACTTGGTCTTTTTGAATATCTTGCATATCTCTTTGAATATCTTGCATAAAATGTTATCCACATACCGTAATGCTCGGTCAGCGGTATCTTTAGCTACAGGACGATCCCAGGAAACCATGACGGTTAGTTTTCCTGGTTCTGCTACCTTCTCTCTGGACAAAGGACATTTCAGTTTGGGAGGGTCATGATCTGAAACAGTGCATATTTAATGAAATGTTACAATGTCTTTTATCCAATTTATTGAAAATTTGTCTAAATTATTGCATAATGGTGTCTGTAACCTATCGGTGAATTGGTTTGACAGCATATGAGTAGTGTAAACTGAATAAGATGGATATATTGTGTTTTCTCTCACGTGTATATTATTATAACATGATAGATTGTTTTGCTTCATACGATCTCAAAAATACGATCTGTATGTTTTTTTTGACTCTCAAAGTGCTGGTAGCCATTGAGTGATTTTTATTTATTATTATTTCGTTTTTTAATGAATTACCAAGGACCACAATTTCAGCCAAAATCAGAGATCTGTAGAAAAAAGAACACTAAATCTTAATTTTTGGCTGAAATATTTATATAGCGTTTGACATGTTGAGAATAGTTGCTTCAGAAAATCAGATTAAGGCTTTGTTTTATAAGATTTCTTTTTTTTTTTCACAAATTTGCCCTATTTTGTAAATCTAGATTTGCAAACAGATGATTTTACTCTACCTGCACATGTGGGTTCTGTGCCGCTCCACTTTCCATCTTCTTGGCACAAGCGGTAGCGATCTCCCTCAATCTGATAGCCTTCGTCGCAGGTGTAGTCACACCTGGAGTCCACCACAAAACCCCGATTACAACTGTACATACCGTGGTCAATCACAGACAGAACTTGGCAACGTATCCCTGAGAGATTCAGACAAAATATAAACACAACAGATACACAGTTCAGGTCTAGAACACTGCAGCAGCTGCTTAATTCATGCTTTGCTCAGAATCAAAGGACTATGTGGGGGATTTTATAATTGCAGGTACATTTAGTGCCCAAAGTCATTATTTTTTCTACTTTTTAAAAACTGTGTGATGTGAGCCTTGTCATGTCCATTACAGGCCATAACAATATAGGTCGTACTTTATATTAAGTGGACTTAACTACTAGGCATAAAACATAACTTAAAACATAAATACAATGGTGGGATACAGGAAGGGTTAGGGACAGGTTTGGTAGTATGGGTAGGATTAAGGGTGAGTTATGGTGTAAGGGATGGTCACAGTGTAATTATAAATGTAATTACAGAAATTCATTACAGATGTATTTACATGCAGGTATTTAATCAAGCATAAGTACAATGTAAAAACAACATGTATTTACACAAAAAGTACATTGTAACAAATGATTCATTTCAATGCAATGAATTTTATTTTATTTTAAAAAGCCCTAAATAGTCCTGCTCATTATTATATAACATTATTTATTTATTTATTTTATCTGTCCCTCATTGATATAAGATCCAAATGTTTGCACTCACTTAGGAAATATTAGAATCTAAAGATAAACGTCAAAACAGTGGGTTGTTTAAATGTCTTGTTGCCAAAAAAAGTTTCCAAGAGTAACAATGTTGACAGTATGTAACAAATATTGATAATTTTCCCAAGTTGTTTTACTTTTTTAAATGCAAAATCTCCAATTATCCAATCACCCTTCTTAATTATTATGCCACCTTTTAAGTAGACTTACTTCGACAGAGAGCACTTCCAGACCAGCGGCGGTTCGGCATGCACTGCACTGATGATCGTCCCAGACGTTTATATCCACGATCACAAGACAGCAAACAGCGAGTACCGAGTGTGCTGTGGTGGTGTCCACCTCGAGGTGAAGAACAGGACACTTCCCCGCTGGTGAGCTTGAGTCTGTGACACCACTGCGGATCTGCCGGACAAATGGGTTTGATGTAAGTGTAGACTTTGCTTTTAGCCATACTGTAGTACTTGTGAGCCTACTTACGTTTGTAGTCCAACTGAGGGGTGTAGTGAGTCTCATCCTCATGCACAACTTCATTGGTGTCATGATAAGTAAACGTTGAGCCTGAAAGCAAATGTTTGAATTTTTTTTTTTTTTTTTTTTAAGAGGTTTTATTAATACACTATTATATTATCTTTTATTTACTATATTATTTCTTATGCTTGTTTTTTTTCATATATTTTCAGTATAGATAAAAAAAATTTTTTTTATTTTTTTTTTTGAGATTTCATTGCTTTCAAAGCTTGTTTTGATAGCACTTTACAATAAGGTTGTGTTAATGTTAATTAATGCATTTACTAACATGAACAAACAATTAACAGTACATTTATTACAGTATTTGTTCATGTTAGTTAACGAAAAATACAATTAGTTATTGTTAGTTCATATTAACTCATGGTGCATTAACTAATGTTCACAATCATGAATTTGGATTTTAATAATGCATTAGTAATATTTATTAATTGCATTAGTAAACTATTATTAATAAATTCTGTACGCATATTGTTCATAATTATTTCATGCCAGTAAATGCATTAACCAATAAAGCCTTATTGTAAAGTGTGACCAAGTTTTTTTTCAAATATTTATCTTTTATTTCATGGATTTGAAATATTGTTTATTAAAAGCTAATTTAAATTAAAACACACACACAAAAAATTCCTCCAAATATTTCCTTAAGTAAAACCGATCCTATATTTCCAAATAAATGATGCACATTACATTAAATGTATTATTTTGTACACTATTGTATTATTTCTTAATGTTTTTTTCATATTTCTAGTTTATATTTTATCTTTAAACATTTTATCCCTAAAAGATATTTTAGTAAACAATCCACTTGATTGGCTGAACACACATGAATAATCTATTATATAAAGCTATGGAAGAAAACAATAAAAGACCACTTAAAAAGTCGTCGTTTTTCAAGATTTACTGAATTATTTAGGTATGGTTTGAGTAAAATGTTAATATTGGTTTTAATCAAAAAATGTTGATAACAATTCTTCCAATTTTCTATTTCAGTTAATATTTTTCTTTAATTTGACTATTTGTTTAGAAATAACAAATGATATTTGGTGTTTTTTATTCACAATACGTGAAATCATTCCACCAAATATTTTCACTGTTTAGAAAATCTGGTCCTAGATTTCAAAATAAATTATGCACAACTCCATCAGTGTCATGATGATAAAACACTGAGCCTGAAAGCAAATATTAAAGTCTGGGCTTTGATCTCAAATAAGACTTCTAAAAGTGATCTTCTAAAGGTTTGGCAGGCACATCACAGCAGCAAATCAGCTGCCTCATCAGTGTCCTGCGGCCTCAGCCATAGAGAAAAGATCCCCGACCACCCTTGTTGTTGTTTCCATGAAGCACAACTGCCACCCTCATCATTCTTTCCAATCACACACTTTTTTTCTGGTTTCACATGCGTAGACCTCTTTGAGGGAACTTTTTAGTCTATTACCATGAGTGTTGCCAATAAATAACATTTATTTCGGGGGAAAATATACTGTGAAGTTGGAAACCTAAAAAGCAGAGTACTGTACAATACGTCACCTGAAACGTAGGACAGAACTTGTTTTAGTAAATGCCAAAAAGCACATCTGCCAAAAGTTGCAGCTTTCTGCACACAATAAATTAAAGATCCAGCCAAGTCAGGGTTTGCATGTCCATGTTTACTGGATTAGGATCTCTGAAAACAGAGATTTATAGAGAATGTCTAACCAGGAGGAGTTAAGTTTCTAAGGAAGAAATATTTTGAAGTAGTATTAATTATACACCATTACATTATTTCATACTAAATATTTTGGATTCTTATATTTTCCTTGGTCAGAAAATCCTATTGGCATTTCAGTTTAATTAATTAATTTAGTTTAACCATTAATTTTGTTGTGATTTTCTTTATTTTAATTTCTTTATTTTAACCTTATCCTTTACTATTATATTTTATTTCAGCTATTCTCAGTGTGTCTGGAATTATTAGGTTTGAGTAAAATTTTTGTCTTTATTGTATAAAGTTTTTTTTTTATTTTGTTTTCATGCAGACAAAGCTTCTTTTCAGATTATCAATGATAGTGACAACCCTGAAAGAAATGTACTTATTTTTTTTGGAATGATTATCAGTTATTGAGCTTGACCACCTGTCCAGGGTGTTTCCGTCGGCCCAAGACAAGCACTCTGATCTCTATATAAATGTCAAATGAAAACTCACTGTTTTCTTGTTCAGTTGTAAGAAAATGAGACAAGTCTGAGCAACAGAAGAACTGAATCTTAGCCAATGATGCATATGCAAAGAGGATAACCGTATGCAGTGATGCCACCAGGCCTTGAGGGATCTCATTTCAAACATCTATCCATTCAGTTTCTAAACTGCTTGTCCAATCTACCATCACAGGGATCCTGGAGTACATCCCAGCATATAGAGCCTGAAGACATGCAAACATCCTGGACAGATGGCCACATTTTAAATACATTCTTTTAAATGTATAAATGCTGAAATCATCCTCAAAGAGACTGACTGCAGCCGTCTAGAGTCCTTAAAGTTGTAACATACCAAGACTTTGACTCAACATTTGTCAATACCCAGACTTTACTCTACCTGGAAAACATTATGTTGCCGTCCTCAAGGGAAAACTTTCCAGTTTGTGTGAGGGGAAAAAATGTTGATCTCATTTATTTCAAATATTTGCAACTGTGCAGAAGCCAAACCAGTTTTAATCAGGTAAATATGTAAGACATGCAAACTCTTGACGATAAATATTTTGAATAAACCCATTTGTTTTTGGCTAATCAGTTCACTCTCATAGCATATTCAGGATTTTTCTTCTTTTTTTTGTTATTTCTTGTTGGTCGACCCAAAGGTCACACAGGCCTAAAGGTCTTCCTTTAAAAGGTCAAATTAGGGCTCTTTCTTTCACAGATGCTAAACTCACACTCAGTCATTTTCTGGGTCACTGGGTTGTAATTACAAGACAGTATAGACTTCATACATCAAATAGTCAACATGTTAATAATATGTTTCTGGTAACATTAAACGCCTAATGCACTAAAATGATGTTTATGTCTGTGTTTTTGTTAAAACTGCTCATTTGGCCAAACGCACGTCACTAATTCATCTGAAGTGTGAATCATTTATCATTTCAATCATTTATCAATCCAAATCACCCGAGATAAACTTGAGAGTGATTGAATGACATTGAGAATATAGAATGAGCTGTAACACAATTAAGAGCCAAAAGTTTAAAAGTGATTTCGTCTGAGAGTTTAGTGTTTCATTCAGTTCCTAAAAATCCAAAATAAAATCTCCATTTCTCCGCTATGACCCGATAGTCCATAACCTTAATGCTAAAGTTAACAAAATCACAGCTGTTTTTCATACTAAGCCTATTACGAAAAATAAGAGCGAATCCGAAAGCTCGTGTAAAATACAATCCTACATGATTCAATTCAGTGACGCTTTTCGTTTCGTGAAGAATGAGAATAAAGATGTCTTACCCTCAGTGTTATCCCCCAGAGTCTGGTAAATGATGAACAACTCAACAAAAAGAATTATACATTTGATCATTGTATTGGATGCCAGCGGAAATTGATATAAATGTTAAAATAAATTTTTAACCTAAGATCAATTCAGATAGTTCCAGAGTAATCGTTCGGATAACTAACTCTGACAGAGTAGTTGCAAGCAGTGAATCCCACGCAGTAAAACCTTCAAATGCGAGTGGAGTCTCTGCACAGATTTCTTCCACTAGTCGGATTTGCAGCTCTTCTAGTGTTAATGCACAGCAGGACGGATGAGGGCGCTGCTGCACTATGATTGTTTACTTGAGATTTGGTATTGAAATAAACCCAAATGACTGAATAAATTCATCGTGCTTTCCACAAGAGAAAAAAATGAATTGTATATCCAAAATCAGGATTTATAATATTCATTGGAATTAAATATATTGTTTTTATTCTGAAGTGTAAAGTGCAAGTGGGACTCTTTAACTAAGAACACCAAGATGCTGAGCTATTGGAATTTAGGCTATGTATATATATATATATATATTATAGTACTGTGTTGGAATTAATATATTTATATCAGTGTCATCAGAAATTTTCTTCTATAATGTGCACTTTTCTTAGCTTCCTATATGTTGATGCTGAGTTATTTCACTTTAAAGACGATGAAAATAAAATATTATTCACCATTAAAGTGAAATAACTGAACCTACAAACAGGAGCAGATTTTGGAAATTTTAGAAGAAACTTTCAGATGGCAGATACTTTTGCATCTGACCTATAGGCTATTGTGCACCAAAGATTGGTTTGACATCATGAAGGACAAAATTTACCAGTTCCCAAAGGTGAAAACCTGTATGTGAGCTGAGTAGTACATCCAAATTAATAGAATTTTTAAAAAGTAGGT
The DNA here is from genome assembly GCA_903798115.1 of Danio jaintianensis. Classification (NCBI taxonomy): domain Eukaryota; kingdom Metazoa; phylum Chordata; class Actinopteri; order Cypriniformes; family Danionidae; genus Danio; species Danio jaintianensis. Next base: position 13,888,005 of record CAIGQV010016735.1, on the reverse strand, counting down.
GCCAGGATGAGCTCTGCTTCCATTGACAATTAAAGGCTTCATATTTTCATACTAAACAGTATCTAAACAGCAGTAGGCCTGTGTGGCAAAAGAAATGTGTCTGATTTCAACAAGTAGGAAAAAACTGAAGTGCACATTCAATAGACAATTGCTGTACATTTGCTATATATGATTTATGAATGACAGTGAAGCAACACTCGGTAGCCTAGGTCATGTGTTGACAACAAGGCAGATATAGTATGTCTGAATTTCATATATACATCCCATATTCATACTATATAGAACAATGTTTTATTTATCTGTCATGAACACGTGTAAATTTAAATGAACCTACACATGCAATTTCAGATGTTGAATCAGCAGGAAGTCAACCATGTTGGATGAAACCTGTCTTTTAAAAAATGTCCTCCACTCTTTGGGGGGCTTGCCATGGTAAAAAAAAGTTATTTGGACATCTTTTGATTTGATATTTTGTATGACTCATCGGCCCCACAGCACCTCCTACTTTAATAATTATTATTGTAGTTATTTACAAGAATTGGACGTTTTTTACGTTTTGAACATCATTATGACTTAAAACCTTCACTTTAATTGACAGTAATCACATATTCAAGCTGCTTTTAGGTCCAGTATACAGTAGCTGCATGCAATTTTGAATGCAGCCTTTCTGGCACTTCTTGTTCCATAGAAAACGTCTAACAAATGAGCACAGTGTTTGCACATCATTCATTGTATGAGGAGTGTGTCAATATTTGTAAAAGATCTTTTGAGCATTTAGTAGAATTCTTACTTTAAGCATAATGTTCCATTTGGTACACTTTGAATATTTTACACTAGCCTGCAGTATGAGTTTCAGTGCTCAATTTGAGACCAAGTCATTGGTAGCTGCCTACTGGTGTAAATATGTGACCTAGATATTCGTGGCCAGTAAATTTGAGAATTGGTATAACTTTTGAATAAAATATTATAGACCCGCTAGTATGCAGTATATAGGGCATTACTTAACACTAACAGGAATTCTGAATGCAAGTTTTGGAATTGCAAGATGAGGGTTAATTTATGTGTTAACAATAAACAATAGTATTATTATGTAAACATGTCCTGTTTCTGTTCCTCCTAGCAATTACTTTTCACAAAGTTGCATTTTGCTACTGCTCTGTGTACCATTCCTCACGAAAATCTCCATGTTTTCATAGTGAAAATATATTTACCAATACTTTGTTTTTGTCAGATTGATCAGTTTACTAGCCTACAGAGATGCCTACTACTAGTGTAGAAAAGACATGGGTGATTTGAGGTTACCATTTATTTAGTTAAGTCATGTTAATATTCACAAGGAATAATAACGTGAATAAAAATTCATTAAATAATTATATTTAATGGGGCAAAGACAATGGAATAGTGAGCAGAACCCCCGTTTTATTTTGTCAGTTTAGTTTTACATTTACGTTTTTGTTGTTTAGATAATGTCTAAATAAATTCCAAACCAGTTAAAGTGTATCGGTATTTTATAAGAAATTACGTTACCCCGATTAGCCAAACGGCATGTGTCTGTCTCTTTAATAGGCGAATTACTCCCGATCCGCCTCTTCCATTTAAGGGCACATTTACTTTTCTCGGCCGAGAATAAGTCTTCCTGGTTTCATGATATAGTAGTCTGCCCTCCCCTTTAAATGTGTTTTGGACCCATGCAAAAGTTGTGGTCACAGGATTGAAATAACTAACGCGATTTCCAGAGGGAGATTCAGTTAGGAGGGAATCCTTTATAATTTCGCCGCGTTTCAGCGCATCAGGTAAGCGAACTCTCCATGTTTGGTCCGCCCTCCTTTGCTTTTCTTAAGGAACTGACAGTGACAAGCATCGAGTCTTGTTGAACACAGCTGTGCTGGAGCGGCATAAGCATTACGCTCCGACCTTCAAATAAAGCAGCTTAATTTATAGGTACGTTATATACTTTATCGACACATTTTTAAGCCAGCGATGAATCTGACATGACTAGGTTTCAAGTTTGTCTCGTAAAACAGTAACGTTAACGTTAAATGCTTGAGATGAGGTATTGCTTCTGTCAATATGACGCTCAAAGGCGCGTTATTACGCTACAATTTACAGCTTTAAACGCACATTCCACATGTACATCAGATATTTTGATATGTTGTGGCATTTCAGAGGTGATAGAAGCGGGAGAGCGTTTTATTATGAAGAGCCATGGATATGGCGAACAAATACCCGGCATGTCTCCATCTTAGACAGCAGAACCATTTGGCTGTTTTATTTTCGGTTATCTGTCACGTTACATAATTTATTTATGTGGTGAGAATTTATTGCACATTCCACGAATACAGTAGCTTACTCTTTGACAGTCAATGGTTAAATGAAGCATTAGAGGCACGTATACATTTTTTTGTTTTGCTTTCTATCTATCTATCTATCTATCTATCTATCTATCTATCTATCTATCTTAAATTATATCCTTAAAATTAGGATTCGTCCTGTTCCAGTACAGAGGGCAGCCCCTTATGACTTAACAGTTCTACCAATCAAAGTCACTCTAATAATCAAATGCCATATTGTCATGTTTTCACTGTGAATTAAAAATATAGTTTTAAAGTTTTTATAGATAAATATTTAGTATTATTTTTCCATCCTTTTTTTTATTTAAATTTGATGACATTTTAGAAATATAGTACTGAATGCAAGTAATATGAGAATATGTGTCCAAAATGCCTATTTTTTTTTTTTTAAGTACTTATTTAAAAAATAAAGTAGTGTGAATGTAATCTGAACGTATTAGATCTGCCAGTTTGTTACTTTTACATGATGACCCACCAGCACCACTTCGCTGCCTTTTACAAATTCTCTCTCATGGCATCATTTAGTTTGTAGATTATCCATCCACTTTTTGCCTACACGTTTTATGAGTACTGTGAATTTGTATAATTTATGATCTCATATTAGCTAGCCCTTTTTTTTTTTTTAATCTGAGGCAATTTACAAAAAACAAACCTTAACCACAAAGAATGACATTATGTACAAAATGAATTTTATTTATTTATTTATTTATTTATTTATTTATTTATTTATTTATTTATTTATTTATCCCCAAACCCATATGTGGATGTTAATAATAGAATCTGGATGTGTTCTATACTAGTTGCATTGAGCATTTGATTCAGTATTGCATCTTTAAACGTGGTACCAACTGTCAATTAATATTTTTTTTCCCCTCTATTTTTCTGTCCTCTCATTTTAGTAAACATTTGAGACTTGAGCTGCTCTGACTCGTCTGCCGGTGTTAAAGCAGGATAACCAGCTGTGGAATGGCTTTGCTGACTTTGCACAGAGCGCCGTCTATTTGCACAACACCGGTGAGTTTTATTGCATCTGATAATGCAATGCATTTCGAAAACACTACAAAATACAGTTCTCCAACTTTTGCGTGTCAACGTCAAGTTCTCCGCACATTCCTTCACCGTCCTCCCACTCTCTCCATGTTACCCTAAACCTTTTTTCTGTGCGCAAATTAATGTATAATTAGGAGGAATGTCTTCTTGGTCACTTTCCAAAACTTACTGTGAAACTGAATATGAGAATCCATTTTACGCCGTTCCAAAAAAAGCTCTGGCAAAGTCCTAAAATGAATAACTTTTTTTATATTTTGAGAGAATTTGGACAATGTTATTAAATCATTTTCTGTTTATGTCGGTTGTTTGATTGGGCTTTGTTTTCATTATATAACAGAAGATTCCTTTTTCCTCCCATAACCCATGCATACTATGTCTATCTTCTTCTTCTGTAACTACTATGAGTAAAGCCTCACAGTTGGTTTAACCTAAAACCTCAATGGCCCTCCTCTTCCACCCTCTCTCTTCTCTTTCTTCTTGTCTCTGTCTGGACACGTCAGTCGCATAACAGGTAATGTTACTGTCTCCTCTTTCATTCCATAGAAGCACTGATAACAGCCTCTTTGGTGTCCTTCTCTCCGTCTTGCTATCTGTTTCTCACTTTATCGCCTTCAGTATGTGCTTCCTCAGTGTCCTATCATACTGCTGCTGCATTACACTTGACTATTTTTTTGGGTCAAAATGCATTGTCATTGTGTGTTTCTGGGTTCCTTTTTTCTATTTTCATCCCAATCACTCATCTCAGAGTGAGTTATGGGTGAGAAAAAAGGCTGACAAGCCCTTCCCAGGTGCAAGTTTTTATCCAGCTTTTTTTGGGGGGAACACATTGAGCCAGATGATTCAGAAGAAAACAACCAGTGTTTGTTTGCAATTTAAATGCATCAAATAATCAGTTCACCCACCACACATTTTTAACATCACCGTTCTCTGGGTAAATCTTAGAGTTTTAATGTTCCTAATTTAATCTGCTGTCGTTTTATTTTCAAGGATGAGCCTATCCCCAGACGAGGAAGACTTCAGAAAAGGTGAGTGTTCGTTGTACCGCTTTAATCATGCATGCGTATTTCATCCAGAAATGGTTAACTGATTAATCTTTCATTTCTGCACGTCAGAGAAAGTTTCGCCCTGGTTAAAGGGGCAGTGCTCCTGGTGGAAGAGGAAGAGAGGGAGGGATTACAAGAAGAAACCGTATCCCCTCGTCTGGGTCCTCGGCACGGAGGCCAAGCTTCTGACACTCAACGCAGACATTTGCATGCAATGATTTCATTACTGCGACCTGAAGACACAGTCAAACTGGTGAGGATGCCACAAACTACACAAATACACTCAAATAGAAGTCTTGAAATGTGATCATATTAAAGGCTAGAAAAGTGATAACATAATGCGTGAAACATAATCCATTAAAAAAAATCTGAATATAATATGCATTCTACTTTTTTACAATCACAAATAGGGCTGCATGCTATTGGAAAAAATGACATTGCAATATTTAGTTTTTCTGCATTTTTTAAAAATATATATTTGTATATGAATATTTTCACAAGATGACTCAATTTGGAAAGAATTCATTATTTTACATTGTTTGGGATGATTTTTTGGAAGAGTGCATCTGCATAAAATGTACACAGTAATACAGTTGAAGTCAATTATTAGCCCTCCTGTGAATATTTTTTTTTTCTTTCTTTTTCAAATATTTCCCAAATGATGTTTAAGAGAGCAAGGAATTTTTCACAGTATTTCCTATAATATTTTTTGTTATGGGATGAAGTCTTTTTTGTTTTATTTCAGCTAGAATAAAAGCTGTTTTTCATTTTTAAAAACCATTTTAATATATTTCAATATTATTAGCCCCCTTAAGCAATATTTTTGCGATTGTCTACAGAACAAACTATCATTATACAATGATTTAAATGACACTTTAAGCTGAATACTAGTATCTTGAAAAATATCTAGTAAATTATTATGTACTGTCAATATTATGTCCTGTCATCATAAAATAAATTAAAGCACAGATGAAAACAATAGTACAAAGATAAAAATTTAATTAACAGCGCTTATGGTTTTTGGTGGAGTCTAACAGTATTGACCTACAGAAATTCAATAGTCAAATGTAAAATAACACGGTATAGTCTTCATCGTATAAATAATTAAACACAATTAATCTTTGTTAAAGTGGCAGAAAATATTATTGTCCAAATGGTTTAAATTCACTTGAAATTACTTGACATCCTGTGACATGACTTTTGCAGATTTGCACATTGTGATATCGACGCTGAAATGATATATTGCGCAGCCTTAATGAATGGAATTTTTGGCTCAGTATATGCGAACATACTGCTACCTTACACATTTTTTTATGTGAGCAAACTATTGCTTGTTTCAGAATAATTAGGATAAGTGTTTGTTCTTACATTTACTGCCTGTGTTTGTTTGGTAATATGATTCGCATAACTAGCATCATATGTTCTGCAATGTGCTTTCTGGAGGTGGTTGTTTAATTTTCAGTAGCAATAACTTGCTTAACAAAAATGAACAAATACTGTTGCAAATCTGTTTGTGTTAATGCGTTAACCAACATTTACTAATGGAACCATATTGTAAAGTGTTGCCATTTGACCTTACTATACATGAACAAATGCAAACACAATATAATTCACAATAAATAGATCTGTTTATTAAAGAACAGAATGTATTATATTGCCATGCATGGGTGCTATTTTTAAATGAAATTTCTGATAAATTTGATTTTAATCACTGAGCCATTTAGAATGGTTCTAATGGATCTAGTTCAGAGTCAGACCTCTGTCATATTTAATCCGTCACATTAGTTCTGAGTTTCTGTTTCAGGCTGTGCGTCTGGAGTCAGTGAGGGTAGTCAGAGTCCGCTACTTGCTTATAATTGGTACACTTGACAATAAAGAAGAGAGTCTGCTACTCGGCATGGACTTTCCAAGCTCAAACAGGTAGCATATCTTTTATAAATCATATTGTTGTGTCATCATAATTGACTTATTTAATTGGAAATAAATCTAGAATTATTCAGTTAAATGCTTGACATGCTTGTTCCTTTGTTTTCTATCTTTTTGTAATGGAACAAGTAGATATTTGACAAACTTTCCTTTGGATGTTTAGTTACGTTTTTAAAGGTATTGTTCATACAGAAATGTAACTCTATCATATTTAACTTGCCCTCATATTTTCTTTTTTCCCTCATATTATAACTTTTTGGTTGCCATTGACTTCCAATGGGGAAAACACACTGGTGTTTCCTCAAATGTCTTGTTTAATGTTTCACAGAAGAAAGCCATACAATTTTGCAACAACATCAGGAAGAGTACACACATTTAGTTTTTAGTGAGTTATATTTCTAAACAGCAATCTCACTCAGTTTTTCTCTTACTTTTCTACAGTGATGAGTGCACTATTGGCCTTGTCTTGCCAATATGGAGTGACACACAGGTTTATCTAGATGGAGATGGGTAAGACCAGAAAGTATAAATAATATAATTTTAACAGCTAAGAAAAAATTACTGTAAGCAATCTTAACTTTAATACTATGAAACCGTAGTCTTGATATCATTATCTTATTATCAAAACCAACGTTCACAGAAACAACAGAAAGATTTCATGTTTTAATGTAAAGTGAGCTGTCAATTCATATAAATGTAAAATAACACAGAATTGTTCTTTGAATGACAGACTTATATTTTATCTGCACGTTTCTGCAGAAGTTTTTGCACTGTTAAAGCCTCAACTCCAGAGTTCTGCTTTTCTGACAGTTGGTTTTGCTTGTTCTCTTACAGAGGTTTCAGTGTGACATCTGCAGAAGTGACACGAATCTTTAAGCCTGTGTCCATTCAGACGATGTGGTAAGCGTCAAAGCAGGAAACGCTGAAGAAACAACCAGTTTCCTCAAACTAGACAGATATGCAGTGTGACTTTGGCACACACACTTACATTTGTTTTCCGTTAAAGTGCTGTTTTTCTTTAATTCATTATTTTTCTTGGTGGTTCTTAGGCAGTTTTAAATACTATGTACTTACTCATTTGAAATAGTATACTAATTATTTATGTAAAGGTATAGAAACAATTCATTGACTTCTTGATTCTTTTTTTTTTTTTGATGCACTGGATTTACTAGGCATATGTTTGAGAAAGATGACTATTCTGCAAACACTTAACTATAAATCCAGATAAACTGGAATTTCTGTAATTGCATAACTGTACTGTGCTTAAATTTAAAGTACTGAAGTATTTAATTAACCCTTGTGTATTGTTCAAACTGACCATCCTTTTGTTATGTTAGTGGCTGTTTTTGCCCCTTTGACTTCCATTATAAGGACATTTTTGATTGCAAAGCCATGCCAGCATATAATCATGCATTCTTGATTGTTGGTGGTTTTCCCTGTTGGTAAGAGGTAAAATGTGCAATTGTCACTATCGATCAGTTGGCACCATTAACCCATTAGATAGGCCTGTGCAAAAGTTTTTTTTTTTTGCCTATTTCTATAGAGGTCTATGGATTATAACAGCAAATTAAAGTGTGTGTGCATAGATACACTGACTATGTTTACTATGTTCTGAGAGCTGAGCTGTTTTTAGACTTTCTCAGACATTTCAATGTAAGTGTGCAAAGGTCTCTCTCTCTCTCTCTCTCTCTCTCACACACGCACACACACACACACTACATTTTTTTTGCACTGTAACTGATCAACAACAAAAAAATTACATTTACCTTTTCCCAACAGGGAAAACCACCAACAATCAAGAATACATAATAATATGGTGTCATGGCTTTGCAATCAAACAATGTAGTTATAATGGAAGTCAATGGGGCAAAAACAGCCACTAACATAATGAAAGGGTGGTAAATTTGCCCAGTGTGTATTGAGTGTTTTATTTATTTATTATTATTTAGGATTTTTAATCATCCAGCACATGCACTCTGCTAGACAGAAGCTTTCAAATGTGCTCTCTGACTTTCAAACATGTTTGTGGTTTGTCGATTGCTTGTTCACAACTCTCTGCCCCATGTCGCTCTCATTTTTCTGAAGGTCAGTTCTGCAAGCACTGCATGGCTGTTGTGAACGGGCTGTGCGTGGGGCTGTTATACCCAGCAGCGGCCTCGAGTGGGCACAGCATTACAAACAGAATGTGGAATCTGACCAGCACTGCCTTAATGAATGGGGGGCTATGACTGGCCTGGAGTCGATGAGGAAACACACTGGTGGAAGTTCATCATCGAACCGGGAGTCAGTGGAGAGGGAGATCAAGGCCCAGCTACGAGATATCATGAGGACTGAGGACTTGGAAAACATTACCTCAAAGCAGGTAATGAAAGAGAGGAGGGTTTCTTTTGACTTTATTTTTTAAATATGATAGAGTTTATCAGTTAATTGTTTTGATGCCATTTTTTTTATTATTATTATTATTATTATTATTATTATTATTATTATTATTTATAAAAAAATTTTTTTTTTTACTGTTAATCCAAATACAGTTTAAGAGTTTAGCAAAATATCAATTGTAAAGCCTTAATATATAATCTTTATCTGCAGTATACTTTTCTCACCATGAAAATAGACATAGAAGCTGGCATTGCATTAAACAAACAAACTAACAACATTACTATTGACTTTAAAGAGCAGGTCACATGGTAGTCCCCTAAAACAGGTTTAATTGCAACTAAGGTCAGAAAACATTGTAATTTTCTCAGTATATGCACATCACGTTAGAATTATTTTGCAATGATTTTCATTCGAAATCATTAGTCCCATTAGTATCATTTGAATCTACTTGGGGCTTACAATCTGTAAACCCCTCCCCTGTACAAGCCAGCTCTGTTCTGATTGGTCAGATGAAACAAGTCTCCATTTCTGAGTGTTTGTGTGTTTTTTTTTTTTTGTTTTTTTTTTGAGCTGGTGGGGAATTTGCAAACATGTTACTTTGATCAAGTTGACGTAGTGAAAAATTCGAAAATATAATAATTCGTTAAGGTGATTCAGAGCCAATGCTTACTTTCGAGAAGCAAAATCTTTATCATGCACTTTTTTTTTTTAACTACTTTGCAAACTCTTTCTTTTGCATCACATTTTGTAATTTGATTGTAATTGAATTATTATTCAATTATATTATGATCCTTTTACATGAGCAAACAGTGAATGAAAAGAGAATCGAATTAAAGGGAAGTGCACTCAAAAAAATTGATTACTTATTTAAAATGAGCTGCAGCAACACAATTCTTGAGGGTTTTTTGGGACAACTTAAATGTTTTGTTTAATCTTCTTAAATTTGTAAAAACTAATAACTTTATTCATTGTTGTCTCAACACAAATAAATTGTGTGGAACCCAGCATTTTTTACAGTATGGATGGTAATTACTATTTCTGTCATAATTCATGTTTCTGATGCAGTAACGTAAAAACAAAATGTTTAATGCCGCTATAAAAATGTTTATTTTTATTATGTAAAATTTAGTTTGGGAGCATGTAAAAGAAAGTGCAGTTAAACTGGACAATGATAATATCCATTGGACAATGATAATATCCATTGAAAGAGATTTGTCTGTGCAGTTTATCTGTAAATATGCCCATGCAGCACAGGACTGCTTATACATATTATAGAGCAGCAGAGAAACACAGATGAATGTGAAGAAAAAGCGAGATGTGTTTGATGAGTCAATAACAGCACGCCAAACTGCGAATTAGACTGGCAAATGGCATCTGTGGCACACACTGAATTCAATTAACTTTTGCGTCTTATTGTGCGTCAGTGGTGAAATACGCTCTTATGTGTCAAAAAGCCCATCTTAACACAGTTATGTCTAAAGTGAAACTAAAGCGTTGGGAGACATCTGGTCTTAAATTGACAGCTCTCTCGTACACAGTGCCATTAATATGTATGTTTTTGTGTATATTATATGTGTGTCTTATAACTAATAATTATGATAACTAATAATTTTTGGGTTTGCTGCCCATCCTTTTATAACAAAATAAGATTTTGACAGGTATATTGAGTTGTACTAAATAGTTTTCAAAAATGTTTTCAAAAGTGTGCACAGGATTTTTTTATGGTGGCTTCTTTAAGGTCTTCCAAAAAAATGCTGCAATATCATGAAATGTTACAATTTAAGAATTTTTCTTAATTTCTTTTTAAAATATAGTAAAATATATATTTGTCAGGATTGAGTATCACATAATCTTTCTAAAGTCACACTAATATGATGATTTGCTGCTCAATAAGCATTTCTTATTAGTAATGTCGAGTTCAGTTGTGCTGCTTTAAAAGTTTAGTGGATTCTTTTAGAATTTTAATACATACACTCTCAGAAATAAAGGTACGCGAGCTGTCACTGGGGTGGTACCTTTTCAAAAGGTACAAATTTGTACCTAAAAGGTCCATATTAATACCTCAAGGGTACATACTACTACCTAAAAAGTACAAAAGTGTTCCTCTTAAAAAAATTGGTACTAATATATACCTTTGAGATACCAATATGGACCCTTTAAGTACAAATGTGTACCTTTTGAAAAGGTACCACCCCAGTGACAGCTCCCGTACCTGTATTTCTGAGAGTGTATAAAGCTTTTATACATTTTTAAATGTCTTTACTATCACTTTGCCTATTTAGCATGTCCCTTCTGAATACATGTATACATTTATATTTTTTTCCAAACAAAAAATACCTTTCTGACCTACCATACAGTAGTCTGAAGACACATTTTTAAAGACCCTCTTCCTTCAGAACTCAGTGTTAATGTGCCTGGGCTTGTTGTCTTATCCAGAGAATCTTTGTGGTATGAACATTCAGGCTGTCACCAGGTGAGCAGCTTGATTGGATGTTCTTAAGCATTTTTATATCATGTGACATGCCACTTAATGTAATTTGTATCCCAAGACTATGTTTTCTGTTATTAGTGTCATTATCTATTAATGAGCTACAATCCGTGTGTGTTTGTGTGTGTTTACAGGTGCGAACATCCCTGGAATCCAGAATAGGCATTGACATGAAGGACTACAAAGAGTATATAGATAACGAGATGATGGTCACAATGGCACAGATGGACAAACCTTCCAGAATCTTGGACTACCTTTACTTGGTGGGTGATGACTAGGCCAATCTGTGCCCACAGAAATCAAACAAAATGATTTTCTTTTGTTCTTTTGAATGAAAGCTCCCCAAACAGGAAGTGCAACCCATAATTTGAAAAGCAGTAGTCACATGCAGAAAAAGGTGGATATGTTGAACAATTGTTTTTTTTTTTTTTCAGGGTTCAGAATGGAACGCTGCCAACTTTGAAGAACTACAGAAGAACAAGTATGTATATTAAGCTTAATCATGACTATAAACTAAATTAGAGGCTATATGTAGAATTATTAGAGACACTAGTAGCCACTAAGGGAACTGCAGCCAACAATTTTTTTATGTATTAATTCTTTCATATATCCCCTTTAATAAAGTCATATTTTTATTCAAATTTTTTAAAAAATATATATTTTACATTTATGTTTTATAGTGTTAATAAATTAAAACAAGTTTATCAATGCTATTCTAATAAGAAGATATTATATATATAAGATGAATTAAAAAAAAAAAAAAACAACACTTGTTTTTAATAGTGTGGGCTACATCCTGAATGTTACCATGGAGATTGACAACTTTTTCCCAGAATGCTTCACCTATATGAATATTCGAGTGTATGATGTGGAGGCGACCGACTTGCTGTCACACTGGAACAACACATTCATGTTCATCAATGAAGCAAGGTGCTACACACACACACACACACACACACACACACACACACACATACACACACATGTTTGTTTTTGTGAAAAGTGGGTACATTACATAGGTTTTCATTGATTTTATACAGCACAAACCGTATTTTGTATTGCCCTAACCCCACCCTACCCCTAAACCCAACCATCACAGGAAACAGTGTACAGCTTTACTCTCTGAAATAAACTCATTCTGTGTGATTTAGAAGCTTTTTGAGAAATGAGGACGTCAGCTGTGTCCTCATATTTCACCTCCTTTTTGTAATACCTGTGTCATACCTATGTCATTATACAGATTTGTGTCCTGACATGTCACAAAAACACGTGTACACACACACACACACATTATTTTGGCTTATTATTGTCAATTTGTAGGTTTACAGTGAGATCCAAATTGATAAAACCGTTAATAAACACCTTATTTATAAATAATGAATTAATTTGATTTGTAAATTAAAGAAATAATATAACCTTCATTGTTCAGAATTGGAATGATTGTTTTAGTAGAACAGTGTTTTAAAAAATAATCAAGGCATGAACACAAAAGAAGATATTTTCAGAAATGTTGGAAACTGGTACTGTTTGAAAACCATTGACTTCCATAATAGGAAAAACACATACTATGGAAGACAATG
>CAIGQV010016735.1:13818243-13875178 GCA_903798115.1 Danio jaintianensis | reverse complement strand
CTTTTAAGTCATATGCTTTTAGTAATGATTGTTGGGATAACAAATACGACAATGCAGTAAATGCACAAAAAAAATCTGATTTCTAACTGTATTTAAACATGTATGCAATATGCACGTGCACTTAACTCTGTAAAATATATGTTAGAGTGTGTCTTACTGCCCTCTACCTCACATTGATATTTTGTCTTTTTTTCATGCTGGTGGTGATGCAGGAAGAGTGGACAGGCGGTGCTGGTGCATTGCAAGATGGGCGTCTCTCGCTCTGCCTCCACAGTAATTGCTTTCCTGATGAAGCAACAGGGCTGGACTTTAGATCACGCTCTCAACCACGTGAGAGAAAGACGGCCTATTGTGCAGCCCAATGAAGGTTTCCTCAAACAGCTGAACACGTACAGCGGCATCCTCAACGCCAGGTGACTTAAGCTCTTATAGATCAACAAATACTTGTGTAGCGTCTCAATAGAGACGTTCAGGTACAGACAAGTCAAGTATGGTTTGTTGTTGTTCTACCATGTGCACACTTTTTTTTTTTTTTTCTCAATTTTTTAGTTTAGCCATTTTTTTTTTTCAACTTTGTCACATGACAACTATGTAGCATATAACTAAATATACAGTTGAAGACAAAATTCAGAATTTTTCTTTTTTAAACATTTCCCAAATGCTGTTTAACAGAGCAAGGATTTTTTCACAGTATTTTCTGTAATATTTTTTCTTTTGGAGAAAGTCTTTTATTTTGGCTAGAATAAAAGCAGTTAAATTTTTTTTTTTTGAACCAATTTATTATCCCTCTTCAGCATTTTTTTTTTTGAATGTCTACAGAACAAACCATTATTATACAATGATTTGCCTAATTGCCCTAACTTGCCTAATTAACCTAGTTAAGCACTTTAAGCTGAATATTAGTATCTTGAAAAATGTCTAGTAAAATATAATGTACTGTCATCATGACAAAGAAAAAAGAAATCAGTTATTAGAAATTAGTGATGAAAACTATTATGTGTTGAAAAAATATAATTCAGGAGGGCTAATAATTCCGACTTCAACTGTATATTTTCTTTTGTTTGCAGCAAGCAGCGCCACAGTGCCCTCTGGAGGAGGAAGTCCAAAGCAGATGCCCGTCAGCCATCAGTCCACAACAAACCAGCGACAGGGGATGAAAATGAAGAGAAAGAGGAAGAAGAGGAGGAATCGCAGAGCCCAGATGAGGAAAGCAGCGAGGAGGACACTGATGTAAGGGAATATGCCACTCATTTTACGAAGCTTCTCCGCATTTCTTGAGTTTATTTTTGTCATCCTTAGGTGTTTGAACAGTTGGGTGAGAACGTTCCGGATACTGGAGAGGCAGAATCCGCCACATCCAACCAGTTTCTTACTATACAGGAAAGTGATAAGGTTAGCACAGAGGCTGATAATTCACTACACTTGACCATATTGTAAATGTTTTATAATAAATAATTAATGTTTTTAATGACAGCAACGCTTGATTTTCTAGGTGTCGTCCAGCCCGAGCAGAAGTGGCAGGATGGATTTGTTTTCTCTTATGCAGTCTATTCAGCTTGATGATGAGGATCGAGGGATCGATAAAGAGGTGAGAGGAAAAAGAAAGTCTGGGTTGGAATAGGTTTGGGACTTGTGGAGCTGCGCATCAATAGATTTGCTCTTCAGTGTTTGGACTTTCAGCAGTGAAAATTAAACCACACTGAACTGCACTAAACTGAACTTCAACTCTGAAATTGAAACTGTGTCAGTTCAGTTTTCAATTTACTAGAACTTCTATGTTGAGCTGCTTTGACACAATCTACATTTTAAAAGTGCTATAGAAATAAAGATGAATGCAAAAATGATTGATAAAGAATTTGAAATACCAAGTCAAACAAATATAAATAAAGGGCTAAGTGATATGGCAAAAAAAGCAAGATTTTGACACATTTTTAATACTTATTGTTTTTGATGTTTTGCTATCCAGTGTCCATGTTAATTGTTTTTGTAATTAAATTACTTTTTGCCAGGGATTTAAACTTTTTGTGCGCCCTGGCAACTCACATTTTTTAATTACTTTAAAAATATTTTTTAGGTTTGGTCTTAAATTTATTTCAGGTGGTCTTGAAAGGTCTTAAAATGTTGTAAACATCCTGTATAAACTTGACAGAATTTGAAAGCTTTGTAATTTTATTAGTTTTTAACATGAAACAAAGGTTATTGCAATTATTGAAATATATAGAACTAAAGGCCAAATTATTAGCCCTTGTGTAACAAGATTCATTATTTTTCAAATACTTCCCAAGTGATGTTTAACAGAACAGACTTTTTGATTTGTAAATAAATTAGTTTTAGACTAAGTTAAATTAGTCTAATTTTCTATTAAGAAATACATTTTTTAACTTTGAAAATAGTTATTTAGCAAGATATTAGTATTCAGCTTAAAGTGCCATTTAATGGCTGTAATCTTGCTGTTGAACATCAATAAATTTAAAATAGAATAAAAACTTGTAGTTTTGCTTTTTTTTTTTTTTTTGCAGCTGTATACCGTAAACTAGTGGGAGACCAGGCTTTTATCACTGCAATTCTCTTGATTGGTGGGATTTCTGTAAAGCATCATCATTTATGTAGTTTATTTTTTTTTATGAGCAAATTTTACAATCAAGCATGTTCACAACTTGCTTGTCTTTTTAAATGTACAGTTATTGTTAAAAATAATGTTTTTTTGTTTGTTTACTTTGAAAGACAGATTTTTAACAGTCAGGTTTTTGGTCTTTTTGAGTCTTTATTATTGTTATTCTTTTTCACCTAATGCAAAAATCCATTAACTGAAAGATTGCCGATTGTTTAGATCAGCGTCTGTCAGAGACTTTCTCCAGGACAGAGACGGCGGAGTCAGGGAAGGAGAGGTTTGACTTATCAAAGAACACACGTGGATGCTTCCCCTGAGCCCAGCAGCCGACAGACACAACACACAAACCAAGATCAAGCCGGACTCTGAAACACTTCAAATGGAAAGGTGAGGAAAAGGAACACAAACAGTCATGCTAACACAATGGACACTCTTGCACACAAGTCTTATCCTTCTGATTGTATCATTGCACGGTTTTAAAGATTAAAAACAAGGTACTTTTATTCATATATTTGCTGTACTGAAGCTTATTTAGGTCATTTCACTTGGAGGAAATGAATATCTCATCAATTTTTCCATCCATCGAGCCTGAAAATCATAAACCGTGGTGATTTTTCAGGTGGATTGTAGTGAGTATTATTGACAAAGGAACTGTTTTCTTCAGAGCATTATCATTCAAAATGTCACATTGTGCCTTTTTGAAATCTCTGTATTCTTTGCACCTTCATATATTGAGCCATAATTATTCAGTTTATTTCACAGGTTTTAATATAGTATTATAGAGTGAATGGAGTGTTTCGTTAGCTGTATCCATCATGTTATTATACAGAAACATTAACAGAACAGATATGGGAAACATTAGGAGACAACTTGGAAAATTCTCAAATGTGTTTGAGTAAAATGTTATCATTAGTTTTCAGAACAAAACAAAAATGATGTTTTCTTCCAAATTTCAAATTCAAAATGTTGTCATACAGAACAATAAAGATTTCCAGACATACATTTATACTCATTTTCAGGCAACACAATGCCAGTGTTGGAACGTCAGGAGTTAAGATATCAGCATTTGCTTGAATAACCCTGATTCTTAAAAACCAATGCTGTAAATGACAATATTTACATGTTTTATGAGACCATTATAGAATAAAAACAAATATTAACATTTTACTTCAAACTATATCTAAATAATAAACAGTAAATTATGAGAAACAGATTTTTTTCAAGCAGCCTCTTCATTTGAACCATACCTTGTTGTTTTTAATGAATAAACAAATGAATACGAGTGTGTGCACACTCATTTGAACAGTCCTATGCAATAATCTAGTTTTTAAAGCTGTTTCCTCTCCATGAATGTGAAGCTTAATGCTGCCTGTGTGGAGATCAGTTTGTGAAAAAGTGTTGAAAAAAAGCAATGGAGGATTGAACATTTTAGTATTCCATGTACACTTCTATTTAAAGGTTGGTGTCAGAAAGATTTTTCTATTTAAATAAGTGCTGTTTATTCAGAAAGGAGGCATTAAATTAATCAAAAGTGACACTGAAGACATTTATTAATGCTTTTTTTAACTTTCCAAGTCATCACTTCTTAACAATATTATATAAATGAATACAAATATTAAGCAACCGTTTTCAGCATAATGAGAAATATTCTACTCTTCATTAAAAAAATCAAATATATTTACGCTTCTTCATTAAGCTGATGCTTTTTATCCAATATGAAAACATTAAATATAACATTATAAGTTCAGAATTACACTATACAATAAAAAAACAAAACAAAAAAAAAACAGCTTTTTTTTTAACTTGTAATAATTACATTTTTACTGTTTTTAAACAAATAATTGCAGCATTTTTTAATAAAAGTCTTTCTGACTCCACTTTTGAATGGTAAAGTTACTAGACGGTGATTGTTTTTAAAACTTTAGAGCTATTTTCACGTCTTTTGCAATTAAGCAGATGTTGTCTAATTTGTTTTTAACCTGTACAGTATGTAGGAAACAAAACCTGAGAAGAAAAAAAACCCTAAGTATTTTCCTTAAAAAAAAAAAAAGAGAGAAAATGTGCCACGCTTATTTCTGTCTGTACTCTTTCAATCATTCTGCATGATGGTTCAGTGCCTTTAGTAGATAGAGGTGGACCAAAAGAACTACATTTGTTGGTTTTAAAGTTAAAACTAACACAAATAACTCCTACTTGTGTTTAGCTTTTATGGGCTGGTTGATTGGTGTGTTTGCATGATGTCGTGTGTGTATCATACTGTATGCATGCTGTTTGTACTGTATGTGAAGCATGTGTTGTCTGTATGTATAAAGTATATACAATCTGCTGTAAACATTTGTTGAAACGTGTTTATTCTGCCCTTGCACAAAGTGCCAAATGTTGTGAGACCAAAGTTCTGTTGCGGAATGTTCTTAGTTTGGGGCTCTACCGGTTTTGCATCGTTTTTCCACAAGAATGTCTTAAATGATGTATTTGTTCTAGATGACGACCCACAGCCTTCAGAGCGCTGATTTGTTTCCCCTCACCGGGTGTATAATGTGCCATGCCTTATCAGCTTTAGAAAAAGGTTATATCATTCAGTCCGATGTATAACTAAGTTTTATTCATTGTTGGCATTAAATGTCAAGGTTGCTGTTGCTTTTTGTATTTATGACTGATCTGAACATGTATCTTTTTAATTTGATATTCAAGGTTGTATGTGATATAAAAATTAAAATGAATTTGTTATGGGATGTGCACTTACTGATTTTATTTTATTTTTTTCATTGCTTGTTTTTCCCAAGATATTTCTGTTCTTATTAATGTGGTTATTTGTGTCTGTGCTATAAACTTAACTTATGAAAAAATTATGAAAATTTATAGGTTTGTGCTTTTTTTTTTCTTTCTATAAAAGTCTGATAAGCGTTGACATTTTAAATAAATATTGTAATTAAATATATATATTGTAATTTTTAATTCAGAAATAATATAATATAGAATATAACAAATATTTAAGTTTAAGATTAAAAATCAGCGTTATTCCAAATACACTTTATTATTATTATTATTTTTAAGCTCTTCTGAGGTTAAAACATTGCTATTGTTTTGTCTAACAACGAATATAAATGTCTGAATATATGGCACTTTTGTGATTTCATTCAAAAGCAACTTATTTTCTATTATTTAGTTTAGCGAGACCATTAAATGTAAAAATCTGTACAACTCCCTTGAAATAAGACTGTGCTGGCCAAAAAGATTTCAGATTTCTAGTGTAGTATATTACTAACTACTTTAGATTTATAGTTTATTATTGATCATATTTTAGTAATAGGTTAATATTTTGTCAATATGTAATAATCCTTTTAATTGTTAAAAGAAAAACAAACCCACAAGCTATTATATACGGAATATACATTTTTACTTTAGGTAATCTATAAAGGATTACAGTTTGGAAGTAAATTGCTCAACACTGTATACATATGTGTATGGACTGATATGTCCAGTCTACAGCTCTGCCCAAGACATTGGCTGATCCTGGTTTCTCTCGAGGTTTGTTCTTCACTTCTGTCAGTTGGTGAAGTTTTGGTTCCTTGCCACTGTTGCCTACCACTGATTATACCACTACTATCCCTAACAGCCTGAATTGCTATAATTTTTCACAATATGAAATATGGCTTTTTATTCTCTTTTCTTCATTTACATGATGCTGCTTTGACAATATACATTGTCAAAAGTGCTACAGAAATAAAGATGAATTGAATTGAGTATATATATGATATGTATTGCAGAAATAAACATGACAACTACATTTTTGTGGACTTCATTCATTTTCTTTCGGCTTAGTCCCTTTATTAATCTGGGGTTGCCACAGCGGAATGAACCGCCAATTTATCCAGCATATGTTTTACGCAGCGGATGGCCTTCCAGCTGCAACCCATCACTGGGAAACACCCATACACACACATAGACTATAGACAATTTAGCTTACCCAATTCACCTATAGCGCATGTCTTTGGACTTGTGGGGGAAACCCACACGAACACAGGGAGAACATGCAAACTCCACACAGAAATGTCAACTGACCCAGCCGAGGCTCGAACCAGCGAACTTCTTGCTGTGAGGTGACAGCGCTAGCCACTGCGCCATCCTTTTTGTGGAATTGTAATATCTTATGCATTATTCTATGCACAATTGACTACAAATTACACACATTTCAGGGCAGTAATAATAAGTATATAGTAGTATGTTAGTGTATATATAGGTTTAATATATATGAAAACATAAGTTGCTTAATATTTTTATGGAACCGATGATATTGATTTATTGCCCCAAGATAATAAATCAATCCACCATTGGATTTATGCATAGGAAAATGTGCACTGCTTTGCATGAAGCCTTACAGAAATGAAGATAATTGCTTTCTAGAACTGTAATATCTTCTGCAAAAATTCTAGAATTAAACAGCTATTTTCTTTTTTTTTATTATTATTATTACATCGTTTTTATTTACAAACAAAGACATATTAAGCCCAATTAAAAAGCAAACAAACAAACAAACAGCAACTTAAATAAATTTTTGCTTTGGCTCATTAAGCACAACACCTCCCTCTTTCATGGCCGCCCAGAATGTCTGATTCTGCAAGGAAAAAAAAAACCATGAATGAATTTACATCAACTGACCATTAAAAGGACTTTTGACACTAATTAGTTTGGTGTCTGTGTCACTTATTTCTATCCTATTAATCTTAATAGCTTGTCGCCAGGCAACTTTTTGGCTTTTATAAACAGAAAAAGTCAATTTAAAAAAAGTAAGTAAATGACTGATGACTAGGATATTTTTTTACATGCAAGTCACTTTTCATTCAGGAAGTGATCTAATTCTTTAAAAAGCTGTAATGCATTTAACACCGTCCACCACTCACCGCCTCGGAGCGAAACATCCACGGGACCTCACGATAATACAGCCGTGTGATGCCTGCTTCACAACAGCGCTGAGCGAGCACTTCACCGACAGCCCGACAAGCTGCTACAGAGCGCATGGAGCCCAGCTGACGCTTCAGTGCCCACTCTCTGGTGGAGCAGGACAGCACTGGATCTGTAGAGTCGCAGGAGTAAACCTCAGCTGTGGTGTGATTCTGTGTGCGTCTTAACACCAACCTGAGCACAGGAAAACAGTGGACAGTTACGCGTTTGTATCTGGAAGATGCTTTTAAAGGGAGAGTTCACACAAAAATGAACATTTACTCAACCTCAGGTGGTTCCAGTGGAGTTTTTGGATGAACACAATAGACTACTTTTAAGAATGTTGGAAACCAATACAAATTGACACTCATAGTAGGATGGGGAAGAAAGTGAGTAAATTCTAATTGTAGTAGAATGTAGTCAAATGCAAGTAGATAACCCTCTAAATGCAAGGCGGAAGGAAAAATAAATTCACATCTGTAGCTGAAGAGCAGCTCAAATAATCCTTTCAGCACTAAATCTGTATTGTGCAAGTAAAATGAGGACATGTTTATATTTAAGCTAGATCTGACAACACTTGCAGTTACTCATGATTTCTCTCCACAGTCAGAATATGGGTAAAAAGTAACTGTCACAACTTTTTTACAAAAATGTAATTAAAAAGATATTATCAATTAAATAAAGATATTTTCTTGAAAATTAAATTACTTTATTAGTTACTTCACAAAGTAATCTGTTTACTTGTAATGCATTATCTCAACTACACACACAGTGCTCAGCATATATGAGTACACCCCTTACAAATCTCTCATTTAAATGAAGAATTTCCATAGGATGCTTTACAACAGTGTTTCTCAACCACGTTCCTGGAGGCCCACCAACAATGCATGTTTTGGATGTCTCCTTTGTCTGTCACACCCATTACAGGTCTTTCAGTCTCTGCTAATGAGCTGATGATCTGAATCAGGTGTGTTTGGTTAAGGAGACAAGGAAAATGTGCAGAGCTGGTGGTCCTCCAGGAACGTGGTTGAGAAACACTGCTTTACAATATTATGTTTGTGCATATACATTAGATTAGTCAGTACCGAAGGCAAACCTGGAGCTCATCTAACAAAATAACGTATGATAATGGTCCTAAAATTAGTAGCACAAATTTCTATGTTAGGGAAAAATATTTAATAAAATTTTTTAAAATCAGCAAAAATCAAGAGAAACAAAAAATATGAAATTTTGCTGAAGATTTCTTGTTTTTATGTATTTTTTGCAATATTTTACATTAATTTAAATGTATTATCTTTCCATTTCTAAAGATGCTCTGAGACGAAAATATTATTTTAATAAATATATCCGTTTAATACATCTGTTTTGTTTAAATGCACCAAATTATATTACCTATATTTACTGAAAAATGGATACAAATATTCATTTTCATAACGGGGTGTACGCTGAGAAATACAGTGCGTTCGGAAAGTATTCATAGCGCTTCACTTTTTCCACATTTTTTTATGTTACAGCCTTATTCCAAAATGAATTAAATTCATTTATTACCTCAAAATTCTACACACAATACCCCATAATGAGAATGTGAAAAAATATTTTTTACACCGTCGCTCCCCATCCAACCTGGTAGAGCTTGAGAGGTACTGCAAAGAGGAATGGGCAAAAATTCCCAAAAACAGGTGTGCCAAGCTTGTGGCATCATATTCAAAAAGACTTGAGGCTGTAATTGTTGATGCACCTTTGGCAGCAAAGTATTGAGCAAAGGCTATGAATACTTGTGTACATGTGATTTTTCAGGTTTTTTATTTTGAATAAATTTGCAACAATTTAAAAAATATATTTTTTTACACTGTCATTATGGGGTATTGTATGTAGAATTTTGAGGAAATAAATGAATTTAATGCGTTTTGTAATAAGGCTGTAACATAAAAAAATGTGGGAAAAAGTGAAGCGCTATGAATACTTTCCGGATGCACTGTATATACACATACAGTAAGATGCAGACAATATAGACATGACAAATTAAAAATAAATCTAGAAATCAAAATACATAAATATTGCATAGAATGTATAAGAATTATTGAATAAACAAGGAAAATAATAGGTATATAGACCATTTAAAAATGACGATATCACTACATAACTAATATCAACACAGCTGTCATAACATTTTTATCAACATGTGGACTTTTTTGGATTCTCAGAAGCTATAGAAATTCATAATCTAAAGCAGGACATACGTTAGGACCACTGTTATTGTTTACATCCCTCAAAAAGGTCTATAAGACAGGTGATAGAATAAATCTCAGATCTGCAATGCTATACATATATGAAAACAGCTGTACGGATTTATGTACATGGGAAGAATCTTATTACTAATGTGTGTAGATTTTGCAAAAAGAAGACTTTTTTTCTGTAGTTGTTGTTGTTGACAGCATTTTTGGGTGAATTTTTTTCAGCAAAACAACATCTTGTCATGTATATTATTCTAAACACGTGGAACTCATACAAACCTGTGATAGTATTTTCTGGAAGGCCACACTGTAGCCCAGCCTCGATCCTTCACTGCCAGGGCCATCTGCTCCAGGTTTCTTGGGTTTCGGTTAACAAATGTTTTATTGATGTCTTCATTATCACTAACCACTGGTTCTGGCTCAGGTGCTGCCTGACTATATTTCCGAGCTGCTGAGAGGAGACACATCAGGAACATTGTTTTAATTAAAAATACGCTTCCCTTGAGAGATTTCAGCCATATGAAGCTGTTGGACTTTAACTGGGAACCTCTATATACACACACATTTAACCTTTTATCCGACAAAGAACCATATATGGTAACTTCATTGACATTGATTATAATATATTTTGAAGTCATAAATGTTTAAAAGTTTTAATAACCCCCAGTAACACCACGTTTCTTTCCAATGTGTATTTCAATCAGTGTCCTATAAACGGTTAAAGCATATATTATGAATAAATTAGGCCAATGAACACTTTTGTATCAAAGGGCAGTTTTATATTGAATTTTATATTTAAAAAAAGTTCAAAGTTAAACAATTTGAAAAATATTATTATAAAAAATATATTATACTTTCTGAATTGTTATTAAAACATTAGAATTACACATACTGACAAGAAGAATAAGAGCTAAACAATTTTATTTTCAATCATTTAAAAATTCTTTCTGACAAATATAGGGGTTTGAAAGACCAGTAATTAATTTGTCTTCTAGGGCTTTTAAAACAGCCTTTTACTAAGTCTTTAAATGTGTGATCAAATGATGACGTACATTAATATGTCTGAAAAGATTTCTGGCATGAATGACGATTTAGTAGGAACCTACGCAATTTTATTTGTAAAATTGAGTCATAAATTTTAAGAAGAAAAAAAAAACAGATTTTTATAGTTCTGATGCTTGAAAATCTCTTGTCTTTGAAACTCATCGTTCGAGTTTAGTTTGGAGGAAAAAGTATTCGTCTAAAAGTAACTTGGTGATTAATCTCAGTTCAGTCTCAACAGAATTTTTTTGTTAACAGATTTTGAAGATTCCCCAATTGTTTACGGTCCAGATTGACCTAAATATTCTGTGTAATTTTAATTACTTCTGTTCCAAAACGCACTGAGAAAACACATTGAGGTAAAGTTGGTTTTATATTCGCATATTCAGACTTTCTACTTAATAATATAATTTCAGAAAAGTATTGTTTGCAAATTATAAATAGGGAAATCATATTTGCAGCTACCAAAGTACAACATTATTCACAGTCAATTAAATAGTGCTTGCTTTGAAGTCATACTTACATGCGATTTCAGATGGAATATTCAAAGTAACGTTAGCATGATAAACAATATAGATACCTTGTCACAAGTTGTAACTGAACGAATGTGGTAATGTAAAACCAGCTTTACCTCAATGAAAAACACAGACGTTGCCTGTATGAAATCAATGAACACACACATGCTGCAGAGGATCAGTGGATAAACCTAAAGGTTTAGTTGTGTTTCAGTTCTTACCGGGCTGACAGTGAATCCACGCCGCTGCAGCTGCAGATCTCTGACATTGAGCTAGCAGCCCGCGAGCACTACGACAAACATCACTGAACAAAGCCATTTGACGACTCTAACTATTCCTTCAATTCTAACGACAGTTTGTAACTGTTGTTTCTGTCCAAATAGTTACCACATGACCTTTTCTACGATATTAAAAAGATTTGTCCACTCTCTAGTGCGCAGCCATTTTGATGTCACTGAGAAAATGTTCCGTGTTTCCGGGAAAAAAATGTAAACTTCACATGGGTTCCGTTAGGAGATCCTTAAAAAGAATAAAAAACTAACTGAAACCTTTTTTTATGTTGTATATAGAATATGCTCGTTAAGGTTTTTGAACGAATCGTTCTTTAATGTCCTTAAACCTAAGTTTATTAAAATAGTTAATAATCGGATACTATAAAGATGTCCAGAAGATGGCACCAGTACACTTCATCCTGAAAAAAAGAAAACGTCATCCATCCATCCATCCATTCATCCATCCATCCATCCATCACTTCACAGTTATTAAACAGTGATTTTATTGTGTTGGAGTAGCCTACTGTACTTTAACCTTGATCATCGGAGATAACGCTTTTCTTCAGTAGGATAGTAAAGAAGCATTTTTGCATGATTCATCAATGCCAGAACTTTGGGAGATGAAAAAACAAACAAACAAAAAAACATAGGCAACACAGAATCAACATAAATCCTTGATACACATTAAGATCTTCTAAAGTTAAACAATTTTGTCTGTACAAGAAACTGAGCTTTATTTACAACAATATGCTGTTGCCTGTCATCAGCCATAACAATTTTCCTAAGCATGTTTTTGTCTGTGAAAAGTCAGCCTTTCCAATTGCGATCATTCACTTCAACATACAGTAAAATACTCTGTATTGCTACATGTTGCAGCATCCAGGACAGGTAGGCTACATGCATCAATGACAGCGTAGTCATTCCTTTTTGTTGTTGATTTTGGCTACATTTAAAGTCACAGTAAGATTAAAATTTGCTCCTCTTATTTTTATATTTATATATCAGTTCTTGATATGAATGACTATGCACCTGTGCACTTCATTATTTTGTAAAAATACATTTGCCCTCTAAAAATAATATTTTATCAAATAACCTTCCCTGCCCCCTTGAAATGACCTTTCTTCACTTCTGGTCATATGGAATACCTTTCGGGAGGAGCTATCTTATCTTGTTTCAGCCCTGCTTTTTTCCATTCGTCCAATCTTCCTTCATTTAGTTAGAAATGCCCATCTTCCAACGATCCAATCAGTTCCCAAAGGACGAAATCCTGCACTGCTCAACATTTTTTCTCATTTCCAGACTGTTTTAATTGGTTGTAGGTCATAATATGGGAAAAGGGGACAATCTTAACTTCCGTTTCATGCCAACTTTAAACTATACATTGAAATCTTGTGAAATAATCCAATAAGCATTTCATTCTTTAGGACTCTCCATAATGTCTCTTTCTTTAAGCATTTGTTTGCACAAAGTTTAAAGTGTCTGAAATGCCCATCTGAAGTGCGCACATTGCTTAGAATAGCAAGTTTGGAAAGCCTGTCCTGGCTCAATGGCTGGCAGGGAACGAGAACTTTATGTGGACGTCCTCCGAGTGACGGGTGGAGAACATTATGCGGATGTTCTCCAAGTGACTAACGGAGAACGACATGAAGCAGATGAAATGGGGATGTCTTCCAAGTAACTGATGGAGAATGTCATGAAGCTGAGTGACTTTCAACAAAGTGACCACCAATCAATATCATGTGGACGTTCTCCTAGGTGTTTTTAACTCTCTGGAAAAAGCAAGTTTTCCTTTAGTTACAGTTGCCAACAAACATCGTTATTTCCCACATGCTACGTTTTTATTAGAAGAAGCTCATACACCAGACAATCATGAATGTGTTCATGCAGATGGAGTGGATCAAAGGTAATAATGTTGTAAATCGTGTTCAGTTAGGCTCATCATTTCATTTGATAAGACCGCCTGGAGAGCCACGTGTATTATAATTTAGTTTTGTCTGAGTATGTTTTATTTTTTAGACTGTCAGAGCCAGTAGCTATTGACTTGATTTTATGAATCAACAAGGATCACAGTTGTAGTCTAAAATCTTGGTAACACTTACCATTACCAATTACAATAGCAGTACATGAATAATGATAGGGGTGGCACGGTGGCTCAGTGGTTAGCACTGTCGCCTCACAGCAAGAAGGTCGCTGGTTCGAGTCCCAGCTGGGCCATTTGGCGTTTCTTTGTGGAGTTTGCATGTTCTCCCCGTGTTGGCGTGGGTTTCCTCCGGGTGCTCCAGTTTCCCCCACAGTCCAAAGACATGCGCTATAGGTGAATTGAATAAACTAAATTGGCCGTAGTGTGTGTGTGTGAATGTGAGAGTGTATGGGTGTTTCCCAGTACTGGGTTACGGCTGGAAGGGCATCCGCTGCGTAAAACATATGCTGGATAAGTTGGCGGTTCATTCCGCTGTGGCGACCCCTGATGAATAAAGGGACTAAGCCTAAGGAAAATGAATGAATGAATAATGATGTGTTAATATGTAAACTAAACATGACTTTATTATGAACTAATGATTAGTTAATGGATCTTAAACATGAACTAACTTTAACTACAACATGAGTCACATGAGTTCACGTGTGAATAACGACCTTAATTACTTGTAAGTACATGCCTGTTTGTTAATTAATTTATTAATTGCTAAATTAGTTTATGCTTAATTTAACCATCATGAACTCATGATATAATAATGTATAGTTATATTGTGACTTTACTTGGAGGGGCACATCATCATTAACCAATTCTTAACTACTCATCAACTGCTTATGCACGTCCGTCTAGTGCGTTTACACTGAATAACAATAGAAAAGGGTTCTGTCAACATCAACAGTTTAAACACAGGAGTTCATGCGTAGTTAAGCATGGGTTAATGGTGATGTGCCCCTCCAAGTAAAGTCATGACATAATTAAGGTAGTCGTTATTCACACATGAACTCTTGTGACTCATGTTGTAGTTAAAGTTAGTTCATGATTAGCACATGCCTTAACTCATCATTAGTTCATAATAAAGTAATGTTTAGTTTACATATTAATACATCATTATTCAAGCACTGTTATTGTAGAGTTTTACCAAAATCTTGAATATCACCTTGAAGAAAAATAAGTGAGCAACACCTTGGATGGCCTGAGGGTAAATAAAATAACACCTTTTTTTTTTTGGGTGAACCATCCCTTTGAAAAGTTAACAATACATTAATTTTGATTAGGCTACTACTTACTTTGTAAATCAACATACACCTTCTGATGACATTGTTATCCTATAGTTGAAATAAAAGATTTTTTTTGTTTGTTTTCGTTCAGTCTCTACAGCTTGTTATAGCCCACTTCTACATTTTCAGGCAATGGTGGGCTCACCTCTGGACATTAAAGGATTTTCTGCATGGCTTGCCATTTTAATTTGGCCAATTTGTTTGTGCTGCACTTTTAGCATGCTGTGAAGAGGCTGTGCCCCTAGATAAAATAAATGGTTCTCTTGCCAATTGAACAAGCATGCTCCTGTAACCCAAATCCTTGCTCTCAGCAAGAGCTACAGCTCACTAATGTCCAGCATTTTGCTCCTCCAGACCATTCCAAACCCTACATTTTGGGGAGGGATATGTGCAGGTGTGAAAATCTCCTATTGTTTTATATCTTTAATTTAAAATGTATTTCCTTTTTATACATAAGTAGAGAGATATTATAATCTGTAGCAACCTAAAGGACCGGACAAATCACTTCACTACTATGCAGTCAAAACAAAATAAACTCTTACTATTACAATAACCTTGAGAGCCTCACAAATAAATAAAGTATTAAAATGAAACATTCCAGCATTGGAGGTCAATAACCTGGACATGATGAGTGTTTATGTATCCATTTCCAGACGGCCCCTCATTCACACGAGGACAAATCTTGTCTGCTACTTGCTCCACCGCTTCATATTGAAAGAACTAAAATTGAAAATCAATGCATTCATTAGATACAAATGTCAAGGTTGGTGCAGAACTAAGGAAAGATTATTTCTTTTCAAGTTCTTGCAATAGAAAGCACAGTGACAATACATATTTTATTATCTTTATTATTTCGTTTTTTAAAACTTCTGAAAATACTTCAGAAATAAAAAAGTGCCATATTACGATGAATCACATGTTCTATAATACATAAATGTGTTTGATGTAATTACAGCTTTTAATGTTTTAGAAAGAAGTCTCATATGCCCACCAAGGTGCAAAGTGATATATTCTTAAACTTTACAAATTTCTGTTCTATGTAATGTAATATTGCTTTGATGAAAATGCTGAATTTTCAATTGGCAAAAAATGCTATTCAGGAAATGCTATTTATGAAATTCAAGGAAGGTGTGCTGCTTAAAGTTTTTCCCTGAAAAATACGAACTTTTTAAAAATAAGTCATTCATTAAATCCTGTTACATTACTGTCAGTTGTGATCAAAATGCATCTTTGAAGAAAAAAGAAGGAAAAGGTATGGTGATATAAATAAATGAGTGCCACAGAAGACCTCTGATTCAGTTTGATCCCAAAAGTCAGAGTTGAACATTTCAGCTTGGATTGTTTTGACTGTGTCACAGTTTAATTCAGGCTTTTGCAAAAGAGGCTATATTTAAAGATGGGGGAGTTAAAAACTTTATTGGTTTTGACAGCAAACCCACAAACCGTTTGCGAGCACAGTTGGAGAAAGCACTCAGTGTTGTTGCTCATTTCACATGCAAAGTGAATGTTCCTTTAAGATGTAACAGCAAAAACAAAACAAACAAAAAAGGTCTGAGGGCACAGTGAGACAGAGAGAGATAGAGGGCAGAAAAAGGTCACCAAAAACTACAATTATTTGCACACATAAAACCTGCACCAACCACAAAGGTTTTCAGAGTTGATGAAATTAAGTAGGCTAAATTAAAAAAAACATATATACTTATAAGAAACATTTCCAACAATAATGGAAATAAAATACAAAATTAAAATGATTTTATTTCAGCTAGTTCTCAAAGCAACATTTCTCATTAGTTAATGCCCTAAAACACACAAAAAAGTTAGTTCATAATGTTAATAAAATAATATGATCTCAATGATACTAAAATATGCCTGAAACCACTGTGGGGAAACAAAAAACAACAAACATCATTTTATTGATATGTTTGACAGAAATTAAAACCACCATTAAAAACGTTACGGTTACTACGTAACCCTCGTTCCCCGAGGGGGGGAACGGAAATGCTATGTGGAAAAACTTCCACTATGGGGATTTCGTCAGAAGCCAATCATCTGAAAGAGTAATAAAACGGGCCAATGAAATGCCAATGAATTGGCGGCGTCAGCGTACACAGCTGGCAGCAATCACAATTATTTGTGTACAAAGATGCCAGCCGTGCATAGCAAAGACACCTTTTCTAGCTGAAGAGCCGAACTAAGCCGTCAGCTAAGGCCCAACCGCTTGTGGCGAAGGAACATAGCATTTCCGTTCCCCCCCTCGGGGAACGAGGGTTACGTAGTAACCGTAACTTTCCCCAGCGGGAGGGGAACTTCAATGCTATGTTGAAAAACTTCCACTATGGGGAAATGTATGGAAAACGCCACAGCGATTGAACCTTACCACGTCACTGGTGAGAGGTTTGCCAGGCTATCAACGTGAGCGCACCATCATCACCAGAGACGCAGCCCTCCAACGTGTCCCTTGGCCCTAACTTACCTTACTTACCTGTGAAGCATTAAAAGGCTTTTTTATATTTTTTGGGGAGTTGTAAAAATCCACCTAGTTAAGATACTAGGAATTTTTAAATACGACAGTACGTTGGGAAAGCATGCAGTCCCGATAGGGAGGATGCTGCGGAGGCCACCTGCTGCCCAATGGGGAGACCTGGTGGCAAGAAGACATATGGACTAACCCTGAAAAGGGGGAGTACACATATGAGAATGGTTAGCGGGGAGGGAAGACACGGGCCCACCTAAGAGGAGGGAACTATACCGTGGCTGAGTGAAGCATATGGGATCACCAGTGGGGATCGCGCATAGCAAGCACCTATACCCAGAACGCGGGCTGACCATGTGGGCATGCAAACAAAGTAATGGGCCAGGCACCTGACTCCTCCACTGAGTCAGATGCTGGGGGCCTCGGAGGAACTCTGTAGGGTTCGCCAAATCGGGAACACAACTGAACAGAGTAAAAAAAGCGCACGTATCTCTGTGTTAGAGAGAAAGGCGCAGCAAGCGTGTTCCAACACCAAACCGAATTTCCTCATTCATCGGCGTTAACCAGCACACGTGAGGAAATCGGATCCACTTGAAGATTATAAAATCTCGCAAATGTATTAGGTGTCGCCCAACCCGCAGCTCTACAGATATCTGTTAGAGAGGCGCCGCGTGCTAACGCCCAAGAAGAAGCGACGCTCCTAGTGGAGTGCACTCTCACTCCCGGGGGACACGGCTCGCCCTGGCTCCGATAAGCGAGGGAGATGGCATCCACTATCCAGTGGGCCAACCTCTGTTTGGATACGGCACTTCCCTTCTGCCGACCGCCGTAACAGACAAATAGCTGCTCAGAGGATCTAAAGCTCTGAGTGCGGTCCACATAAATACGCAGAGCGCGAACAGGACACAGCAATGAAAGGGCTGGGTCTGCCTCCTCCGAAGGCAGCGCTTGCAGGCTCACTACCTGGTCTTTAAACGGAGCGGTAGGAACCGTGGGCACATATCCAGGTCGGGGTCTCAGGATCACGTGAGAGAAACCCGGCCCGAATTCTAGGCACGAATCACTGACCGAAAATGCCTTGATCGATGTCAACGCGACCAGCAGAGCTGTCTTCAAGGACAGAAATCTCAAGGATACTGAGTCGAGTGGTTCGAACGGATCTCCCCGTAGGCTCGTAAGTACTACAGAGGGATCCCAAGAGGGCATGAGAGGGGGGCGAGGTGGATTTAATCGCCTCGCGCTTCTGAGGAACCAGATGACGAGGTTATGCCTTCCCACGGTGCCACCATCCACCGCGTCATGATGAGCGGAAATGGCAGCAACATAAACCTTCAGTGTGGAGGGTGACAGCCTATCCTGAAGGAAAGAAAGCGCAACGCTGATCTGGCAAGTCCGGGGGTGTTCTTGGAGAGAAGCGCACCATTCAGTGAATAGACTCCACTTCAGCGGGTAGGCATGCCTCGTAGAGGGTGCTCTAGCCTGAGTGATGGTGTTAACCACTGCAACCGGTAGGTCACCTAAGTCTTCCTTGCTCCGTCTATGGACCACACGTGGAGGTTCCAGAGATCTGGGCGTGAGTGCCAGGTGGTGCCCTGTCCCTGAGAAAGAAGGTCCTTCCTCAAAGGGATCTGCCAGGGAGGGGCCGTCGCGAGGAGAGAGAGTTCTGATATCCAGGTCCGGTTGGGCCAGAGGGGTGCAACTAGCAAGACCTGCTCCTCGTCCTCCCTGACTTTGCACAGAGTCTGCGCGAGTAGGCTCACTGGGGGGAACGCGTATTTGCGCATGCCCCGAGGCCAGCTGTGAGCCAGCTGTGACAATCACTCGGTGCATGCCAGCGTGCCATGCGTGTCTGGGGACCCAATCGTGAAGCCAGTGCTGAA
The DNA here is from genome assembly GCA_903798115.1 of Danio jaintianensis. NCBI lineage: Eukaryota > Metazoa > Chordata > Actinopteri > Cypriniformes > Danionidae > Danio > Danio jaintianensis. The sequence continues at coordinate 13,855,959 of CAIGQV010016735.1, read as the reverse complement.
GCTGTCTCATATGGAGCAATCCGAGCGGCGTGACAGCGGCTGCAGATGTCATATGCCCCAGGAGCCTCTAAAATGACTTCAGAGAGACCACAGTTTTCCTGTCGAACTCCCTCAGACAGGTCAGCATCAGCTCGGCGCGTTTTCGAAAGAGGCGCGCCATCATGGTGATCGAGTCCAGCTCCAACACGAGAAAAGTGATTCTCTGCATGGGGGCGAGCTTGCTCTTTTCTCGGTTGACCTGAAACCGGTCGAGGTGCTGGAGCACCCTGTCTCTGTGCATAATCAATTGATCCCGCGAAGGGGCTAAAATCAGCCAGTCGTCGAGATAATTGAGTATGCGCCATGGCACCCTCCGCGAGCTTGGTAAAAACCCACGGAGACAGAGAGAGCCCGAAGGGGAGGACCTTGTACTGCCATGCTCGATCTTCGAATGCAAACCTCAGAAACTGGCGGTGGTGTGGAAGAATGGAGACATGAAAGTACGCGTCCTTCAGGTCTATTGCTGCAAACCAATCCTGAGGACGGACGCACCGGAGGATGCGCCTCTGCGTGATCATTCTGAACGGCAGCTTGTACAGACAGTGGTTCAAATCACGCCGGTCTAGGATTGGCCGTAGCCCACCGCTCTTTTTGGGCACGATGAAGTACGGGCTGTAAAACCCGCACCTCATCTCGGCTGGAGGGACCGGCTCGATTGCATCCTTCGCCAGGAGGACAGCAATCTCCTCGCGCAAGACAGGGGCAGACACAGGGCTGATCCTGGTGAAATACACACCCGTGAACTTGGGAGGTCGTTTGGCGAACTGAATCGCGTAGCTGAGTCTGATCATGCTGAGCCATTGCGACGGGCTGGCCAGCGCTAACCAGGCCGGCAGAGCTCGCGCAAGTGGCATCATAGGCACGATCGTTGACGCACCAGCGGTGGGGAGGAGTGGGAGGGCTCAACCGGGGAGCGATGGGGTCCCGCGGAAGAGCAGGAGGCAAGAGATTCACTCTCGCCTTTCTCCCAGGGTCCTGAGAGGGGGCTGAGGGTGTGCGAGAAAGGAGACCGTCCACTAACACACTCAGAGCCGCTGGCGAGGTGCACCGATCCTGCGAACTGGAAGGCATAGCGTCCCAGACTGGCAGTGTTCGGGCTGACACATCCAGGGAAGGGGAAAAATGCTCTTTTATTGAGAATTTGGTGGCCGCTGGCCGCAAGGGTTGAAAAACGCCGTTTGATGTTGTGATGCCCGGCCCTCCACCGGGGAAAGAGCAAGTTCCCTCTTCTCCAGATGGCCCATCTCAGGGACGCTTCACGGTCTGTTTACCGGACTTAATGGCGCCCTGGGGCGGGGGCCCTCGGCGAGGAGCAGCCGAGGTAGATGGTTTGGCGGGGGAGCGGTCTTACGAGCCCGCTGATAGATGAGCTCACCCATCGCACTTGACTGCTCCTTCACCGCCGTGAACTCCTGGGTGAATTTACAGATGGTGTCGCCAAACAGGCCAGCCTGGGATATGGGTGCGTTAAGAAAGTGAGCTTTGTCAACGTCACGCATATCAGCCAGGTTTAGCCAGAGGTGGCGTTCCTGGACCACTAATGTGACCATCGTCCTTCCCAGGGCACGCGCAGCCGACTTGGTGGTACACAGAGCATAGTCGGTTGCGATGCGGAGCTCGTGCATCAAGCCTGGGTCGGAACCACCCTTGTGCAGCTGGGCCAACGCCTGCGCTAAGTAGCGCTGATACGTGGCCATAGCGTGCAGGGCAGAAGTGGGGCTGGGGGATAAACCATCTCCAGACCCACAGCCGAAGCAGCCCGGGAAAGCATGGCCATTATATCTGCCTCTAGATCCGACGCCTCGCTCACCACCCCGGAGGGAGGGAGTGGGTTCGGATCCTTGTCAGAAACCCTCCGATGCAGCGATGGACATCTGGTCCTCGGTGTCATCGAGTGAGAGGGCGACCATCCAAGAGGATGGAGCACTTCTCTCACTCGAAGCTTGGATGGAGCGCGCTGAGGAGTGGGAGGTCTGCGAGCCCGAAGGCGGCGGATTGACTCCCACTGTAACCCTCAGATCTGGCTGAGTGTCAACTGACTTGCGGGGGACAACAGGGGTGGTTCGTCCTTTTGCAAGAACAGGCCGCGACCTTAGCTGCGCAACAGACATCCAACATTAACATGCTGGACCCCCAAACATGTCACGCAGTGCTCGTGCCCATCATCCGGGAGAAACAGCCTCTTCAAACACCGGCAGATTTCTCGTTCTCTCTCTCTATCTCTCTCTCTCTCGAAGGAGGTTTGGAGGAACCCAAGGACTCTCTCAGTAGCGTGTTCGGCTCTGAAAGCGAAAAGGTGTCTTTGCTATGCACGGCTAGCATCTTTATACACAAATAATTGTGATTGCTGCCAGCTGTGTACGCTGACGCCGCCAATTCATTGGCATTTCATTGGCCCGTTTTATTACTCTTTCAGATGATTGGCTTCTGACGAAATCCCCATAGTGGAAGTTTTTCCACATAGCATTAAAGTTCCCCTCCCGCTGGGGAACCACCATTAAAAATTACACAACTTTCACAACGAGGTATTTCTTAAACTGCTTTCCGTGACTGCTGTTGCAGACTCAAATGAATATACAAAATGCTAATGAGAACACCAGAGGTCATTTCTGATAGTTTTCAAATATTTCAACACTCATTTTCATCACCTTTTTTATGACTTTATTTGATGAGCGCTTTCTGCTCTCTCACACTGATTGACATTCTCTGTATGATAACGCATGCCTATCTTAATATGCATCAGTCTGTATAAGTATGAGGAATAAGACAAACTTCACATTCTCAACAAGGTCACTTGCCAACCTGCTGTCTTCAAAAACCATAATAGGCTGCGCTATACTATACATATTTTACAGTAGTTTTAGAGTTAAATATCCATGGCGCTTGATACAAATATATATTTACTCAGAAAACAAATAAACTTACCGGAAATTGGAAGCGGTACATTCACACCACAACTGCTCAGCAGTTCGAAATTAAAGAGTCAAAATGGCGCTAATAATCGAGTCACCGGGGTAGAAAATGATATAAAGTTAGAGTTAGTGTTAATGTTAGAAACAGAGCATTAAAAAAAGCACTTGCTGAGGCAACCATGATAATAGCCGACCCAGCACAAATACAGCACTGTACCAGGTAAGTTACCGAATAAGTTTACAAATTTGAAGACAGAATGAGTTTACAAAATATTTTTGACTGAGGCAATATTTTTACAAAATAAAGAGCATTTTTTATTTTACATTGAAATTAAATTAATAGAATAAAACTATAGTTATGTTTTACCATTTTAAATCTTTTTCTGAAAAAAAGAATACAATGAATGACAATATATTTATTTGTAATTTGGAAGAAATGTACTTAGATCCTTATCATTAAAAGAAACGTTAACATTTTACTGAAATCCATACTCAATAAATCCAGAATTTTCATGGTCTCATCATTTTTCCTTAGCTGTAGGTGTTTTTGGAGTATTGCAAAAATTTAAGAGGCACATTTTCCCCTAGTGAGCTTTGGGTAGCAACATTATATATGATCAACATAATGAGCTTTGTGGTGAACCAAGACCTTAATGTTTTCTAGTTAAAGCACTGAGCATTTCATCATGTTCGCAGTGAAGGAAAAAGAGCGATGAGGAGAGACTTGAATGAGACTGGCTGCGAAACAGAAGTAACACTTGTCTGGAATGTGTTGGAGATGTGTTGCTATGCAACAGGGATTCCACAATGGTTACCCAGACATGGTTTGGCTGTGCAGATGATGGTGTGGGTGAGGATAAAAAAAAGTGACACAGCCTCCCACTTCACCACACACACCTCAGCTCTGCTTGAAATGTCAGAGCAAACACCTACACACACCAGACACAATGTCACTTCAGGAAAAACGTGATTCATATCCTGCTTACAACTCAAAACATGATGGTTAAAAAAAATGGAGATTATAACTTGTGAACTGCATGTTAATTTGTCTGCATGCAAATGAAGTAAACACAAAGGCTTATCGAAGGAATGTGGATAGTATATTTAGAGGGGTTTGATGATCAATAGCAACCTTTAAAAGAGCCGTTCAGCTGAATCTTGTGAACATTTTAGCAACGCCCCTGCGATAAATAAATGAAGAAAGCACAGTTTTTGCTGCGTCCTCTGAGTGGCAGTGTGTCACACCGAGTGCCTTCCAGTTTAACAACCTATTTGAGGATTTCTTTTTCTTTATGTTTGACAAAAGCTGAGATGTTTTTTTCATATTTTTTTCCAGCTTTTGAGAACAGAAATAAGCTGCAAATAATAGGAGGGGGACAGTTTTTCTAGAAAGTTGTGACAATTCTGGTGTGTGCAATGAAAAAAATGCAACTTTCACCCAGACATTGCTAGCAAATATTACCAATAAATCTGAAAAGCAGACTTTGTTGCTTAAAGGGACAGTTTGCCCTAAAATTGAAAAGTCTGCCATCATTTACTCCTCCTCCACTTGTACAAGATATTACAAGATATACCTAAACAATGCTGGGCAAAAAAACATTGATTTCCATACTATTTTTTATATTCATTTGTATGTCAATGGCTGCTTTTTTGCAACTTTTTTCAGAATAGTGTTAAACAAAAGAAAGAAATTCCTAAAAGTTTATAACTACTTGTGAGTAAATAGTGATTAAATAGTTTTTTGGGGGGTGAACTATCTCTTTAAAATTTTATACTAACCTGAATCATTTTCTCTCTAATGATCTCTTCTCCAAACAGCACATTGTGGAGGAAAACATAAATTCTACTTCTGCCACAATAGTACCAGGGTAGGATTAATATTAACTTACATATAGGCTACATTTACATATTTACATATAAGAATAAAACAGATAAAACTCCAGAAAGAAATTTCGAAAAATGTTATTTTACAATGTACAAAAATAGCTATAAATTATAAAAGCTTTTCCAATTATTTTTGTAGAATAAAACAAAACAAACAAACAAACAAACAAACAAACAAACAAACAAACAAACAAGCAAACCATAAAGATTGCTTTCTGCTGCAGTACAATGATTAACCACATGGGTCAAAAAACCAAAAGACTGGATTTACACTAAATTCACTGAAGACACTAAAAGAAGAGAGAGAAGGGGGTTCGGGATGCATCTCAAGATAATGGAAATGTCTTTTGAAGCATAACACCGACTTAGCCAACAACATTTTTCATGATCTTAGTTTGATGGGCTATTAAAATGCAAAGTGTGGATCAACAATACAGTCCAAATGTTCACAGGATGATTGCACTAATAAGATGGGAGGAAGCTCATACAGTCATTACTGCTCGTGTGTTTCCATGACTAGTTTCCACATTTTAATCTTTTGATCTGGGAGTGTTGATTTCACAGATGCTGTGTTCTGCGTAGCCCGAGGCTACATATGACTTCCATTATTTATCATCCACTGTCAAAGCCCCTGAGAGAAGGAGAGGCAGAGAGAGAGAGAGAGAGAGGTTTAACAATACTTCTATTTTATGATTTACCTCACGTTCTAAATAATATAGCCATTAACATGAACAAATTTCAAACATTTTTAAGAAATAAAAATGGAGAGAGAAATAGAGAGAGAGAGGACAAAGAAAAGCTCAACATCACTCTTCATGTCTGCCAGTCTTTGATCCTCCTCCAGAACTCTTGAAAGTGTGAATGGTTGCGTGGCTCTTACTAATGCTGGTTTGAGGTACACTGATGTTCCTCTGAAAATGGCCTATAGCATTAGTATAGTGAGAATTCAGTATTTATATTTTTTGCCATCATAGTTTGCATATGATGCACGCACTATACCATTTGAAGTGCATCAAAACATTTTATCAGAGTTGTCCTACAACTATTGAACATCTTGTCTTAGAACGAGTGTTTATTTTTTTGATCCACTTCAAATTTTGATGACTGTATACAGACCATCACACAAGGATTAACCTCTAATTCCAAAAGGCATTCGTGCTGAATTTCATATAATCACAAACATGTTGAAAACACTGAATGTTGAATCCTGGGATTCAAAACAAATAAATACAAATCTAAACCTATTTTATGTCCTGCAAACCAAGATTTCCACATAAGCATTTCGTTGCATTTAGCACTAATTTATCTACCTGCTAACAGTGCCCAAGATGCCAACATTTTTTCCAATTCATTTTAAATTATGCATTCTATGGTGGAAATGATAATGCTGAAAATAAATATTTTTATAAATATTTTTCACTTTTGTTTTGCTAAAAATAAATAAATGAATGTATGTCGTTTGTCTCCTTGGTAGCCATACAAACTTAAAAAAGTTATTTGTGGCAAAACTGGTAGAAGAGGAATGCCAAACATTAGCAGTGGTATGAAAAGTATGGACACCCTACCAAGCAATTTTGTTTTTAATATAGATATCTAAACGTAGACGTGTTGGCTAAAACAAAGCTGAATTTGGTCTGTCAGGAAAATCTAATAGACTTGGAAAGGTAATGTAAACATTGACAAAACGTGCGCACAGTTTTTTGTTGGATAATAAATATAGTAACATAAATAAATAAATTGTGTATTGTAACAGTTTGGGCATACAATTTTATAAAAGTATAAAATGTATAAAAGACATTAGAAAATAAGCACTAAATGCATGGTAAACGGTATCTAAGACATTAATTTGATGTAAAACCTAAATAAATGTTATTAATTTCAAAATAAATAATACTATGAGTTCAAATGATCATACTTGTAACATTTACCATTTTTATGATGTATTTTCATCTCATTTAAAAAAAATGAGACAGCAATAAAATAACAACACCTACATACAAAAACATCACCTACATAGTCATGCTAAAATGTTCCAAGATGGACTAACATGACCTTCACACACACGCACGCAAAGTTAAAACATATTAATTGAAACAGCTTTCTTGCAACGTATAATTTCCCTCTTTATTTTCTACAAACTTTGACTGTCAAAACACATTTATCTGTATTTTCCAGGTAAATAACACGACATACCAAAACACAAGCCTTATTTTTTGAGCGTTGTGGAGAGAGAGAAGAGAGGAGAACATGAAGGCTTGAAAATGAGAGGGAGCTTTAATGAGGTAAGTGGCCACTTGTGCGTCTCCCGGTGGAGTTGACCCAGTTAAGAGTTTGATCATCCAGGTGTTCGCTGTGCTGGGAGGAGAGCAATACTTCATCACTGTCATGCCTCTGCACTGAGAATACATTTACCCCCCAATAACCACCATTACCACTATTACCAGCAGTCACTGTTAAATGTTGCACATTGCTCCTTTAGAAGGAGCTGCACAATGACTGCCAAATCATTTCTGTGATATATTATATACATATGCTAGAAAAATGACCTCATAAAGCATTTGGATGTAGATGACTAATGAAAAGCTCAACTATTACTTTAGTGTGAATGTGCTGAAGTCGTAAAATAATGCAATAAAAAGGTATTTGAATAACATGAAACAAGCAATTTATTCTTTCTGGGAATGTGGATGTTGTTGGAAATTTCACCACTTATAGATGAAGTACATGAATTATTTAGAATACAGAACACAGTTGTTGTTTTACAGTTAGTTTGTTCAACATAATAATTTTCATTCATTAATTCATTTTCCTTCGGCTTAGTCCATTTATTTATCAGGGGTCGCCACAGCGGAATGAACCGCCAACTTATCCAGCATATTACACAGCGGATGCCTTCCCAGCTGCAACCCAGTACTGGGAAACATTCATACACACTCATTCGCACACATACACTGCGGCCAATTTAGTTCATCCAATTCACCTATAGCGCATGTCTTTGGACTGTGGGGGAAACCGGAGCACCCGGAGGAAACCCACGTGAACACGGGAAGAACATGCAAACTCCACACAAAAATGCCAACTGGCCCAGCCGGGACTCGAACCAGCGACCTTCTTGCTGTGAGGCGGCAGTGCTAACCACTGAGCCACCGTGTCGCCCAACATAATAATTTTCCACCTGTTAAATGATAAGATGGAATGCCACTAACTTAATTATGATCTATTGGATGCTAAAAACAATACCTTTGGTAATATTTCTGAATGTTCTTTAGAAGGCAAGATGTCGTGCAGTATAACCTAGGATTAGTGATGTATATTAATTGCTTCTTGTTGTTACTCAACGTAAAAGACCATTTTCAAATCTGATGGTCCATTTTAGAAATTATTAATATATATAAGGAACTTTGCAAAACCATACCAGCTTTTATTAGAGTAGAGGTATATTGTTAGGTTAGGGTTTGTGTTAATGAATGGTTAGTTACATGAGTGAAACCATGGTGATATTTGAAACATGGTTAAATAAAACCACATCAGAGGGACATTTTATAGTTTCTGTAGAACAGGGGTGCCCAAACTCGGTCGTGGAGGGCCGGTGTCCTGCAGATTTTAGCTCCAACTTTCATTAACACACCTGCACGGATGTTTCTAGAAAGCTTAGTACAAGCTTGATTAGGTGTGTCTGATTGGGGTTGGAACTAAACTTTGCAGGACAGCTTCCCTCCAGGACCGAGTCTCGGCACTCCTGCTATAGGACTATTAGCAAAATCATCAATTTTTGGCATGTTCACACCATAGGAACTGGGAATAGTTTTACTTATAGTACCTTCTTTTTGGGGACCTGAAGGTGCTTTCACACTGTGAAGTTACAGGAACTCAATCAAAAGCCTATGTGAGGAAATCTTTCGCCCTCACACAAAACTCCCAGTCAGGTAGATGTCTATTACAATGCCTGGATTTCTCACATGAAAGTTCTTCCAGCAGTGGTAACAAAAGTACAGCAGCTCAAGGTTAGGTTTAGTAGAATAAGTTAAACATTGTGGTTAAAAAAAAAAAAAACCAAAAAAATCTCCTGTAATGGTTAAGGATTGGATTAAAAGAAAGTTTATCTGAAAAGCACAAACATTTTGATTGCCCCCTGGTGGCTGGATGCAGTACAGGTCATAAGCCAACCCTCTCCATGTAAACGAACAGGAAGTAAAATGTAAAATGACATTTTGTACCAAAGATGGTTTGTGCCATTTAAGGAAGTTTCTTTTAGGTGTAATATTTTGAAAGTTCTTTTGACCACCTACATGATTGATAGCTCAAAATATTTGACACTATCTGTGATCAGATACTTGTGACCCTAACCCAGGCAAAACGCATCTGAAAACCTGGTGTAAACAGGCCCAAAGTTAGCAGATGTCTAAAGGGGACCATCAAAACAAAATGCAACCATCAAACGCTGTTCTTGCCAGGAATAGATTGTATCTTAGCAGAGTTAATGTAGGATCTGACAACGTGCCGAGAGGCCTAGTAAATAACTTTTCACTTAACTGTCCTTCACTGAGGCCCAGCCAACAGCAAACCATCTGCACCCGTTGCCAAAAATACTCACTGTCTGTGATATTAAAACTTTTAGAGCTCAATGTTCCCGAAAAACAAAGAACCTAAATTTAGCATAGAGACCAGCTCTTTGTAGCTGGATCAAAATGTTCATTGAGATTCACAGAGCGAAACAGCAGATATAAACAACAAAGTATGACAAACACAAAAGACGTTGTAGAAGTGGTGCTGCGCCTGGTGTCTTACTTTAGCTCCATATCCACTGAAATAAAGAGGGCAGGCGTATCTCTGGTTAAGATTGTGTAACAATACTGCCACTGAAATAGCCGGTGGCTGTAAAACACAGCTGATGCCCTGCCAGACTGAGAAATGCCTTTGGCAGGAAGAGTGAAATAAAGCCTTTCATTTTAGAACTCTATTATCCCGACTGCCCGATCAATCTCTCCTGGGCCGGGGAATATAGACAGGAGTGTCAATCCGTTCAGAAGTGGCATAGGCAAACAAAAGATATATTCAATCCATTTTCAAATCCCTTTGCCAGTTACTAAACATGGATTGATTAATGTGTGAAGGAAGCACTTGCATTTTAATAGGATTTCAGAGAAGAATGGATCACAGCTAACATGGTCATAACATTGTGCTTTTACACAAAGTCTCTCTTCCTAATCTGTGTTTTTATGCTGTTTTTGAGTAGGACTTCATATTTTCAAGACTGTAGCTTTCTCAGTTCTGCTCTTAAACCTACTGAAATTTGGGTCAACAGAACTGTAAGCTGTTATTTTTATGTTAAGGTAATCTTGCAATCCATTTACCCTACCTAGAGACCCTATACATTATATGGAAATATTTTTGAGTTTACTGGTGAACATTTTGCATTTCTTGGGAAACAGTTTTTAGAGGAATCACAATACCTTTTCAGGTATAGTCGGTTTATACAAAGTTTCTCAGGGGAACACAACACTTTTGTAAGGATATGTGAAGTTCCCCATGTTTACTTTTGTGATAGTAGGCCTACAGCATACAAAGCTAATTTTCGTGGGGGAATGTGATACTTTGGCAAAAGTTTTAAAAAGTTTCTTGGGGGAACACAATACTTTAACAAAACCATGCAAGCATTCTTTGAGGAATGCATTACTTTTGCAAGAATACGCAAAGTTTCTTGGGGGAACACAATACTTTTGCAAAAGTAATCAAATTTTCAAAGAGGAATGCAATACATCAGCAGTGGTATGAAAAGTATGGACACCCACTAAGCAATTTTGTGTTTAATATAGATGTCTTGGCTAAAACAAGGCTGAATTTGGTCTGTCAGTGTAAATCTAATAGACATCTAACAATAGTGCAAAAATAGACTAGTCATCAAATACACAGATTAGACTTCACATGTATTTATTCATTCCTGTCTATTTGATGATTTTATTTTCACTGACAGCCCAAATTTAGCCTTGTTTTAGCCAAGATGTCTATGTTTAGATGTCTAGATGTCTATTAAACACAAAAAATGCTTAGATTAGATCATGTAATGCTTTGTGGGGAAACACAAGACTTTTGCAAGAGACCACCAAGTTTCTCAATACAATACTTTTGTGGGAAATTATTAGAGGAACACGTTACATTGTTGGAGTACAGAAAATGTCTGTACATCATGCAACATATTTTTGCAAAAGTAGAATGCCAAGTTTTTCAGGACAACACAAAGTTTTGCTAGCAAATACTAAAGTATTAAAATATATATTTTCTTCCCATCTTATAGTTTTCCCATCACCAGAGGTTACAATGGTGAGTATACTCTCTAACAACAATAATAAGATCCAAATCTGGATTGTGCCTATTTAAAATGTCCTATAACGTTTGTGACATCTGGCACTTATTCAAGAAATAAGACAAAAATAACGGGGAGAGCAGCTTTCATTACTGACCTTGGACCAAGACAGAAGACCTCATCTGACATTATCTCTGTCTGCCATTTTAGGGTTCGTTAATGTGTACCATAATTCCCAACATAAAAATGTGGAGCATTCAGCCCAGGCTCATTGGAAATACGTGCCTTAGCTTACTTTTTTCTGCAAAACACTCCAGGTACGTATTGTTGCATGTTTTAGATGACAAATGCACTAGAGGGCACTGTCTACATTTTTGCGAATCTGAAATTGGTTGCTTGTATATATCCAGGAGAAGACGGGGCTTGTCATACAGATCACCTATAGTGAACGTCTAAAATCCCTAAACCCAACCAATAGTGTTTTCAAAAGTAAACGTGAGAGAAAAGTGCACTGTGATCACATAGTTTTACCTTAATTAAATTGCTGTTGCTTTTCTTGTTGAACTGTGCATCACCGTACTCGAACTCAAGTATAACACCGTACATAGTGAGCTACTGAGCAAACTGACCACACCAGAAAAGCTGTTCATATGAAGATAGATAGGTGAGGCAATCATATTCGATTACAAATCACAGACTTGTATTAAGGTATTTTGTGAGGTTTATTTGGTGTTGTGCACAAAAAAAAATCTTTATTCATCAATAATATGTCCCTGTAAATATCATTAGTGTGAAAAGGAACAAAAGCTGTTGGCGTAATACTGCCCCGTAGTGTTCATTTTACCTTAAACTGCAGTCAAATGCATGTTAAAGTGTGTTTTTGCAGTTTCAGAAAAACGTAGGGTAATACACTTATTTCCAATGAGATTAGCTGCATTCTTGATTCTGATTGTCAGGTTAGAAATTTGATTATTTAATGCTGGTTGTCATCTATAGCAACGACGTACATTAAGGCCAAAGTATACTCTGAGACATACTAGCCTTTAAACATTACTCTCATAGTCTTGTTGTTGAGCCAATTGCTTCATAACTCTAATTGTAGATGCTCATTTATGCAGTTAATATCAAATATACAGGTTAGGTGCCACTGTATTTATCAAAAGTTGTTCAATCAGCAACTAATGGGTTCCAACCTCAGTATCTGTGACCAAAGACACACACAAATTAACCAGCACTATAAAAAAAGACGACAGATTATTCTCTCGCAGAGATTAATTTGGCTGTGCATACTTGACAAACCGCCCAGACTAGATTAAGTTGTGACAGATGAGGTTACTAATGTTGATCCAATGAGGGGTCATGAAGACTAGAGAGAGTTATGAAGCTGAGAAATTAAGAATAAAAATTCCATCATCGAATCTCATTAAATGCTAATTGCAACATAATTGTATTTGTAAAATTAATGTACTCATATACCGAGTCAGTTTATGGAAACTATTATATTTTTCCATTGGTACCACAAACAAAATCCATTAGAATTAATAGGCATAACACACTGAAACAGATGGTAACATTATGTCCCATAAATCCCTAAAAACAAGCCACTGTGAATAGAATGGATCCTAAAATAAAAAATGTACTCCTCTGATATCTAATAATCGTTTATATTCGTATTACTAGATGTTTTGATTGCTAATGTATGTCTAAAATGACAAGAATGCCAATGAAAACGAGCTGGTACTGGAAGATCATACTGCAGGTTTGCCATAATGAGAGTGATGAAAAAAATAAATAATCTCCTAAAACTGGTTTCACTGCTGCCTCTGAAGCAGAATCATTCATCTCATATTGAAGAGAGGGAAAAGAGCCAAGAGCCACAGGCGGCTAACTCTCAAAACTGTAATCATACCTTGGACGGCCCTTTTAAAAGAAAATAAATAATTAGGAGGGTTTAATGATACAGGGTTGGTAATTATGTGTAATCAAAATTTAACAGCCAAGAATTTTTTTCCCCTCATTGACATTGTAAACTGCATAGAAAAGCAAAACAATTGTTGTGAAATTTATATAACCTCTTTAGAAAATGATTAAAAGGAATTGTATGTTTAGATTGTTATGCAATTTATGGCAAAAAAAAATTATTTGACATTACAGGCTCCAATTTCATTCTCTTACCCCAGGCTACCTCATTCTTGATCATAAACACTATAGGCCTAATATAATAGAACTACTGAATAATTTAGCAAGATTGCATAATCACACACACGGGCAGCTTTCAAAATTGGCTGCATCTCATATTAACAAGGAGTTTCTCAAGTTATTGCGTGTCTGGAGTGGTTAGTTTTGCATAACTAACCCCTTTCATGGTAAGCACTTGGCTCTGCTCTGCAAGGGATGCCTTATTTCCATAGCAACACTATCTTGGAGCAGACTTGTATGAAAGGTTGGCATGAAAGGAAAGTGGGTGTGCCTTTCTAGCCTACTCTGAGAAAACGGCATTGTCAGATCGACAGAAAAAAAAGATAATTTTAAAACGAGAGCAACACAGATTTAATCATTCACCATTTAAACGAACACTGAAATAGATCCTGACACCGAACAGCATTTGTACAGATCATTGCACTGAATGCCAAACATATGGGGCTGCAGCAATATCGTCATTTCCTATAGCTCGGATTCTGTCATGCTCGGTCCCCTATACTTCTACTCTCCTATTCTTCTACTCTCTCTCTTATTTGTTCTGCGTTTCTGGCAGCCACACCCTCATAGCTCAAGTGTTATGACAGCTTTGATCAAATCTTCGGTCTGGACAATGTGATGAGTGGGTGGCCAGTGTTTCCTGCTGTTATACGCAACATGCAACTCAGCTGTCTTACTTTATAAAGTGTGCAAACGGTTTACGAATCATTTCATAATGGTTCTAACATGAAGGCAGTCGATTAGCTCTGTTCAGAAAGCCTCGCTGAGCTCATGGGCTTGATTTCCAGGGAATGCATGTATGCAACAAGCAGAAAAATTGCCCAAAATGCTATTGATCCTACATGTGCTGCCAAAACAACACCAACCTGCCAAGGCATTGACTCCCTGAAGGTGGAGGTATCTGGCACCAAGACGTTGGCAGCAGATCCTTCAAATAGGTTATGGCCAGCTGTGGATCAAACTTGTTGGTCCAGCAAATCCCACAGATGCTCAGTTGGACTGAGATCTGTTGAATGCGGAGGCCAGGACAACACCTTGATCATGTTCTTCAAACCATTCTTGATTAACAATGTGTGTCAGAGTTCATACTCCTGCTAAAAGTGGGCACTTTCACAAGGGAAACTTATTGTCATCAAGGGGTTTACAAGGTCTGCTACAACAATGTTTATTTAGGTAGCATGTGTCAAGTTTAAATCCACATGAATGTCCAGTACAGGACAGTTTCCAAGCAAACTGGTTAGCATTTGTTTCCCTCATACATTGGTCGCTCCACAAAGATCTGTATTCCTCCCCATTTCTCCAACATCTAACACAAGATTATGAAAACTGATTGTTTGTTTACAGTCTAATCTACCCATTATCAGACCCATTGACCTGCATCTTTACTCACAAGGACGGTTATCATTCTCAAGGCTGATATTGATATTGATAAGCCATTTGGCCACTTCTGATTAGATTGCAGCATTCTGCATTCCTTTGCATTCAAACCGCTCTCCCTGACCAAGCCTGATTTCTAACAGTTTTAAAAAATATATATATTTCCATCATTTGTTGGAGTTCCATGCTACTGTCACCTTTGGCTTGCTTATGTTGGGTTGGTAGAAATGGCCTACAGTGAATAACATCCTTCTACAATGACATTTATATTGAACTCAACTGAAACATCATTAAACTAAATGGAACAAAACCAGTATTCTGCACAACAGAATGTATTGAACTTTTGTGACCTGGGGATAGGACACGATCAATAGCTATATTTCCAGCAAAATTCTGGATTTTATTCATGCACAATATTGAAATATTGCAAAAAAAACTTGTGAAAATAACACTTCCTGGGAAACTAGCAAAACATATCAATAGTACAATTTGAAGTTCCTGCAAGCAGGGAAACCACCACTGTAGTACTTTTCCTCTATGAAAAATGCATTGAGTCTCAGAGTGTGAGACGTCATATGAAGTAGCCATGTTACCTTTCATTTAGAGGGATGTGCCTGATGTTTCAGTTTCATATAATTTTGAAGTCAGATATTTTTAGATTAAATAAACATGTGATTGAAATTTGTGCACTGGTTAGTTTTCTGCTGAGGTAAAAAAAATTATTATTTCTATATATATCTTTTTATACACTAAAACAAATGCTGGGATCCACACAGGTGATTTGTGTTGGGACTTAGTAAGTTAAGTTAACTTATTAGTTTTTACAAATTTAAGAGGACAAATTTGTTTGGACTGTCCCCCCAAAAAACTCAAGAAGTGTGTTGTTTCAGCTCATTTTAAATAAGTAGTTTAAACAAACAGCAAATGTCATTTTAGTAAATGTGTCATCTACTTTTCCATGGTTTTTATACATGTCCTTTTATCAAATTAAAAAATCTGACTCAATTGAACATGTTTTTTATGTGCATTTTTAGAATGAATGTATAGATGTTTCCATTTGACATTTTTTATGTAATATCTAAAAATATGGCGTCACGGTGGCACAGTGGGTAGCATGATCGCCTCACAGCAAGAAGGTCGCTGGTTCGAGCCTCGGCTGGGTCAGTTGGCATTTCTGTGTGGAGTTTACATGTTCTCCCCGTGTTCACATGGGTTTCCTCCGGGTTTCCCCCACAAGTCCAAAGACATGCGCTATAGGTGAATTGGGTAAGCTAAATTGTCCGTAGTGTATGTGTGTGAATGAGTGTGTATGGATGTTTCCCAGTGATGGGTTGCAGTTGGAAGGGCATCCGCTGTGTAAAACATTTGCTGGATAAGTTGGTGGTTCATTCCGCTGTGGTGACCCCAGATTAATAAAGGGACTAAGCCAAAAAGAAAATGGATGGATCTAAAAATATGTATAAAAACATTTGGAATGTGCTACTGTTCACTTCATTAATGGTCATAATGTTTTGGCTCATCAGTGTATACTTGGCAATTAACAAACCGTAATATGCAAATGAGAACAGCTTTATTAAAGTCCTATTCAGTGTGAAATGCATTCAAATTTGCTTTGTTGACAGTATCTGAATGATCAATAGTACACACTACTGTATATACACAGAGCTGTGTATACATTGATTTTCAAAATGCATCATAATTCTCTCTTGAATCAATTTTGAGCTTTGTTTTTAACAGCAGATGGGTAGATTTTAACCATATACTCAAATGCTCACGAGGAAGAGAGCTTGTGTGTTTGGTTGAGTGATGCAAGTTGGCTTTATGACACAAGATTAAAGTAAACTCAGCTCACTATGTAATTTGCTGAAACCTTTTCCGTAATTTATGGATGATTATTTTAGGTTCAAGTGGTATTTATAAGGAATTGGATGCAAGAGTACAGTTGTTTGTAAAGAATACAGCACCAAAACTAAGCTCAGAAAGAAAAATAGGGATGGTTTATGAAAATCACAGAATCAGCTTGAACACTTAAATACTATTCCATGGCAATTGGCACTACAGTACTCCAGATGACCCAAGTTTGAGTCTTGGTTGTGATCTTTTTTTTAATTCAATTGTTTCCTGGTTTCTGACTGTCCTAACTGCAGAAAGGCCAATAAAATAATAATAGTACGCTATTTAAACATAACAATCAGCAGTAATACAAAGAGTGCAGCTGCATGGGTGCAGGGTGTGTGGATCTGCTTGGATGTCCAGCTTGAGAGGAGGGAAAGGAAAATTGTTTGGTATTTTGTAGCAGATGGTTTATTTAGGCAAGACTCTTTTGATCTAAATGAAAATCACCAGGGAATAGTGTTAACTGGTTTTGATCAAAATCAAAGAGAATGAACACTCACAAGCACAATTGTGTTCCCATTGTAGTGTGAACAGTCCGTTCCTCTGGTGACCCGTGCCCTAACATTGCCATCACTTTCATCTTCCTCCGCTCGGCTATTGCTCATGACTGGTTGGCACATCTAATGAAAATAGGCCATCCATGCCAGCTGTGGGCGTCTTTGAGCTTCTGTTGAAGGATAGAAGAAAAGAAGGAGAATCAGGAGCTGTACATTTCAACAGCTTGAGAAGAAAAGTCAAGCTCAGCATTGGGCAAAAAATAAAGGATGTTGAAAATGAAGATGCCCATCTGAGCCATTTGCATGTTGGGTAGCAAGTGATGCAGATGCTTTTTAACTGTATTCTCTAATTTAAAATTGTGTTCACTTCACTGTTTTTCTGGGTTTTGACTTGCACTTGTTATTGAGACATCTGTGCTTTTCTGTCAATTTCAGTCTACACAAAGCCGAGCATTAGCATGTGGCTGTGAAATTACTACTATTCTTCCCCCCCTGATTCAGACCAACCACAAAATAAGTGTTATATTCAAATCACAGATTTCCCTGGAGTAATAGCATCAAAATAATTTTGAACACAAAGTGAATCATTAAGATATTTCATTAACTATGATAATAAGTATGATTATCTTTTAATTTCTACCATTAAGGGGCACAGTCATGTCATGTTGCAATAACTCATTATTGTTTCAAATGGTTTTGCTAATGAAAAAAGTTCCATATTCATCTTAGTATAGTTTCGAGACTGCTAACAGATGTGATATAAATAAATGTTCTCTGCTTTTTGTCCTGCACAAAATGTGTGGTCAGTGTGAAATAAAGATTTCAAAAGCTGCTATATCAAGTAGACAATAATCTTTTAAAATGTCTACTTCAGAAAAAAAAAAAAAAGATTTCCACAAAAATATTTGAGGTACACTGTAACTTTTCCCTTTTTTGGTGGTTGTGCTTTGGCCTGAACCTCAGTACTGTACACAATGAAATAATAATAATAATAATAAATTAATAGCAGCTAAGTCTTAAACGTTGCTACTGAAAAAAAAGAAGGATCTCATGTGGAAGAAACACAACCAAAACACAGACTCAAGTGATAGCCATGTTTGGATGGAATGGGTTTTAAGTCAACTATTTTAGACGACTGAAAATCGTCTAAAAACAAAATCATACAATCATCATACAAATCATACAAATGACAAAATCATACAAAGCACTATAACAATAATGCATTGCAATAAAAGAAACAGGACTATATGACAACTTAAGTAACATAATGGTAAGTGCTAAATTACTACTCTGTCACTTTATTTGTTTTTTTTGCCATCGTGGCTCAGTGGTTAGCACTGTCGCCTCACATCAAGAAGGTTGCTGGTTTGAGTCCCAGCTGGGCTAGTTGGCATTTTCGTGTGGAGTTTGCATGTTCTCCCCTTGTTGGCGTGGGTTTCCTCCGGGTGCTCCGGATTCCCCCACAGTCCAAAGACATGCGCTGTAAGTGAACTGGATTATCTAAATTGTCCGTAGTGTATGAGTCTGTGTGAATGAGTGTATTGGTATTTCCCAGTAATGGGTTGCGGCTGGAAGGGCATCCGCTGCATAAATCATATACTGTAATAATTGCCGGTTCATTCCACTGTGGCAACCCCTGATAAATAAGGGACTAAGCTGACAGAAAATGAATGATCATGTACATCTTCTGATCCAAATGTTATTATAAGTTATAGTGTACTTTTAAGCCGCAAAAATTTAGCAAAAAGCAGCATATTAAAATGGTTTCTAAGGGTTATTGTGACATACAGTAGTAGCTAGTGAAATTGTATATAATATTCCAACTTAATACTATTTTACTGTATTTTTGATCAAATAAATGCAACCTTGTTGAGCCCTGCTTTATCTCCATGCAGCTACATTTCACAGCCGACAGACACCAGGCTGACCTGTACATGATATACTGCTTTGATTGTCATAAGAACTGAAACAAAGTGACACACGCGGATCTGATCTGGCTTTCAGCTTGTATTTTAAGTCAAAACCGGGGTCTTCACACTTCAGACTGCTGCATCTCCTCTGAGAGTTCCTCCATCAGCTCTATCACCCAACTCCACATTGCACATCAACATGAATAAGAGCCAGAATGACACATTTGTCTCACACTGACAGCCCGAAACAGTTTGATCTCACACAATCCCTGGCTTTCCATCTTCTCCTTGAGGGAAATCTGAGGTTGGGTTGAGGAGGGGGCTGGAGCCCAATTAAGGTGCCTGATTATTCTAGGATAAAAAGAAACCATCTATTTGCTTGTCAGGGGAAATTTGACATTTTGAACAAAGATGAAAATGCTTTGTTTCCTTCATGGTTCCCAAATGTATATAGCTATAAAAGGAAAGCGCAATCCACAAGGTCATCTTTCTGATGCTGCTAATGTTGCACTACTGCTACATCCATATTTTTCATTTGCATTACGATCCTGTCATTTGAAATGATGTAATTTGGAGCATAATGACCAGCAATTGTGTACCGAGCGCCCGAGTCCATTTGTCTTATTTATTCTTGAGACTCATACAATATGACTCTGCATTAAAACAGCGCGGTTTGCCTTGCTCCCAGCAGTCAACATAAATCCAGCAGAAATGAGACTGTTTTCCCACCCAGAATAAATGTCTGCCATTAGGCTGTCCGACTGGCTGCAGCTGACATGAGATATTACCTTTTTTCATGACTTGGGGGACTTTGTTAACTTCCACACGACTCTCTGTGTCTTAAGAAAGGTCAGTGTGGAGAGTCGGCTTGCTTTGGAGTACATTTTTGCAATCTATTTCTTTGCTAAAAATCTTTTTTTTTAGATGTCCAGATACTGTTGGGCCAAGTGTTTCGAAGCCAACAAAAGGAATAGTATATAGCCTACTGTTATGGCCTTCCTCAGTGTGTGGTTATGAGATGTGTCGTAATACTGCCAACATGAGACTTCTTTAAAATAAAGCGAAGGCAAAAAAAGCCCTATTAGCATTGATTACAAACTCCCTGCTGAACCGACAGTTTTAATGTGTGTCAGAAATGCTGAACACTGACCAAACGTACAGTGTTTAAATGTCTACAAACGTTATACCGTAATCCCAGCCTGTGTTTCTGGAAGTTAGGCAATGCACACGGATATCTTTTTTAACATTACCACATGGTAATTCGGTGATGCTTTTATATTGAGCTGTTTGATCTTACAAATGGAGGACAGACTTCAAAGGCCTGTTGAGAGTAGACTGAGAAGTTTGATTTGCAATAAAAGGCCGTGGAATCAAGTGCGCTGAGAGGTATTATGTGAGACAGCACAGAGCATGAAGGCATCTGATGTTACAGAGAACTTTTAAAAACTATTCCAAATATCCAATCTGCAGAAACCATCAAAGTTTGCACTACAAAGCCTTACGATTGATCATCAAAGAGCTCGGAAATGCTCTTAACAGATGCTTTGAAATTCGGAGACACTGTGTTTATATGGTGATACTTCTTGTTCTTGGCTAAATTAGTCACACAACCTTTATATATAGAAGGCAAGGCTGTCGAATGCTTGGAGGTATACATCAGCTAAAGGCTTCGCTAGTGTTCGAACTGATTCAAAGCGGCATTGTGAGGCTTTGTAACCTCTTACCATGGAGCGGACCAGTGATTTAGGTCAATGGCATCCCAGAGCAGCACCCTGCCTTAGAGAATGGAGACCGTTTGCCTTGGACGGAGGCCATCTGAGTGAAGTCAAGCAAGTTCCACCCTGTTCAGACTCCCACAGAGAAACAGGGAGAGGGCTCTGGGTGTACGTTGACCTAAAACCATGACGGAGAACACAAAACATGGCTAGTGCTGCCATTCTGGTCAGAAACAAGCTGGTAAAATTAAGATTAATTATGCTTTGTTTTGATGGTGCCTTGTAGACATTGTGTTGTCTGGAACTACTCTGTTAGAGGTCATTTACCGAACAAAGTTTTCAGCCACAAACTGAAAACTTTTACAGTGTTTTGCCTATTCATTTACATGACAAATGTTTTGGGGACTGAAAACGTGTTTCACAGTGCACATTATTGTCTCCATGTAAACACCCAATATGGGAATTTCGAAAAAGCTGTGACAACATGCATCTGCTTACTGCATATTAGGTATGTAGACATGTTCAGTATGTGTCAACTTTAATGTCAAGCGCAAAGTACACAAACAAAAAAAATGTAGTGCTGTTAATCAAGAGTTTGCTTATGCTTTTTTACCAAAGTGTGGATTTCCACATAATAAAGAAATTGACTGGCATAAGTAATAGTTTTTAATTGCCGGTTATGTGTAAATCTGATTCACAGTGAAAACATTGTCATTTAAGTTTTTAAAAATGCAAGGGAAATCTTTTCTGTTTTTGACTTCGTTGTTGTTGTGTAGTCTTGGAGTACTAATTAGGGTGGGAGTACGAGCTGACATTTACTTAGAAGGGGACCAATTGTGTTCAGACTTCATAAAGACCCCTCAATTTAGTTTAGTTGCAATGACTTTAACTGTAATCCATACAGTATGTTGTGGTACAATTCAGCCAAGTAGGAACACCACGTTTTTTTGTGGCTATTATTTTGTGTCTGTTCAAACATTTCAAACACATTTACACTGTGAAAGGCAAGAAAGTCAGATCCAGTACTGATGAAAGATCTGAGTTGAAATAAAAACAGGTAATATTACTTTATATCAATAGCAAGATCATAACAACATAATTTTTTTCCCTTAAGTATTTAACGTCTGAAAAAATGAAATATATTATACTATCCTGTTGTTGTTTTCTGCAAATAATTTATCATTTGGATACATGTTATCAGTATTTTTTAAATAAAACACAAATAATTTTTTTTCTTAAAACTCTTCCCTATGCATGGCAAATCCAGAAGCCTGATAATAAGCTTGAGGTGGTCTCTCAATTTTATTTTTTTGGTTTTGTTCATTGTTCATTTTACAACCTAAATACCCTTGAATCGATCATTTAAACAGGTGTTTATGCAAACTAAAATTTAGATTTTTCAGACCATATCACAGAAGATTATTACCAAGTGTCGTGATTTGAGTCCTTTTTATTATAGTTTTTATTATGAGGTGATTTTCAGTTTTGTCTTGTCATTGGTTTTTGTCCTGATGACTCTCAGGAGTATCTCAGGAGTCAATAGTCTTCGTGAATTTACAGCACTCTTGTTTTCTTTTTCTAGTTTTGTTGATGTAACCATCTGTTGCTAAATTTAACCAAGTCTCATATAGCAAGTTGTCATGTTGGTTTCTCTACTTTGGCTTACCTTCAGTGGATTCAACATTACACCAAGACTGCAATTCACAAACTTCTACACATCCACTTCCCTCATGTGTTTGCGCATTAAATATTTTGGTAACATAATACTACTGAATGATGAAGAAAACGCCTGGTCATGACCCGAGTGTCCTTTATTACACACATAAGATTGATCCAGCCTTGCGCACCAAACTCATTTAAATCGTTTGGCTGTCACACCTCTTTTAAATCAATGAATGCAACTTTTTTGATAGTGTTATTTAACACCGGAGGATTTAAGAGATTTACTAAGAGCCTTCCTTCCTTTTCGGCAGTTTATAAAGAGCAACAGGAGTTCTAAAGGCCGACTGACACACTATGTATGCCATGCATAGCACCGTCCCCATGCCAAGACAAACAGACATTTTCCTCCCATTAGTCTCCAGCTGGGCCAATGGGTGCTGAATGCACATGGTGTATTCTTAGGGAAGTCTCCTAACGAAGAGGGACATCTAGTTAAAACTTTCCAGGAGCTGGCTTGGAAAAGGGCGGAAACTTCTCTTTTTCAAAATGAGATCCTTCCACTGTGTTCGGCATCGGCGGTTTCCTAAATTTGTAAACCTTCAACCATTAAAGAGTAAACTGACCCCAGCTGTTGTTTTTTCTTCTCCTCTCTTCCCCCTTTTTTCTCGCGTCTCCGAACAACCACATCACTGATGTGGATTAGAGGGCCTGGAAAGTGGTGTTTAGATGTGAATGGCACATTTTGTGGACTGCTGACTTGTAATATGGGAGTCTTTACATGTGGTTTGTGACCCTCTTCTCAGTAAGGTCAAAAAGGAACGAGGGGAAAATGGAGGAAACCTGCACCATTCTCCAGCGCCGTTAGGTCTGTGTGACTAACAAAGAGATGGTCTGTTAGTAATGGCGGGATAAAACATGAAAGCTTGGGTCAAAGCGACTCGAGGTCACTTGTTTTCGAGCATTCCTTCTCTCTCAGGTGTTCTCTCATTAGTTTTCCCCCTCGCAATTCCGAGGAAGGAGAAGTGAAGGGCTGAGACGATGTTCTCATCGTTTGGGCTGCTTCGAAAATGACCTCCGCACATTTGGGTGGTCTGATGAAAACATTGTTCTTATACAAGCATGAGTAATTGCAAAAAAACCTGACTCATTTGACGGCGATGTCCAAAAGTGTGCAGCCGAGATCAGTAATGAAGTGAATGTTTTCCAGGCTCGTACCCTTTCAGCTCCACCTTCTTAGCTACACTGCTGAATGTTTCTCCGTTGTTACAAAGACTTGATTCACAGCGCAGTCCAAGGTCAATAAAAGCTCTCAATAAAATGTCTTGTGTAGGGTTCTTTGTATCCAGCTGGAAGAGCTTAAAATAAACTGTAATTATGATGATAAGTTAGGGATGAGCATGTCAATACGGCAGTATCGACACATTGATACTCACTTGTTTGATATTGATTGGGACTGGGATTGATTGACCTTTAAAAAAAATGTCAAAATAAAATTATTTACTTTTACAAGTACTTAGTTTTATTCTTTTTACTGCATTTTCTAAATCAAAATTGGATGAAAAGAGCTGATATTGCAATGTACATACTGGAAAAATTACTGCTTTTTTTTTTTAACAAAAATTAATGTAAATGTAATACAAATGTAATGCATTACTGTATGAGACCCCCAAATTAATACTTTGTTAGTGCATTGATCACAGTAAGAGCTGAGTGATATGACACTATGCATAAACATGCATTAAACACTTATACTCTGACGTTTACATGTTGCATTATTATAAACATACATGGCAAATTTCACAATATACATGTTAAACTAAATAAACTAAATATAACTTTGGTAAAAAAGCTCAATAAAGTTATAATTTGTAAATCCCACATTTCGCACTTTGACAAGCTGCAGATGCCTGTTTACCAGAAAGCTCATTTTCTCTTCCTGCCTCTCCCATTTTCAAAATAAAAGTCCCACGTGTTACATAAACTTCAAAATAAGGGGAAAATATCATTGTTGTAATCTCACTAGGAACCATTGTGGCCAGTCAAACGCAGCTTGGGGCCTGTGATTTTTTTTTTGATAGGCCTGGTTTTAACCATGAATGGTGTTTGAAATTCACAGTATGCTAATTTTATTTACTGAACTCTTATTATTCAGTTATGCTAAAGGTATATCCAGATTTTCATTATATGGCACCTTTAACATATTGTTGGCAATAATATAGTGTTCATAGCGAATATGTTTACATACCCTGATAAGTGGAGACAGATTTGACCTCAGTACCTTTCCCAATTAAAAGCCATTTTGTCCATCTCTTGTTTTTACATCTCAGCCAGAACCACAAGTAAATATAAAACCCTCACCAGTCATGTCAGTGGGACAGGCAGAGGGGGCGAATCCCAGTGAAATGATGGCCTGGACTGAAACACCATTGAGGAAGTTGTGGTCGAGTGGAGGTTCCTCTCTGGAAAGAATAATAAATATGATTAGATCTCATTCATCTCAGTCTAACACGCTCACATAGGGTCCTTTTTCATTTATGTGTGTGTTTTTGTGATATTCTCTGAAAGCCACTTATTCAGAGCATTAGATGAAAGCCGTTGCAGTTGTCTATGTTTAAGACGGTGGAAAATATTCAGGATATATAATGGCAGGGAAAGAATGAATAGGAAACTTGAGCAGTTTTTGCAGAATCTCAATAACTGTCAGTATCGCTGACTTTACATTTAAATCAAGCCTCAAGACAAAACTCTTCAAGATGAACTCCTGACTTAAAGTTTTCATGATTTATAATGTAACATTGTGAATGCATTTGGAGGAGTTAGTATCCTTGCTATATGCAATATTCTCAGTCCTTCACATTATTTCAGAAAGTGATACGAAATAGCAGCAGGGTAAGCAGAGTACATCTCTCTGGTCAGCATTATGAATATTGTGTGTGAGTGTGAAACAGCATCTGTCACTGTCGTCCAGTAGGCTCAGCTCAACAGGGACGTTCTCTAGACTGATTAGCCATGAATCTTGGGGATTGAGTAAGAATGACCTTTCTGAGCCTCACGGCCATTTGGAGAAGAGAAAGTGTGAATGTGTGAGATCAGGCACTAGATATATTCATATCCTCTTTTTTCACCCCAATGCATTCCCTTGCCAGACACACAAGGGTGCAGTTATTTTTACTGATAAGCAGAGCAATGTTTTTTAGGAACAACAAGAATTTTTTGGCAAAACATATGTCTGTAGGTGTGAGAATAATTTGTGCTGGATCATTATAGTTTGACTGTG
Source organism: Danio jaintianensis (assembly GCA_903798115.1). NCBI lineage: Eukaryota > Metazoa > Chordata > Actinopteri > Cypriniformes > Danionidae > Danio > Danio jaintianensis. The sequence goes on along the minus strand of CAIGQV010016735.1, from coordinate 13,830,287 downwards.
TGTAATTTGACTTTAAATGTATAAATGAGGAACATTTGAGTAATATCACTTGGGTACACCTTGTAATAAAATATTTTAATAAAAAAAGTACAATTATTAATGGATAATGTTTCTCCTTTAAGGCTTGTTTTTTCAGCTCTGGAACATTTAGAAATTTTGGGGGTTGAATGCATATCATGAATCATTATTCACAGACCACAGTTTCACATTTCATGCTAAAAAAAGAAGCAAAAAAAATAAGGCTGTGCATGATGGTGAAAGACACCTCATTTAAGAACAATGTGTATTTATTTTATTTTTACATTTTAACTTAGGGCGAATTGGCGGCGCGGTGGCACAGTGGGTAGCGCTGTCGCCTCACAGCAAGAAAGTCGCTGGTTCGAGCCTCGGCTGGGTCAGTTGGCATTTCTGTGTGGAGTTTGTATGTTCTCCCCATGTTTGTGTGGGGTTCCTCCGGGTGCTCCGGTTTCCCCCAAAGTCCCAAGACATGGTATAGGTGAATTGGGTAAGCTAAATTGTCCGTAGTGTATGTGTGTGAATGAGAGTGTGTGGGTGTTTCCCAGTGATGGGTTGCAGCTGGAAGGGCATCTGCTGCGTAAAACATATGCTGGATAAGTTTGCAGTTCATTTCGCTGTGGCGACCCAGATTAATAAAGGGACTAAGCTGAAAAGAAAATGAATGAATGAACTTAGGGCAACACGATGGCTCAGTGGTTAGCACTGTAGCCTCACAGCAAGAAGGTCGCTGGTTTGAGTCCCGACTGGGCCAGTTGGAATTTCGGTGTAGAGTTTGCATGTTCTACTCATGTTGGCATGGGTTTCCTCCGGGTGCTCCGGTTTCCCCCACAGTCCAAAGACAAACACTATAGGTAAATTGAATAAACTAAATTGGCCATAGTGTATGTGTGTGAATGAGTGTGTATGGATGTTTCCCAGTACCGGGTTGCAGCTGGAAGGGCATCCGCTGTGTAAAACATATGCTGGATAAGTTGGAGGTTCATTCCGCTGTGGCGACCCCTGATAAATAAAGGGACTAAGCCGAAGGAAAATGAATGAATGAATTTTAACTTAGACTACCTAATAAGATTAGCATGTGCAGAACAGCTGATGTTCTTTCAAGTTTTATTTTGTTGCTGTAAAAAACTGAGTTAGATGAGCCAGTATAGGTGTAAGCGCTGAAGCTTTACAGGTGTATGACTATTTAAATATCTTAAATTAAAATAAATATGTCAATGGTAAAAAAAAATATCAAATTTTCTAATTTCACTCTTTTAGCTGATTTCAGTGGACGGTGTATTAAATGTACATCTATTTCATAGAAACACAAAGTAATAACCCCTTTTAAAAGTAATTTCAACAACAGGCCATTTAGAGCTTTCTTTGCCCATTCAGAGGGGCCAATTTGACCAAGTCTTTAATTACATACATTTTACTTCAAAATAAAAACTATAATTTTCACCCCATAAATCTAAAACACTGACATGTCCACTGTTTTCCCAAGAAATACATGATTAAACCAGTTAACTTCAAAACTGTTTTAACAAAATCTCAAAAATGTTACTATTCACATAAAATTAAATAATTAAAAACAGGAATTCATAAAAAGTGTTGAGATTTTGTCATTTATGGTCAAGATAAAAAAAAAGTACGTTGGTGTGAGGGGGCGGTTAAACATTATACCTTAATAAATACAAGTACAATTAAGCCAGAGGGCACAAAAAGGGCACAAGTGGCAGTGTTTTCTGAGAATGACCGCCTCAGTCGAAGGACACTGTGTGCTGAGTGTTCAAACTATGGCTGTTGGTATTCCCAGTGGGTCCCCTGTATAGTGTGTACAGGTCAGTGTTTACTATGAGAATGTCAAAATTAGTGCATGAAATTCATCTTGCATCAGCACATTGCAAAACAATGCTGTCCGGTGCGGAAGCTGCACTGTTACATATGAACAAAACAACCACCAGTCATGCAATGAAGGTCAATAAATGATGCCTTTTGACATTAATAAGCATTACATCTGGTCTACTGAATTAATCTGTTTTCCTGTTGCATATTGATAGTAGTCATTGAAATAGTAACAAAGATATTTGTAGTACCATTGTGAGTTACGCAGGGTTTAGTTTAGTTAGGAATATAAATTATCCTCATTTGAAATAAAGCATTAAATGCATTTGCCTGGATTCTGTTCAATCCTCTTTTTTCATCAGATTTAAGATGTTCTCATTAACAGCCCAGATCCTTAAAACCCAGGCTCTAATCATCCCAAGCTCATTTGATTGATCTACAAGTTTTAACACAAAGCAATGGCTGTCTGTGTGGAATCTTTATTATACATACTGCTTGAAAGGCATCATCACTGCATTGATATTCCTTGAACACAATGGTTAGGGGTTTGTTCATTAAACATTGAGCTTCCCCATTAAACCCAGCCATTGAAAGCTGTATTTGGTTTTTATGTAGATATTTTCAGCCTTTGTTATGTTCTTTTTTCTTTATAAAGGAACACTCCACTTACAAAATGCAAATTGTATGAGTTTTTAATCCATTCAGCTGATCTCTGGATCTGGTGAGCACTTTTAGCTTAGCTTATAGCATTGATGAATCAGATCAGACCATTAGCATCTCGCTCAAAAATGACCAAAGAGTTTCGATAATTTTTCAATTTAAAGCTTGACTTTTCTGTAGCTATGTTGTATTATCTAGGCCGATATGGCTATGGACTAAACTCTCAGTTTCAGTTTCAAACTCTCAGAACAGTTCTGAATCAACTCTCACATATGTCTTCATGGTTGTAAGGTGTGCTCCCTGTGCAAGCAAGTGGTCACATTGGTTGTATTGACGGAAGTTAGCCGTTTTTCAGGCACTGCGTAATATCATTGTGCCATCTGCAGCCATGGTACGACAGCTAAGTGTCTTGATTAATATGGCGGATAAGAGTATAGTTCTTACTTTTTCATTTTATGTCGGTCTTAGTCAAAGATTTACAGAAATGTCACTCTCGTTTTTTTTATTTATTTGTGAGATGCTATGGTCTGATCTGATTCAATGATCTAAGCTAAGCTAAGCTAAAAGTGCTCCTGTCAGACCCAGAAAAACAGTATAAGACAAGTTTTTTTTTTAAGAAATCTCTTACAATCAACAAAACTGAATTCATTTGGCCAAACTGTTTAAGTCGTTTTAAAATCTTTAAGTTTAAAGGATTTAAGTTTAAATTAGTTTTAAAAGGTGGAATTGTGAAGGTTTTAGTCCTTCACATTTTTGTTGCTAGCATTATGCTACCAATTTGCTGAAACATGTCTTACCAAGTTACTAACATAATAAAATATTACATTCCAAACCCATTTTAGCATGTCACTAGCATACTTTATCACCTTGCTAAACTGCTAACATGCCAATAACATTTTAACATGGTGCTAGCATGTTGTTTCCATTTCTAACATGTGGCAATGGTTAATATGTCTTGATAAGAAACTAGCATGTTTCTGATGTTTTTAAACATGTTTTAATGAATAGCATATCTGGAACCGGGGAGCACGGTGGCTCAGTGGGTAGCACTGTCGCCTCACAGCAAGAATGTCGCTGGTTCGAGCCCCAGCTGAGTCAGTTGGGGTTTGTGTGTGGAGTTTGCATGTTCCCCCCGTGTTGACGTGGGGTTTCCTCCGGGTGCTCCGATTTCCACCACAGTCCAAAGACATGCGCTATAGGTGAACTGAATAAGCTAAATTGGCCATAGTGTATGAGTGTGTGTTAATGAGTGTGTATGGGTGTTTCCCAGTGCTGGGTTGCTGCTGGAAGGGCAACTGCTGTGTAGAACATATGCTGGATGGGTTGGCGGTTCATTCCGCTGTGGCGACCCCTGATTAATAGAGGGACTAAGACGAAGGAAAATGAATGAATGAATATCTGGAACCAGACAAGTTTTCTTTCAGTGCACCACATCAGACTGGCAAGATTTTCCACCTGAGGATGTGATTTTCCGCCACATGAGAGACATTGGATTATGGAATTGTGTGGCCTTGACCGTCCTGCCCTCTCGTCTACAGCAACACTTCAGAAAGCCAAAGCTCACTTATATTAGCTTAGTTTAGATTATGGAAACAGCATCAGTCGTATTAACCTTCCAGGACCTTGAATACATATAATGTGCATATAAAGCACATGCATTATTCAAAGACTTGAGGCAAATACAGTACAGTCTACACTTTGCCCTCTATCTGTTCTAATTGGACATGACAGATTAAGGCTTTCCCAGACAAATGGCCTTTTCCCTGCCCCGTTGGAATAAGCTTGTTATCAAACCTAACACACACACACACACTTGTGCACACACAGAACTGATGTGTGAGACAATGTGAATGTAATATTTTTTTTTTTGTGGTAAGAGCACAGGATGTTCTAGAAAGAGAGATTACAGACCCTGACTTTAAGAGCTATGAATATTCTGGGCTAAATTGAATCAAACCACTGACTTGTTACTTTCGGCGCAGTTTTAGCATGGCTTGTGGAATAAATGTCTTTTGGTACGCTGTTGCATGCAGGAATTTTGTGCATTTTATTTTTTTATTTATATTTATATTTTTTTATACACATACGCATATATAAATATTCAAAAACAAGTTATTGGAAAAAAAAAGAATTACAAACTACAAAATTTTCTCTTGATTTTTCCTGTTAATTAATTTTATTAAAAATTTTCCCCCAACATTTTAATTTGGATGTACTAACTTTTGTACTGTGATCTTAAGTTCTGATTAGTTCCAATTTTGGCTTTAGCATAGACTAATATATATAAAAGAAAGAAGTAATCATGCAATCAAATTTTATTCTGGATGGAAAAATTGTTTATATACACTACCATTAAAAAGTTTAAGATCTTTACATTTAATCCTTTGAAATTTGATCCTATTCTGCATAGGATGCTTGAAAATTAAGCGTCCCAGCTGTTTCCAATATTGTAATAATCGGAAATGTTAATCAAATCAGCATATTAAATATTGTAATCCTTTTCAAATATTTCCCAAGTGATGTTTAAGTGAGCAAGGAATTTTTCCACAGTAATTTCTAATATATTTTTCTTCTGGAGAAAGTCTCTTTATAGGCTGGAATGAAAATAAATTAATAATTAAAACATTTTAAACTGCTAAGGTCAATATTAACCCCTAAAGAAATGTGTTCAGTTGTCTACAGAACAAACCACTGTTGTCTAATGACATGCTTAATTACTTGCCTAGCCCAAACTACCTTAGTAAGTTAAGCCTTTAAATCGCACTTTAAGCTGAATAAGGGTATCTTGCAAAATAACTAGTAAAATATTATGTACTTTAATCATGGCAAAGACCAAAGAAATGATTTATTAAGGTAGTTATTAAAACTATTATGTTTACAAATGTGTGGGGAAAAATATATTTTCTCAGTACTTGGGAAGTCTTCAACTGTATATATTTCACAATTTTAAATCCTGTCTTACTGTCTTAAAATGTATTTCGGATCAAACTCAGCCTTGGTGAACTTTTAAATAGTAGTGTAAGATTTGTGTTTATCTAAAATGTGACTACATCACTTAAGCGACACAAGCGGTGGAAAGTCAAACTGTCCTCATCATTGATTAATCTAGTCTGATGTCAGGTCATTACTTTACCCAGCAACCGCAGCCAGTTCCTGGAAAACCACAGAGCAACTATACTGTAATGATCTAAATAAGACCAAACCCACAGTCCAGTGCTAATATACGCACATCTGCTTAAATACATTAATGCTTCCTTCCCAGACAATCTCATCAATTTGCAGCCATCATTTTCACTGCTAAGTCTATTGAACTGAACGTACTGTACTAATGCAAGCGGATCTTATTTGGTCAAATTATTAGCAGCAGAATATGGTGGTCAGTGCTTTATTTGAATCATTAATGCATTCACACATTTCTTTTCTTTTGATTTGGAGTGAAGATCCATAACCAACTCACAACCAGATATACAGGGAAACGTTTGTTTACTGAAAAAAACAGTACTGGTCAACTTGTCTTGTCAGTCATGTCACACAGAATGTGCAGTATGTAGTTGTCTAGCATTTCCCCTGTTTTATGGATTCAGTAACTTACAGATATGAGCGGTGTGTATCATCTGTTTTACATTTAGTCATTGTCCTCCAGCATTGTTCTTGTGCACAACTGAAATGCACAGGCCTATTCACCGACATATAAAAACTTCTCAGCACATTGTGTAAACCTTTGTTATTTGAATGTGATAATTGCAGTTTTGAGATTTATTAACTTTAGTCAATACTTATTTCATGATTTCGTCTCACATATAATGTTTCAGCAATTAGTAAGCATATTTCTGCTCAGGGTTATTGGAAAATAGATGCCTCAGTCTACATTTTTGCAAAAATACATTGCTCAGAGTACATTTATTTGCACATTTCAGATTACAAATCTACTAGAGGGCACTGTGTAAATTTTTGCGAGTTACGGTATGTTTTGTAGTACAATTCAGATAAACATCCTTCTTGTACACGCCACGAGAAGGCCGGGTTTGTGACCTATAATGACCTAAACCAAACCAATAGGGCTTTCGAAAGTTTCTGTTTTCAAATGTCTACATTTCAGTCTTTCTACATTGGAACGGATCACCAGCATTTTAAACTGAAACAGGATCTTTAGCATTTACAAAACACCTTTTCACAGGTTGCAGACCCCAGAGTAGTGTGGACAGCAGGCGTAGCCATAACAAAACGTATACATTTTAAAAGGAAATCACAAAAAACTTTGGCTATTGTAGTTTAACCATGGTAACCAGAAATAAGGTGTGGCCCTGACTGTAGTTTAACCATGATATTTGCAGTAAAACTGGTTGTACAAATTGTAGTTTCAGTGGAAATTGTCAACAAAATCAATGAAAACTGTTTCGAGAATCAAGGCAATTCAGAGAACTTGATGACATTTCTAGTTGATCATTATTACTAGCAAAGTGATTTACCAAAATATGGCAGTCACAGGGGTCACATTAAAGTTATTTGAATGTTCTTCTTCCCTTTGTGACACCTCTTTTAAACCATGTTGCAATGGCTATTTTCAATTTCTAAAACACTCCCCATCTGCTTGTGCAAAACTCACAAACAGAGCAAGAGTTTTGGCAGTGTAGCAGAGCTTCTGTATAATAAAAACTCATCAATGGCTTACATAAAGTTCTTATCAAATTAAGGTATGAAAAAAATTATTTTAAAGTGACAGTTTACTCAAAAATGCCAGTTTGTTGTTAATTTACCCTCATGCCATACAAGATGTAGGTGACTGCTTTCTTCAGTAGAGCATTAAAGAAGATTTTTATCCAAAACTTGAGGATCAATAAGATGCAAGTCAATGGTCATCAGCATTGTGAGCCAAACACCCCCCCCCCCACCCCCCACCCAAACAAACCTAAAGTATACAAAAAAATCAAAATGAGTATCTGTGGCTCCTGATGATACACTGAGATCTTACGAAGTGAACCGATCAGTCTGAGCAAGAAATTGAACATTAGTTACAACATTATCATCTTTAATCCACAACCTCAGCAAACAGCCTTGAGTGCATTCACAACAGTCTAGAGCACAAGATTCATGTCACATTATGATGTCTGCGCTAATGCTAACTCATCCGTGAGCTAACATGGTTTGTTTACTTTTTTGGTTATACAGGTTTCAGCATCCAGGATAATCACAAGCATGTACCATTTTTGATGAGCAATGCAACACATCATCTCTCTCTGTAAACAAACACCAGCAGCTCACATGTGAGTTTGTGTCTGCAAATACAGTTGACGTCAGAATTATTAGCCCTCCTGTATATTTTTTCCCCAATTTCTGTTTAAGGGAAAGAACACATTTCTAAACATAATAGTTTTAATAACTCATTTCTAACAACTGATTTCTTTTATCTTTGCCATGATGGTGATCTGAACTGCCACAGAAATTTCAAGACAAACGCATTGTTTAGCAACCATAAATGAGTTTCATATAGAGAAATGTCATGCTTTACATTTCTGTGTGCTGTTTAACAATATCAAGGCACTTCTTTCTCATCCACATGACATCGACAAAATCCTGATTCTCATCCCTTTCTGTCAAGCCCCACAGAAATGAGCCTTTCTTCCTTTAAAGATGATCTCAAAGCCTGCTTACGGAAGGTGGCTTTTTAAATTGGTTTGCCAAGTGTGAGGAATCTGTGATCAAAGTATGAAAAACAAAGTCACAAAAATATTACATCAAAGAATAACATTCTGTCAAAATGACAGCGGGAAAGGTCATCTAAGGCGGATTAAAGACGACGATGCAAATAATGCTGCGTGTCTTGTTTACTCAGCTCTTTTCCAGCCAGTCAAAACTGAATTTGTTATGACATTAACACACAAAGTCTACATTTTTTTTTCACCAATGGGATGCTGCGAATGCGAATGAGATCAATAACAACGTTCAAGGAATGCTGAGAGTAACAGATGATTTCCTCTTTAAAACGCTTGTGGAAATCAAGTTTTTGAATGGCTGACTGACATTAAAGAAGACACTTCATATGCTAACTTAAGTCTTAAAGGGATAGTTCACCCAGGCTCATTATTGATACGTACCCCTGCATACATTTCTGGACAGCGCAAAATACGTCCCAGGAGGTATGTCTTTTTGCAGTTTTTGTTTTCTCAAATCCACCAGAGGCCGCTGTGTATGCTTTGTCAGATCTCAAATTTCTCTCCGATTTCTCTCGAGTGCCATTCGCGCCTGCACTTCTCGCGTAATTCACCAGAGGCCACAGTCGACTGATTGACCGACTGACGAATCCCCCCACCCTCCCCAATCCCTAAACCCAACTGATAGTGTTTTCAAAACCACCGATTGACCCGCCCACCGCCTTCCCTAAACCCAACCGACAGTGTTTTCAAAAGCAATCCAGAAAAAAAAGCCCTCGTAACCACCTGAGTTTTACCATGCTTTCAGATCTTACCACGTTCTCACTCTGTTATTTACTTGTTTATTTTATTTTTTGCCTTTTGTTTTACCTGCTTTCTGGAACTGTTCTTCGCAGGACTCGAACCCCGTCGTCACGGTCAACTCCGCTCTGCGTCTTAAGCCCACCGACGAACGCGGTGAGCCACTGGACAAACCGGAAAAAGCCGAAAAGCAGTCCATACGGAGGTAAGTGGTCAGGTGGTAGTTCAAAAAGAAACGAAAGTCAATCCGCGGCCCATATTGTTCATTTTAAATACGAAATGCCGCCATCCGTAGCTCCGGCTACATAATTTGCGCTCTCCAGAAACATATACGAGGGTACATTTTCACAATGAGCCTGTGTTGAAAATGAAACTTACCTCATCATTTACTCTCCCTCATGAGGTTTGACACCTTTAGGAGTTTCTTTCTTTTGTTGAACAGAAAAGAAGACAAAAACTTTAAGATTAAAACCAATCAACTTCCATAATAGGACAAAATACTATGGAAGTCAATAGGTGCCAGCTACCAGCCTTTTTCAAAATCTCGTCCTTCATGTTCAACAGAAGAAAGAAACTCAAATAGGTTTTAAACAAGCGAAGGGTGAGTAAATAGTGGCATAATTGTAATTCTTGGGTGAAATGCTATCGATTTAATATAGAAACACATTTAAATCTTATTATGCCCTCAATTGCTGAAGTTAGATTGCAGTTAATAGCTTGCGGTTTATAGGAATTGCAATTTTGCGAAAACTGCCGATTATTTTAGCAGAGCAATGCATTCATTTGTCATTTGGAAAACCACAACAATTTTAGTTTATTGTTTAATGGTAGATGAATAAGGTACTGGCTGTTCCAATGTCCCTTTAACTTCTAAAACGTCTATTTACATGAACATCTAACAGAATATTTTGTCTCCAGTCAAAATGTTGCAAATAAAACAAGAAATGTATAAATGTCTCTACAAAAGAGTGACTAATACTGAAAATACTAGCGATTATGAAAAAAAAGAAAACGTGATTCTTACATACCCCAACGTTTGGTACCAAAAACTGTAACAACATATACGATAAGTCAACATATCACAATATGAAATGTATTTACACAAAGATTCACTTTTGTAAGTTTAGTGTTCTCATGGTTCAAAGTAAATGAGCAAAAGATGCAGACATGATCACTCAGTTCATCACTCCTGGAATATTCTTTATGGGTTATTTATCATTTCAGTTTCATGACGAGTAGGTGACGGAGTGCTGGTTTATAACACAGTGTAATTCGTTTCTTTGGGATGTTGAGGAAATTGTCCACACCACCTCAAAACTGTCTGAAAGTAGAAACAGTCAAGTTCCTTTGATATATTAAGTTGTAAAAAATAATAATAATTAAAAAAAAAACCACACGCCAAATACACTTGTTCCCCAAGTAAAAGCAACCTCTAGTTATCCTGCAACAGCTCATTTCCTGAAATGCTCTATACGTGAAATGAAAAAAAAGACCCACAAATGTACACATTGTTCACAAACCTCCACAGACACACAGAGAATGCAAGAGCGTGTCCAATTTCCCTCCAAATATTCCATGCTATCATAAGGCCAATGGAAACTTCTTTATGGGTCAATTCTTTATGGATTTGCGAGGCCAAAAGGAATGGAACCGCAGGCTTAGATGAGTCAAGATGAAAAAAAGAAGACATCCAGTGCTGGGTTTCATTAGTTTGCAGCATCTTTCGCTCATTTATGCACAAAGCAGGGGTATTTCCCTGGGTGAGTCTGCGGGGGGCCGGTGTGCGTCTTCTCTCTGGGACTGATTTAGTCAGAGTCATTTTTACACACACAGTTACACTCCTCGTGGTGCTCCAGAGGGACGTCTGCTAGGGTTTTCTGTAGTCCCCGACCCCCTGTCCTGTGCTTCAGCATCAGAACCTGCACAACAACAGTCAAACAGAGAAAGAGAAAAGGCAGAGAAAGAGAGAAAATGTCGTAAGCACTTAAATGCATCATAATGTTACCATTTTCACACAGTGGGTCTCTTTCACTGTCAATCCACATCATGATTTAACAATAAGTTTGCATTTATAAATTGTATTTTCTTTTTTTTAAAGAATCTTATTTTTAAAATGTACTTAACAGTAGGGCTGGGAATCTTTAGGAACTTTACGATCCGATTCTGAGAGTCAAACAATTCTTTAACTACATTTTCCCCCTATTTCTTCTTCTGTAGATGTACATATTTACAACTTTACATTTTAATCAGAATTTGAGTTTCTATGTGCCTTTGTTTTATGATTGGAAAGTCTGTATGACAGCATTGCCATTTTAAAAAGGATTTAATTAAAAGGTTTATTCAGGATGAACAAGCTCTGAATGTAACCAGTTAACAAAGAGCAAATATGAAGAACAAACAGTAGATGTACAAAAGAGAGCATTACAATTTTGTAGTTTGGTTATAATATTTTTTATGAGAAAGTTATGAATCAAGGCGGCGCGGTGGCGCAGTGGGTAAAGCAAGAAGGTCACTGGTTCGAGTCTCGGCTGGGTCAGTTGGCGTTTCAGTGTGGAATTTGCATGCTCTTCCCGTGTTCGCGTGGGTTTCCTCTGGGTGCTCCGGGTTTCCCCCACAGTCCAAAGACATGCGCTATAGGTGAATTGGGTAAGCTAAATTGGCCGTAGTGTATGTGTGTGAATGGGAGTAGTATAGGTGTTTCCCAGTGATGGGTTGCAGCTGGAAGGGCATCCGCTGCGTAAAACATATGCTGGATAAGTTGGCAGCTCATTCCGCTGTGGCGACCCCAGATTAATAAAGGGACTAAGCTGAAAAGAAAATGAATGAATGAATGAAGTTATGAATCAATACCTATAATAAACAATAAATAAATAAGGGACCACTTGAAATTACTCAGGATCTCTGGATATAGTTATTTGTTTGGGTAAAATGTTATTGTTGTTATTGTCAATTTAGAGCCTTTTTTTCATAAAGTAACAAAAATAGTGTGACATGTTCATGTCTTCTAGACATGTTCATATAAATGTTGTTCATTCATTCATTCATTCATTCATTCATTCATTCATTCATTCATTCATTCATTCATTCATT
>CAIGQV010016735.1:13776652-13812534 GCA_903798115.1 Danio jaintianensis | reverse complement strand
ATATAATATAATATAATATAATATAATATAATATAATATAATATAATATAATATAATACAAAATATAAAAAATGATTACAATTTATAATTTGGTTTGCCCTACTGTGTAAGGATAATACATATTTTTAATATTGTATTTTTTAATAATGTAAACAAATGTAGTTAATTAATTCTATAAACAAATAAATTAATTCTAATAATTTAATTTAAAATATTTTTAGATTTTTACATGTGCTTATCATTAAAGCCCTTTGTTTACATGCTTCATTCTATCTAATTTGAATGGCAAATGTGGCTTTACATTTAAGCTGGATATCAAGATTCTCTCAAATAATTGCATTTAGATCAAACAATCATAACCAGACAATTTATTAATAATCATGATGTCTATTCATGATTCATTTGACAAAAAAGGGAGTAAATTATATGCGTATTATGTTAAAAACATAAGCAACTGTACTTCAACCAGTTAAAATGTTTTAATAAATTAATATTCATAAACATGATAAATGTCACAGCTTTTCAAATCTGCCAATACAGCACACAGCAAATCAATCACACTTAAGGCGCCTTTCCTCCTACATATCCTCTCCTTGTCGTCAAATTTCATAGCAGATGCATTATTTTGCACATAATAATTTACCTTGAAAAATCAATGGCCTCGTTTATGTTCTGTAGCCTGACAACATGGACATGAGCGCACAGAGTCAGACGTCTGCCAGTAGCCCGTCTCAACACACATGAGAGCCGTTATTTCTGGAGAAAACCAAATAACAGTGCAGAGGACTCACTCAAAAATGTGTGTGATTCACTGTGGACATATTTTGGTGAAGGCCGTGTTTGGTGGCACGCCAATCATACACAGTGGTCGTAAGAAGAGGAGAAGAGAAGTAAAGTGACTGGAGACGTTTACACTCATCCAGCTCTGATTTTTCAATAGGCATTGTGTTTGAAATCATACGCCTTTTGTAATTCAATAATCCTTTGTGGTTGTACTGAACAAATGCTGCTGAGAGGAAAAGTCCGGCCAACAAAACCCCCATCTACAGTTACTGTAAAAACAAGCGGCAACTACAAAAGGTGCTTATATGCTGCTTTCACGCTGCGTGTTCAATTCCGAGTGAAATCAGAATTTACAATGTTTATTTTGTTAGCGCACATTGTTATTTTATAGGTGAACACTTTGTTCAAGCAAGTTAATCCACTGAAAAAATGTTTGTTTAGGTAATCTTCAATCAAAGTCTGACCATTTGCTTCTGCGTTTGGAGTGGTGGTCCTTTTCTGTTGACATCAGTTTGACGGATTCAGCCACAATATTCTTAACCACACCCCTCTTACTGTTTGTTTGCTACAAGGGAATGATGCACAAAAAAAGGCCCCAGCCCCTACTGAATATTCCATTGAAAGTATGTTAACATACTGGAATTAGAGCCTTTTTGGTTCACAGACTTTAAAGGAATAGTTCGCCAAAAAAAACAAAAAACATTTCCTCATCCCAAAATAAATCTGACTTTCTTCAGCTGAAGAGAAATTAAAATTGTGGAGGAAAATATTCCAAGATTTCTGATCCATTTTTAGGCTTCAAAGTAATCCACAGGACCCTAGTGGACAAATAACCAGTAATTTTAAGAAAAATCATATGCTGTTTAAATATGAATTTGGATCCTGATTGATCTCCGCAAAGCAATTAACAATCTCCTCATAGCGTATTCTTGTTTGGAATTATTCCTTTAATAAGGCCTTTTTGTCCTTAAGAACTCAAAATAAAGAAATAAAGGTACAAAAGCTGTCACTGGGGCAGCACCTTTTCAAAAGGTACACTTTTCAATTTAAAGGTGCATAATGGTATCTTAAAGGCACAATTTTGTACATTTAGTGTACACTTTTGTTCATTTATGGTACTATGAAGTACACATTTGTACTTTATAGGTATTAAAATGTATCTTTTGATAAGGAACCTCCCCCCAGTGACAGCTTTTGTGCCATTATTTCTAAGAGTGTAGTAATTAGCCACCAGGGTGGATCTATGAGAACTAAATGTTTCCCTGTGAGCCATTTTCCTGGTTGCATTTGCACTTTCACCAGGAACTCTGAAAGCCCACATGCTGGCAGATGGTGCACCAAAATCAATTTGTTAGTGTTTTTATATTTGCGTCTTCTTAAATGGAAGCGTGTTTGAGCTCGCTTGGCCACCGTTGATTTCTTTAAAAATGAAAGCTGACAATGGGAAACCATACAGAGAGCAGCTTAAGTTCCTGCTCTGATAGCCAGAAACTACTTCCAATGCTGGGGGGTTGCATTAAAATCAGGACTGGGAAGAGAACATAGTGTTTATTACATGCTTTTACCTTATGATCTTAGAAGTCAAAGTTTAAATCCCATCTTCTCAGTGCACTTGTCGAGTAATATTGATGAATGAGGTCACTATAGAGAGTAGGCAGTTTTGTAGCTGTTTGACCGATTTTGTCCACATGCATCTATTCTGCAGTATTGAGAGTTTTCACATGACGTCACACCATTAGGAGAACGCCTTGGTGGGCAAAAAATTACTGTCTTCCGCTGACCGCCAAGACATGGGCTGACTGATTTCTCTTTTTTTAGCCAAAAGTCAGATAATTGTTGTGCAATAAGATATAGCGTTACTAACTAATGAGGAGACATGCCTGGGCTGTGTTTCAATGTAATTCCTTCATAGAAAGAACAGCCAGAAAGGAGAAATTTTTGGATGTGTGCCGAATGGTAGCATCATTGACCCATGACAATCTATGGTAACTGTCCATAGATTGTACATTTCTTTTACGTTTCTTTTTTTCTTAGAACGATTCTAATTTGCAGGTTAAGGGCAATTAAAGCATAATTTGAAATGCAATGTCTAAGCAAAAAAAACCCGACACAAAATATAAAAGTACTTATGCACTATAAGACCGTCACCAATGACTAAACCGCTGAGGTATATCCACAAGAAATTGAAGCTCTGACAGGGACATGGCGGTTTTAAATGACTGAAAAATGGCTGCGGGTGCAGTATATGGATTGCAAGTGCTCACAATTCACAGTTTGTGATCATATCTCTGTTTCCTTCTGTTGATATGTGATACAAATGTTCGTAGCTTGAAACATGTGGAATTATGACTGGTTTGTGCTGCGTTTCTATGGAGATCCCAGTGTAGCTGCCATTACGGCCCATTGTTTTGTTTTTGCCACCGCACAGATCACGTGACTGAAAACTACCAGTGAAAGCAATCCAGTTGTTTAATGTTTCTGAATGCATCTAGAAGTGGTCAAAAGTGAGTCACATTCACACCTGGACTGTAAAAAATGCTGGGTTCCACACAATTCCTTCATATTGTCCCAACACAAATCGATTAAGTTAACTTAATAATTTCTACAACTATAAGTGGATTGAAAATAAAACAAGTTCTCCCCCCAAAAAGCTTAAGATTTGTTGTAAATTGTGTTGTTTCAACTAATTTTAAATAAGTAGTTTGAACAAGCAGCAAAAGTCATTATTTGAGGGTGTGTTTTTCATTTTCCACTTGTGATTGGGTCTACAAAACTGAATCTTAAATGGATAGTTTTCCAAGAAATGAAAATGCGGTTTTAAAAAACTAAAAGTCAGTGAAGTATTCCTTTAATACTGTAAATAGGCCCTCAGACACATTTCTGTCCTCTGTTCTGGACTCTTATGGTCAATTTAAAGATGGCCCAAAGCCAGTGGAAATCAGTAAGCGCATGCAAAAGGCATCACTCAGGTTGATTCGAGCGGGAAAATACCTATGAAATCCAGCTGGGAGCTAAAAGCAGCAGCCCGGTTCCTCTGATTCTCGTGACAACAACTTTTCTTCAATCCAGGGCTAGGTGCTGTTTTAATGACCTCTTCCCTCAAAACCCTTACCAGTTCCCAAAATCTCTTCCTGAGAATAGCAGCTGGGGCTTATTTCCCCTCCTTCTCTCTGGGTAAGTGGTGAAGGGAAGTGATTGCTTGTTTAAACAGAAAGTGCAGGGCTGCCCCCATGATCCCGGGTTTCCAGAAGCTGAGGTTGACCACAGAGAAACAGATTTCCAACATGGCAGTCTGTTGCCAACTGCCAGCCGACCAGGCCTCTCTTTTCCCTAAACAGTATCATAAGCAAGCATGAACGCAAATTCTTAAACCATAAAGCTCGTCATTTAGTTTAGCTCCAATGGGTGGCAATCAAAAAATTGAGTTATAAATACAGATTCGGAAAACATTAAGCCTTTTATGAGAAGTGCACTGGATTTGTGATAAGACAAGAAAATGATTGCTTCCACAATGATGTAACATCCATAAACGTATGGCTCCATGCCACATAAACTGGAAACGCTGATCTCTGCAGTCGTCTGACTTTATCCACTTCATCTGTTTGTGTAGTTTGGTTTTATTGTAAGATATTTCATCCAGGTTTATAGTTTATGAAAAATGCTTTGCTCCTTTCATGACACTAAAAACACTGATTACACATCAATCCCTAAGCAAACCAATAAGCCATCTGCACAATACAGATGGATAAAACATGGCAAAAGCAATATCCTTTCCTGAAGGATTTCAAAATGTTTTAATTTCAGGGAATATCAAATATGACTGGCTTTCTAAAATATAAAAGTAGGCAACTATATGTTTCTGTGCAAACAAACAGACTCTTTGTATGAAAGCTTAAAGGGATAGTTCACCCAAAAATGAAAGGTTACATCCTATTTACTCACCCTCAGTTGGTTACAAAACTTCTTTTTTCTGTTGAATACAAAAGATATTCTGAAGAATGCTAAAAAATGATAACAATTGACTTCTATGGTAGGAAAAACAAATATTATGGAAGAAAATGGCTGCTGTTTTTGCAAAATATGTTCTTTTATGAAAAACAGGTTTAGATCAAGTAAGTAAATGATGACAAATTTTTCAGTTTTGGAAGAACTGTTACTTTAAAAAATAAAAGCAGGACACTTCAGAAAACATGCTGACTGAAGCCAAAACCAATTAAAATATTTTCTGAAACATTTTTACTGATGTAATATTAACAAATATTTACCCAATACTAGAATGAAACATTAATTCTATTCTAATTTCTTGTTAAAACTTTTAAAATTGTAATTCATTTATTTATTCATTTTCCTTCGGCTTAGTCCCTTATTTATCAGGGGTTGCCACAGCGGAATGAACCGCCAACTATTCCAGCAGATGTATTACGCAGCGGATGTCCTTCCAGCCGCAACCCAGTACTGGGAAACACTCATTCACACATGCACTCATACACTATGGCCAATTTGGTTTATTCTATTCACTTATAGCGCATGTCTTTGGACTGTGGGGGAAACCGGAGCACCCGGAGGAAACCCATGCAAACACGGGGAGAACATGCAAACTCCACACAGAAATGCCAACTGGCCCAGCCAGGACTCGAACCAGCGACCTTCTTGCTGTGAGGCGACAGTGCTAACCACTGAGCCACCATGCCGGAGCTTTTAATTGTAATATTATTTAATATTATTTTTCCTCATACATTTGTTGTTTACAAAGAGATTTTGAAGCACAAAGAGATCATTCTGAAACCCATTTTGCATTTCCAGGCCCCCACAACGCTGTAAATGAATTACTGAAATGTATGATAGGTTTTCTGTTTTTAGTGGAAAACAGTGTTGTGTAAATGTAACTTTAGTTTTACAATTTCTAAAATAAGCTTTCACAGACACCAATTGTTGTCCTATTGCTAGTAACTTTCACAAACAATTACAAATTCTTTTTTACAGTGCATGCTGGAAAGGTATAAGTGGCCACAAATATTACATTTAACAAGCATTTAACAGCATTTTTGGTAGCGAATCCAAGAAAATTTCCTACTAGACTGCAGTAAAATGTCATTAACACACTACTGCTGTCTTTAAATAAATAAATAAATAAATAAAATAAATCAATCACGTTGACCGTAGGTGGTAAATTCTGCCAGAGAGGAGCTGACTTGAACAGCAGAGGAGATTAAAAAATAAGCTCTGTTCAGCATTTAAGAGCTAGAAAGGGAGTTTCTTTGCTAAGGAGGTTCAAACATGTGCACTTTTCATTAGACATACTATGTGCGTCAAAAATCCCCCCTAAAAAATTATAATAATAACACAACTGCAATTTATGGTGAGATTTACAACCACAATATTAGTAGAACTGTCAAGCAAAGTTTCATTAAAGTGCAAATTACTTCATTTCAGCATGTTAAAGGCGTTCTGCACCACACTCCCTGACATTTTATGACAATATTTCGAATGCTTTTGACATATACATGCTCTAGTCCACAAGCCTCCTGGAATCAAATGCTCTGGTGAGCAAGAAAACAAACAGTGTGCGCTGTGAGTCAGGGCTGGAGGAGGCTCTGCTGGAATTGTAGGTTCCAGCTCAACATCCTCCTCCACAAACACTATAAATAGAGCTGGATTCAGCCACACCTTCTCTGATGCGAGATCTGTGCTCAGAAAGCAGCCATAACACACCACCTCCTCTGCAATAATACAGCCCTGCTCAAAGAAACACACACCACCTGGTATAAAGAGCATAAATTGTACTCATTTGCACCTCATTCTACAGAAAAGCACAGTTTATTTTATATTTTTTTATAATTTTTATATGTATTTAAAAATACTAGGGCGGCACGGTGGCTCAGTGGTTAGCACTGTCACCTCACAGTAAGAAGGTCGCTGAATTGAGTCCCGGCTGGGCCAGTTGGCATTTCTGTGTGAAGTTTGCATGTTCTCCCCGTGTTCGCGTGGGTTTCCTCCGGGTGCTCCGGTTTCCCCCACAGTCCAAAGACATGCGCTATAGGTGAATTGGGTAAACAAAATAGGCCATAGTGTAAAACAACATTGCAAAGTTTTATTCTTGAATGAATCTGAATAATTCATTTGAGCCAAAGATTCATTCATAAAGAGTGTCCAGATACACACACTTACAGTTTTAACCACAATGAAAAAATTGGGTACATTACTGTGACTGCATTTAAAAAAGCCATTGCTAAATTTCTAAAACTTGCCAACAAAACACTGCTATGTGCTGTCTGTGTTTGTTTGTTGGCAGGTTCTGTGGTTGCACAGTCAGTTACACCACCGTTCTGCTCTCAAATCAGCAAAAATGCAGGTCAGTTTTAAAAAAAGATTCATGAATCAGCATCAGCACTTTTAACAGAAAAGCAGCGTGAGATCAGAAGTAAATGGCATATGGAAGTGCCATATGTGTTTTTCTTTGCCTTGCACTCATCCACAGCCACATTTGTCCTGTCTAATTTTGGTGGCCTTTCTCTCCCCACAATCAACAGTAAAATAATGATGCTTCAGCAGAATAGACGCAACCATTATCTACCAGAAGGAGATAAAGCACACCTTTGTTCACGGAAAACAATGGGAGCCATATTGGATCAACGTAGCAAAGCGTTCAGACACGCTCTGAAGGCTCAGTAAACAAATGTGAGGGAAAGTGGAGTCATAAAACTTTGACAGGCATCACACATCAAAGCCAAGCATGTCTATTAAATCATTTCAGGGGAATAATCCTTTTCAAATGTGCCGTGTGACGCCTGTCAGGGTGTAAATTAAAGGGAGGAAACTGAACCATGGCCAAGGTGGAAAACACCGTAGCCCGGCCCGCTGTGGTTTTCACCACCACATGAAGTGAAACATTGAGGAGAAGGTCTCTGAGGTAGGAATATGATTATAACTTGAAATTTCCAACTTAGTAAGTGCCATTTCAGGTTGCCAGGTCATTTCAGAGGAAGGGATGGTGATTACGCCAACAGATGCATTAATAAAATATAATAATGGATATAAAAGAATGTAACAAAATGGATGCATTTATTCTTAAGATTATTTTATTGGACCTGTTCTAAAGCTGCTTTGGAATGATAATTATTGTGAACAAAAATACATTATGCGAATAAACTTGAACTGAATTGTGCCCAGTTTTTAAATCTCTTCAGTTTTATTTAAGTTTATTAGGACCCTCATGTTTATTTTTTCCCCAAATAGATTTTTCTTGATTCAGTTTTTTCTTTCCATTATTAAATGTTCTAGACTTCATTTATATTTTAGTATCCAAAAAGCATGTACAATTAATACAGTCCAAAGACATGCGGTATAAGTGAACTGAATAAACTAAATTGGCTGTAGTGTATGAGTGTGTGAGAATGTGAGAGTGTATGGGTGTTTCCCAGTACTGTACTGGGTTGCGGCTGGAAGGGCATCTGCTGTGTAAAACATATGCTGGAATAGTTAGTGGTTCATTCCACTGTGGCGACCCATGATAAATAAGGGACTAAGCCCAAAGAAAATGAATGAATGAAATCAAACTTGACTAAACTATATTTCTATTTTGGTGTGTATTAATAAAGAAGCTGTACGTTTCCATGCATACAAAAAAACTTTTCTGGTTTATTAATATAAAATGTAATAAATTCAATTCAATTTAATTCAATTTATAACTAGATTTTGTCTGTGACTCAAAGATTATAAAATGAATAGTGTTGTGCAAGAAATGTTTGTTTCTTTTTTATATAAACATTATGAAATGATTATATTCAATTTCTTTCCATTAAAGCCATTTGCTGTCGTCTTTCCTATGTAACATCCAAATCCATAAATTCATGCAATGTTATGTGACTGTCACATGTGCTCCATATTATTTAAGAGACGCTGCTACCCAAGTGATTTCAGTAGTGAGAAGTAGCAACATGTCTTTCGTGTCAAAAGTGAGCATACAGTAAACAGTTATGAAACAATTCCTATGTTTGCCAGTATAGATCTGTGCATTCAGTCTTAAAGTGACAGTCCTTTAATGTTATATGATAAATGGGAGTTTGTTGCTTGTCTGAAAAGAAAGATTAAAGAATTGGGGCCATCTTTCGGATGGGACGTTAAACCGAGGTCCCGACTCTCTGTGGTCATTAAAAATCCCATGGCACTTCTCGTAAAGAGCAGGGGTGTAACCCCGGTGTCCTGGCCAAATTCCCTCCATCGGCCTTTAACCATCATGGCCTCCCAATCATCCCCATCCACCGAATAGGCTGTATCACTGTCTCTCCACTCCACCTATAGCTGGTTTGTGGTGAGCGCACTGGCGCCGTTGTCCTGTGGCTGCTGTTGCATCATCCAAGTGGATGCTACACACTGGTGGTGGTGTGGAGAGACCCCCCTCGTGATTGTGAAGCGCTTTTAGTGTACGGCCATACACAATAAATGCGCTATATAAATACACACATTACATTCTGGAGTTGTTATTAATGTAGGGGCCCCAGGAAATCAGAATAAAGTTTTTTTTTTTAGATGTTAGTACTAGTATGTTAGTCTTAAGGATATCTTCAAACTAGTGTGCTCCTATAAACAGTGATAAAATTCACATTAAGATATAAACATCCAAAGCTTGCGGATTGTCATTTCCGCCTTAAGGGACCACAGATTTTTTTGATGTCACCTCATACTTCAGTTTCTCATCAAATCTTCTGACCAATCAAATGCTCTCTAGTATCTGACATGTCCTGCCAAGACGTTATTGCTATATGCTCTTGAACTCAACCACTCTCGCTGGCAGAGCTGTGGTAAAAACTAAAGCTATTGGCTGTTTTTAAAGGGGGAGGAGCTACTGTATGCCCCGCCCTGTACTCAATTCAAATTATGTCACACATTGGCCAAAAATGCACATTTCAAAGCACTTCACAGTACCTTTAAAGTTTTGCTTAGGGCCCTAGAAGTATAGGATTTAACCACATGAGCACGTCCACTGCAAAAGCAATGTGATCAAATGTATTCAGCTGCTTCAGGAAGTAATTGAAAGTGGACAAGCTCAAAAAATTTCGGACTTCATTTATACATGTATTTAGTGTCGTCTACTTGTGATGGGATTAACAAAACCACATCTTAATACCAAGTATAAACAGAGCCCGAAGGGGACAACCACTAAGTGTAAGCTCTCATTATCTCAAATTATGTATTTAATGTCATCAGATGGAGAGATAATTTGTGGGTCATTAGGGATTAACAAAACATTTTCAACAAAAATACAGCATTATATAAAATAGCATGTGGTGAATGAGTCATTGATTACCTGTTGAAGCAAAGAATAGCGGATGCTGAATCCTGGGTCTGAGGGAAAGTATTCATCAGAGACGAAGCGAACCAGGATTTGGTTCCCCTTGGACACCTGGGGTCCAGGAACCATCTCTGATCCACACCAACGACCCAACTCCATCCCCCCAACAGGCTCCTCCACCTCCACATAATCATACCTGCAACAGCCAACAACAGCATTGTTTTTAATGCAGTTACATTGTTAACTTGGCACAGGTGGCAACTTTTGACTGAATGACTTACAGTTGAAAATTATTAGCTCTGTGAAATTTATATTCTTTTTCAAATATTTCCAAAAGTGATGTTTAACAGAGCAAGGAAATATTTCACAACATCTTTGATTCTGGAGAATGTTTTATTTATTTTAGCTAGAATAATAGCCTTTTTTTTCATTTATTTTTATATTTATTAAGCTCAATATGACTAGCATCCCTAAAAAACATTTTATAATAACCACTGTTGTTAAATAAACATGACTTGCTTACCTAACTTAGCTAGTTAACCTAAATTAACTAGTCCAGCCTTTAAATATTAGTCTCTTGTAAAATAACTTGAAAAATATTATGTACTGTCATCATGGCAGAGACAAAAGAAATGATTACAAATTAGTTATTAAAATTATTATGTTTAAAAAGGTATGAAAAACTCTACGTTAAACAGCACTTAAAATCCGAATTCAAACTTCACAGCAGGGCTAATAATTTTAGACATCAGCTGTATGTCTATTTATTGTTTTCTTTTTATTCATTTGTAAAATTGATTAAAGAGACAGTGACAGTCAGGACATTACAAAATATTTCTATTTCAAATTACTGTTCTTTTGAACTATAACTATTAAACTTTCATATATATGACATTTGCATATGTATATGTATATGTGTGGGTGTTTTAAAATGTTTATACAGTTTTCATTATTTCAGTGTTTATCATACCTTTAGTTTTTAGCTTTAAGTATAAATAAATGCAAATGAGAAAAGTTTTTAATTTTCACAGCATTACTTTGATCAAACACCCTTAGTGAACATAAAACCCTTACTATTGACAGCAGTGCATATTAGACATGTCCAAAATAACAGTCTTTTTTTATGACTGATTTAAATTGTCAATTTAATCAAGAACCTGTAAAGGAAAAGTATCATTTTAACTGAGACTATATTTTGTCCTTCCTCAGAGGATCTCTGGCTCATGACAAGAGCTCATCAGTCCTGACAGCAGCATCTGATCATGTGCACCTGATGCTACAGTAACTGTGTCATCATCACTGCCAGAAAGTAGAAATCCAGCATCGCGTCCCTCTGGTTGACCACCAGTTCCATTCATGTGCCTGAACGACTGGAGAGAGATGATGACCTGAGCTTAACACTGTTCTGACACTATACAGCAAATACATCACTGTCCACTAGTATTTACTGTGAGGGAAGGAATAGCTAACGGCCGAGCAGGTCTAATGCTTCAAGTGCTTCCATGGGGAACTATGGCAATGAGGGTCTTAAAGCCACACTAATAAACAGACATTCAAACAAAGGCACAGAATACGGATGGGAAACAAAATGGGGGAGGAGGACAGAGAAGTCACAAGTTTTTATCATTGTTTTTAAATCTATGGCAATGAGGCAATTTACAGCCACACTATTAAACACAGACATTCAAATAAAGGAAGTGGGTAAATTTGGGAAATGTTAGAGGAGGGAAAAAAGAAATGGTGGGAGACTAAATGCTTTAGAGAAAGTGAAGAATGAATAAGATTAAAGGCTATGGACGTGTAAGCTCGAAAAATTATATTTATCTTTATTTGATCTCAAGCTAATATGCTAACGCATTAGGCTTTTCATAAGCTACAATAGCTGTGACCTAGAAATCCATCCTCTCAAGCATTTAATGAAGTGAATAAGCTACGACCCAAAGCACAGCTAAATGCATTAACTCAATCACCCAGATCCCACAGAGAACACGAGAGCTAAAGCTATCTGTTATCATGACACACAAAAACATATTGGATTCTGGGATTGCTCAGGTGTCCCAAATCGCCACTCAGCAACTGACGGATGTGTTGTACTACATTTTTTGGGGGGGAAATCATGAGTAATCAAATGATATAAAATTAAGTTTACTCTCAAAAAATAGCTAAATTACATTGGTTAAGTTTCCAAAACACTCATCTCTAGACAAAAGTACCTATACAGCAAATTCATATAGTGGCACACAAGGGGAAACGGTCGAGAAAGAAAAGCACCTGCTGAAATAATGCCATCGTTTATTTTAACGGTCCATAAAGTGTCTGTTTTAGCACCTGCTTCACTAAAGGAATTATGGTAATGATGTAAAGATGCTTGAATTGAACTTGAGTTATGTTCCTAATCTGACTGCAATCTGCAGAGTGCAAAAATAAAAATAAGATGGAAACAAAGTTACACAGACATGCACATGCAAGTGTGTGTATTATATAAAAAGGCGGATAAAAAATAGTGTTTTTCCATTTATAAATAAACAATCATTACATTCAACATATAAAATTAATTTTAGTGTGTGTGTGTGTGCACATAATTAAAATTAAAAACTAACACTAGAACACGCACACACAAAATCGTTTATATTTCTCTCTGTAATGTAGGCTAACATACAATTACGCACACACACACACACTTTATGTTATTTAAATAGTTAATTTCATTTCTTATTTTCCTTTATTTTACTAGTTTACATTGACATTTTACAATGTGAAATGAAGTTAGAATATATAAAAATAAAACAACAAATAACTAGACAAAACACACAAATACCGAAACTTAAAAATGAAAATGAATAGTATAAAAACAAAATTCTTCTTATTAAAATCTTATTATATTATACAATATTACTGTTTTTACTGTCATATTGATCCAGTAACTGCAATCTTTGCAATAATGGCATGATAAATCTATAATAATCATTTTAAATACAATCTAAGAAATAAATCCATAAAAAATACTGTCAGCTTATTAATTTACATGACCAACCTAAACAATAGAATACTTCAAACTACTTAAAATGCAGATTAAAGTAACTTTAAATTTACATTAAACAGCTGAGTTACATTTTCTACATCAAAACTTGTCAAATCGGAGTGTAAATGAACAGAAAACACTGTGAATCACAAGCTACAGACAATTAATGTTAAAAAAATCAATTGTTCATAATGTAATAAGAAAATGTGTTCAATCATTTTATTTATACCCACATCTGGTTAAGCAGGATTGTTTGTTTTTGCGTCAAAGTATCTCATGCTGAAGTGCTGTACCTCTAGTAAATTCACCTCTTATGTCACTCATGGCCCTCTTATGGCCTCTAAATTACAGTCTTTTGATGCAACTTGGCCTGAACACAGTGGCCCGAGCATTTTCTTTAATAAAGAAAGAAAAAACCATCAGTGGTGAGGTTGTGTTATTGCTGCCTGCGTGGCCTCATTGCTCCTGCAATGTTCAATAAAGGCTGGTTTCAGTGGCTGAAGCCAAAGCCAAAGCCAAAGCCTGGTACTAATGATTCGATCTGGAAAAGAACCCTTTTCCTTTTCTCCATGTGCCAACACCACCGTTTGGCTTTCTAGAGTGATTATTTACCCTCTGCCCAACGCTTTAAACCACATTCAATAAAAACAACACAGGTCGTCACGCACTGCACTAAAAAAAGACAAGCTTGCTGGCTAAACGGACACTGGAGCCCTGATTTTCTGACACATCCAGTATGCCAATACACTGAACAAAAGACCCGAGGGCTGAAAGCTTTCTGATGAATCTGTTTTGAGGAAAACACCTGTGTGTGCTTAAGAAAATCATTAAGTTGCAATTGTTATCCAATACAAGTTGGTGAAAGAAGATATTTTTCGTGCTTATAAAAGAAAACAATATACTGTATGCTGTAATCATGTCCCCGTGTTTTTGATAATAGGAAATGTGCTCCATCCTTTATTACAAAATCTAACTAACAAACAACAACAAACCCCACTCACATTGGTGCCGAATGAGAGAAAGTGACATGGAAGTGTTGTTAAAAAACAAAAAAATAATTGATTGTTTTTGCTCAATGATTGTAATGAATGTTTTTTCAGTGACTGGCACTATAATTATGTTTTATATTTTTATTTTTCATTCTGTTTTCTGTTCACAATACTGCTAATGTGAGACGCTGCAGGCAAAAAACGCT
This sequence comes from Danio jaintianensis, assembly GCA_903798115.1. NCBI lineage: Eukaryota > Metazoa > Chordata > Actinopteri > Cypriniformes > Danionidae > Danio > Danio jaintianensis. The sequence continues at coordinate 13,798,242 of CAIGQV010016735.1, read as the reverse complement.
TTTTCATGCACCTGTCAATTTAGACATTTTGGCCTTTTTTTTGTTTGTTTGAAGTGTTATTTAGAAAAATGGAAAGAAACAATCTAAATACACTTAAGTGTTACCTTTATAGATGGTAAATAATATAAAATCACAAAAACACTGAATCATAACTCTCCACTTCAGCAGCACCAAACAAAGTTTGATCCATATCTTTTTCCTGAATGTTTTTTAATACAGGGACCTATACATACAGAATTTGCCTGATTATATACATTTTATTCTAACAATTTTTTAAAATAAAGTAAATAGAGATTCCAACAATTGCCTCTGCCTGTGACTTAAAATGTAAAAAATGAGACCTAGTGGATGTTCACACTTTCGTTTTCTTGGTTTGTTTGGTCCAGACAAAGAGAGTTAATTAGAAATTAGAAATTATACTCACACTGTAAAAATGGCTGTAAAATGTACAGTATTACTGGCAGTTTTGGTTTTTGTAGTTGTACAGCACAATTGTAATTATTAATTTACAGTGCGCTTGTAAATTTTACAGTATTACTGACAATTTTACGGTATTACTCTCAAAATTTACAGGGCACTATAAATTAGCAATTACAACTGTGCTGTAGTTTTACAGCACAATTGTAATTGTTAATTCACAGTGCAATTACAGTATTACTGGCAAATTTGGTAATACTGCCAGTAATACTGTACATTTTACAGAATTTTTTTTACAGTTTACTATTACTCATTTTTAAGAGCTGTTCATGTTTTCGTCTGAACAACAAGAGAGGTCCATCTTTTCATAGGTCTCAGTCTGTGTATTGCTGACCAACTATTGTTTTTTATCACTGTAGTCACACTTTTCTAACATTGTAGTCACATCACACACCAACCCGACGATCTGCTGTTGGGTAGCATCTGTCGGGCTAGTTTGTTTGGTGTGTTCCACAGGTCACCTCTTGCTGGGCTTGTTTACCCTAATTGAGCATGACTCGATTTAAGTTGAGTCAACTCAAAAAGCTTTGCAGCAAGTTGCCTTACAATTTAAAGATGAGTCAACTTTTCTTTTTTTTTCTTTTTTTTTTACAGTGCTGGCACAGAATGTAATTTCTTGTTTCAGGCATCTATCTTCCGATTGGTGTGTTCATGTGCAGCTTTTTGGTAATGATAGTTCTTTGCTGCATTAAGCCCTGGACACAGCAAGCCAACCTCAAGCCAAAATAGAAAAATTTGTCAAGTGTGAACATAGGTGTGACTTCTTTTTTATAAAGAAAAAAAAATGAAATGTTTAGTGAATATTATGCATTAGCTCCTGCATATAACACACACTTATAATGTGTTTCCAGGCGATTCTGCTCTACCTCTGAAGAACACAAAGCCGAAGAGTCCCAGTGACACTTTAGGCATATGGCTTATCAATAATTTAAAGTGATTTCACCATTACCAGGTTTACATGCAAACGTTCTCTCTACAGAAGCTCAAGTAGGACAGAAGCATGAAAAGAGCCAGGGATAGCTTTTAGAAAATATGGCAGACTCAGTAAACAAGCACTGGCTGTCTGGAGTCCTTTTAACTCCAGAATGGTTCAAAAACAAGACGTGATGAGATTCATCTAATAGCTCATCTTATAAAGCTCCTTAAAGGCCTAATAATCAGCCTCCCAGTTAGTAGATGACAGTAAAAAATCTTAATTAACCACATAAGAGAAGTTGTGCTAAAAGTTATTCCAAAAAATAATAATAATAAAATGTTTGGGGTCATAAAGATTTTTATTTTTATTTTTTATACAAGTCAGTTGTGCTCACCATTTGCTTGATATTCAATTTTAAAAATATGCTGAAATAGCTAAATTATGTTATGTTGCTTCAGTATATCGCAAAATATCGATTTCATTTAGTCTCATTTAAATGCGCTCTGGTTGTGAGTGTGACCCTATCGGACACAAATATGGCGGCGAGTGTAGCGGAAGTGACATTTTTGGTCCCCATGAATAAACTTAAGCTGAATTTTCATCATCATAACTCCAGTCTTCATTGCAATGATATGCTGAAGAATATTTTGGTGCTAAATAAATATTTGTTATTAATGAATAATTATACATTTACATATTGATTATATGAATTTACATATTTCAATTAAATGAAAACTGGACGAGTAGATATTTTTTGCAGAAAAATGTATGCAGTTTTTCTATTGTTGATCAATATGAAATATTAAATACCAGCATTTGTTTTTAATAAAAATCTGACCTCTGAAATTAAACCGTTTTACTTAAGCTGATTTTTCCTCCAAGCATGATTTATTCACTAAACAGAAAACAGAAACGCTTATGAATGTTAACATTGTGTTTTTGTCAACTATAATTAATGCATTCAATTCAAGCATTTGACAAACTCTGCTTTAACCTGAACTATTACAATTCTTCATTCTTTTACACTTCAGCCTCTAGAGATGAATGTCCTCATCTATCGCCATAAACCTCAATGACAAATATCCCTGTCCATTAAATATAGTACTGTTGATCACAATTACAGCTCCTAATAGTTGCGATGACTGAATCTTACTCCATGGATGTCCTTTCAACACCCTTCAGCTTTCCATCAAACACTGAACAAACATTGTAAAATTTCCTAAGTAGTAGAGAAAATCTGGCCCAGTTTTCTTATCGGTCTGAACAAACACAGAGGATGATGAGAGTTGTCTGCAGTGGCCTGTCGGCTCTGGGCTGGGCTTTGCTGGAGGCAGAGTGATAGGATTCAGCATGCAGCTTTAGCACAGTTTATTCCAGCCCAGTTGCTTTGATTCGATCCAAACAGAAGGTTTTTTTTTTCCTTCATTAACTGGCATAAGATCATCATACCAGTCTGTGTGAATGTACTTACTGAGTTTCAATAAGAGAAAAATATGTTGTGTAACATGGAAGTTGTGTAAGCTGCATATACAGTTGAAGTCTGAATTATTAGCCCTACTGTATATTTCTTTCCCCAATTTCTGTTTAACGGTAAGAAGATTTTTTTCAACACATTTCTAAACATAATAGTTTTAATAACTCATTTCTAATGACTAATGATTTCTTTTATCTTTGCCGTGATGACAGTACATAATATTTTACTAGATATTATTCAAGATACTAGTATTCTGCTTAAAATGAAATTAAAGGCTTAACTATATTAATTAGGTTATTTCGGCAAGTTGGGGTAATTAGGCAAATCATTGTATAACAGTGTTTTTTCTGTAGACAACCAGAAAATAAATTGCTTAAGGGGCCTAATAATATTGACCTTAAAATGTTTGTTAAAAAAATAAAAACTGCTTTTATTCTAGTCAAAATAAAACAATTTAGACTTTTTCCAGAAGAAAAAATATTATCGGAAATATTGTGAAAAATTCCTTGCTCTGAAAAAAGAAAAAAAGAAAAAAAATCCACAGGAGGGCTAATAATTGTGACTTCAACTGTATGTGTAAATGTTAGTGAAAAAGACATACAAGTTGTGTGTATTTGTATTCAAATGTACAAAAACAACTGTAAATAATGATTTATTGCTGCTAAATAAAATACCTAAACACATATGGCTCACAAAGTAATTTCAGGTCAAATACAGTCCAACTCACTACAAAATGCCAACCCTATACTTGTCCTCAAGGCCAGGGTTTCTGATTTAAACCAAGTAGACAAGAGTGAGCAGATTCACATCATCAATGTGGCCAACTAAGAAGGGGTTATGTCTTATTATGTTCACCTATTTGTATGATGTGCCTGTGGGCAGGGAATAAAGCTTATGTATTAATGCTACCCTTTTTAAATATGATTAATTGTACCACTTTTGCGAGTGATTAATTGCACACTTATTGTGATTAATCATACACTATTTATATATTTTGTCATCATTTGCAAGACCTCATGCTGAAGCAATTTTTTTAAAAGTCCTTTTTCAGAAACAAACACTACACCGCACAAAACAACAACAACAACAAAAAAAAACAAAACAGAAACATTTTCTAGACAAGCAAAAAAAATAAGGTTCTCAGAAATACCATGTCAAAATTAAGTGAGTTTTTTCTCTCAAAACAAGCTAAATAATCTTCTTTTAAAGAGAAAACAAGATTATATTGCTTACCCCATTGGCAGATGTTTTAAGGAAAAACTCACTAAATTTTGACTTATTTGATCTGAAAACAAGACAATATTTTTTACTTGTCTAGAAATTGCTTCTTGATTTAAGAATTTGTAGATATTTGGACTACAAACATGTAAGAATTTTTTTTTTTGCAGTGTAGGACGCTGTAAAAAGATTTAAACTGATAAAGAATTGTCAGAATTCACAGTGTATGTAAACAGTACAACAGCTATTAAAATACAGTTGCCTGTAAATACACACAGCAGTACACCAATCCACTGATTCTAGTGGTAATTCTTTTGGTTCCAAATGAGAATATTAAACCAAACATTCTCCAGAAATGAACTTAGCCAAGCCACAATCCTACTATTTATACATCAGAGATTAATTCAACTTATTGAATCAATGCACTCTATGGCACCTTTAAAATCATTACAATATGGGTAGATATAGCCACTAGCATGCACTACACACACTGCTGGCAAAAATCCAGAGGTTTTCCAATCAGTGTGTATGAAAGCACATTATCTAATTGATTATTGACAAGAAATAAAACTATACTGATTTACAACTATATGCACATGAACTCTATAAATGGCTTGCAGACAATAAAGAACCTTTAACAGGTAATGTCAATACAAAATATGCTAGAAAATCACACTGTTTATTAACAATTGGAGGAGCCATTTTTTTTCCAGATGAAACCACCAGCTATGGGAAGGTCATCATCTATATTCTGGGAAGTAAAAATGCACAGATGTGCACGTCTGCAATCGATTGCACCATACAGCAAAACAGAGGCACGGACAGAGGCCTGGAAGGAAGGAAGGAAAGCTAGCCTGTAATTGAAAGGGTCTTTAATGTGGATTGGCTGGGCTATGTGTGCTTGCGTGTGTGTACTGTATGTGTGTGTGAGTGTGTTCATAAGCATCTCCAGAATCTCAAACAGATGCTATGGAGCTATATAGGAGTCTAGGAACTAAATATGCACAAAGCAGAAAGGGCTTTTTATGTCAAAGGTATCCGTCGAAGAAAAAATAAATATATAACCAAACAAAATCACTCTGGGGGTGGGCTCTTCATTATTCATCAGCCTTCTTGCAGCACAGCCAATCTCCCAAATGGCCTCCTTTCGACTCTAAATCTTAAAAAATGGTCACAACAAGCACATACATCTCCAGTGTAATTCCCCCTCCCTCTGCACATACATACCGTACCTTCTGCTTCACTGAATATGGGTGCTTCATCTTATGTCTGACCCTGTCAAGAGTGCAATGGATGCCTGATGCTGCTTGTTTAGTGGTGCTGATTTGTCGTATAACACTAAGCAAACATTTGAGCACCTCAAAGGAAGCGCATGGGGATTTTTCAAGCCCTCGGATCTTCTAAATCTCTTCCTCTCCACAGTTTCAGTCCAGTCTTGACTACATTAAAACCTGCCTTTTCACATCAACTGTAGGTTTAGACTTTTACTACATTTAACCCCTTCGGACCCTGTGTACATTACAATGGACATCACATGTCAGCCCATGTTTTTTTGGTTCCTGAGCATTTAATCGAATTTAAAGCCTGCGGTCCATGAGAGTGGACGATTGTCATCCAATCAAATGCCGCTAAGGCTCGGCATGTTGTAAATTGAAAAAAATCCACTACACTGAAAAGCAGCATGGCATCACTTTACTCCTGACACAGACGTAAGCCACCTTTACAATGTTTTTATTCAAATTTATTGATATGTTTCCCAATATTTCATAGATTGTATGTAAAAAAAGAGGGATTGCACTTACTAATTAAAGTTTAAAATCTTTTGTAACATTGCAAGCTTTAGATCAGGATTTTTTCAAATATGTATGTCCATTAGGATGTACAATGGGTTCAAGATCTGTTATTGAAATTAAATCTCCAGTAATGCTGATTGAACTTTTTATATTAAAAAAACTATATCGATGTACTAATTCATTGCTGAAACAATTTCATTTGCAGAATATACAGATCTTGAGCATATAGCAGATGGAAATATCTCGGATGTGGACATTATGTGGAGTGATGAGGAAGATGAAGATTGTATAAACAAGATGCAATCTATACAACAAAAACCTCAAAATTAAAGTAAAAATGTTACAATGTTAATGTTTGGGATTTTGAAAATAAATTTCAAGATTATACCAGCAATCATGTATGTTTTTTTGTATTTTATGTTGGTATAATGTTCGCGAAGTACAACTGTTCTGACCTGATGTCCATGGAAATGCCTAAAAAATATATATACACTTAAAGGGTGTTCAATTTTTATTATTAATATTTGGTCTCATTTATAGGAGCCTCAAGAACTGTGAAAGCATACTTTTACATTTTTTAGAAACTTGGAACATAATTCGGGTTTGAAGGGGTTAAAATTTATAAAACATGCATAATAAAGAAGAAAAACAATTAAAAAAAAATAATGTTAAAAAGTGCCACATATATATCTACATATCTACAAGAGAAAATTACACTTCTTATTTTACAATTTTTTAGTTTAATCACAGAAACTTGTCTTTTTTTAAAAATTAGTAGCAGAATTCTAAATAATTGCTAAAACACAATACAATACACAATAAAAACTAAAAATGTATTATTTGTCATGACAAAACCATGGAACTGTAAAAATAAATGAATATTTAAAAGTGCATAATTAATTATGAATAAAATAAATGCAAATAAATAATTAATACATTAAAATGATTAATAATTATAAATATATAAATTATAAATAATCTTCTAACTGAAGTGTCATCTTCGTTAATTGATCACTGCCAAAATAAAAATGCAGAAATAATATGGTGGTAAATAGACCAATGATAGTAACATGTAAATTTGACCACTATCACTACCACTACTACACTCATTTCATTCAGCCTACCCAATTCACCTATACCACATCTTTGGACTGTGGGGGAAACCGGAGCACCCGGAAGAAACCCACGCGAACACGGGGAGAACATGCAAACTCCACACAGAAATGCCAACTGACCCAGCCGAGGCTCGAACCAGCAACCTTCTTGCTGTGAGGCGATCGTGCTACCCACTGCGCCACCGTGACGCCCTACTACTACTACTACTACTACTAATAATAATAATAATAATAATAATGATAAATTGTGATGTCCTCTTAATGACTTATTAATCTGCCACAATGTGCTTATTTAATATGTCCTTCATATTAATGTGCACGTGAAGTCTAGTCAATAGCCAGAAGGTCAGAATCTCTTACTTGCAAGTGCCATCCTCTGCATCCTCCAGACCAAAGCGTGGGTCAAAGGTCAACTGGATCCTGGAACTTTCCATGACTGCCACCAGTTGCCACACTATAACAGTATTTCGGGGATATTTGTTGGGAAAGTTGGGACTTTGAATAATTCCATCCCCAGTGACACTGAGGACCTTCTCGTGTTGAGACTCATGCACTCCTACAAAAGAAAGAAAGAATAGAGGTTCATTAAAACATATTTGAACCTGCATAACTGACCAGAGCAGAGAAAAAGCACGTCACACACTGACATTTGTGAATGGCTGTAATTTTTTTCTCAATGCCAATGAACATCACACTGGATTAAGCTTCAAATGCATTACATTAAAACTCAAAGAATATGGATTATGCAATGCACTGCTCGAATACTACAGTAAATAAATGATTGCACAAAGACAGGATGAACCAAACACAAGGCTTTTGTCTGTTTTATGGCACATCCATTGACTGAAAATCAGATAATCAAATTAAGAGAGCGATAAAATAAACTATGGAAATGATTTTGCAACATCAATACCATAAAACTAGCAGAATGATGTTCTAACATTTGCTAACACAGCATATACTTAATGAACCTGTGTATCAAAACAGTCTTGTGCTTTGATGTGGCTTCATCATAATAGTTTTCCATTACAGATCCAGATAAGAGAGATCACTCAGTAGCTATAAAATGTTATTATAGTGACACTACAGCTGCCAATGACACTCCTATGAGTAATGGTAAGACAAGAATTAAAGCTAGGTAAAAAAAAAACAACAAAAAAAAACACAACATTGTTTCGGTGGTAAAAACTGTTGAAGGCTACCAGGACAGATGGTCTGACACAATCAATTGTACATCTAGGAACTCGGATAGTTTAACAGTTCTGAGAAATGCAAGGCCAAAGAATAAAACTTCTGGTTTAGCGGGGTGACAGAGGTATGGCAAGACTTTAGTCAGTTTAAAGTTCAGAAATGATTACATACTGATTTACTTGCTACCAGTTGTGACAAGATTTATAGTTGTTTCTCCCTAGAGGAAGACACAATAAAGCCTTACTCAATATAGCACAAATAAAAACACCCTTTACCTGCAGCTTTGCCAAGCAAGGGAAATGAGCTGCAGGCTTTTCATTTGGAATCGTGGTGAGATTTTATTTTGATGGTGCCTTATAGGCCCTATAACCAAATTATTTTTCAGTGATCCGATCACAAGTGGTCAGTTGAAGAGCACTGCCTTTTCAATACGATGTGAGAATGCATTCAAATGCATCTCTTGTGAGCACGTGTGTTCGATTTTTGTCAAGAGCGTCCTGTCTTATTTCATCACTGTCTACATCACTTTTGTGTCATTTCAAGTGGCTGTCTGAATGCACATTTCAAATGTTTACAATATGAAAGAAATATGATCAACTGATTTTGTCCACTTTGACCACCTCAAGTGTAGTCAAAGCTCAAACTGTTTTAGACCATATTTACAGTTGTATTTGGAAATGGAAAAGGTTATTAGTCAACAGAATGTCTAAAGAAGACTATAAAGTGTAAGCAAAATTGTTAACTGAGGGTCATCCCTAACTTCTTACATCATACTTCACAATGTTTATGCTAGGTTATAAATAATCTATCCTAGACAGTCAGTAGATCTCACATTATGCATATGAATATGCGTATTTGCAGGGTTAAAAACACTGACCCTCGTTTTTGTTTCTGAGTCTTAAGTTTCTGAATTCACAAAACCTTTTGTAAACATCGGACTTGTTAGTTAAATGTTTATGTTAATAAATTCCACTCATTCATAAATAGTGCACAGGCACAATTTGCATATTCCCCGCCTATAAATTACAATTATGTAAGTTATATGTTCAGGACTCCCTTTTATGATTTGGCTCCAGTATTTTTTGATAAATGTAGGAAAGACGTAGGAAAGACTGATAGGCCATATTCATAACAATACATTTGTAATAAACAAGTGTCCACCAGTTTCAAAATCCCAGGCTTTCTTCTAAAATGTTCAGCTGGTGGGGGCTTACAAATGCTCCTAGTTGAACAGCATTACCTATCTTGGATGCTTTGGCTACTATGATTTGGAATCCACGGCAGTAATGTATTACCTAATTTTCAAGAATATTAATGTTACCTAATTTTGAAGAATATTACTGAATATAAAAATGCAGTAACCATTAATATTAACTTCTCCTCTGTTGTTCAGTCTTGTACAAGAAAATTAGGATTAAATGGGATTAGTGCTATTTTTTTATCTTTCAGCTAAAAAAAATGTATAACCAGTTTGCTAAAAAGAACAAATGATTTGTGAAATATTTACACCTGGTAGGGAGCAGGTAAGTACCAACTAACATTTTGAAAATACTAGCACTGTCATTAATCTGAAAATTTACATTAGAACAGCTTTACAAACAATTTACAAATTTTATTTTGCTTTCAGGAATGAGACCCATTGATTGGGAATGTGTGCAACAAGTTGTTTATGAGTGGAAATGTTGGCATGCTTGTCTGATGGCAAAAGTACCAAACTTAACTAAGTACATTGTTCAACATTAACTTTTCCTCCAGACACTAAAGTGAATGAACAAAGTGCATGGATATTTAACAAGGTGACCACTGAGGTGTTTATGACTGGTTGCCTATTAGATTTAATGTCACATTGTTTCAGTGTGTATAGTTTTAGCATGAATATTTCATAGCCCAGAGTTAAATGGAAAGAAGTGTGAATCACTGGCTAACCTAAAAGGTAAAGACCTTAACCTAGGACATTAAGCCGGGGTTAAATGGGGTAAGAAATGCCCACAAGTCTTTCAAATGCACTTCAGTCCATCACATTGCAAAGTAGTTACATCACAGCAAAAAGAACTAATAAAGAACCAGCCTGAAAATATTTGTTCTAAAATAGGTAGAAGAGATTCTTAGAAAGGGAGGCTTGTTTCCTGTCCAATAAAATGTTATTGAATTCTGCAAGTGGATTAAAATCTATCTTATCCTGTTGTACTAGCTTCAGAAAAGATGTTTGATGCAAACAGACAGCTGTTGAAATGCAACACTAGTGCTAGTTTTTACAGGCCTGTCACATTTACAGCCCACCCAGGGGAAATGCACACAGATTTTCTTTCACGCTCCACTCCCTGAACACACACACAAACACACACACACAGTTCCCTAAAGTTGTATGGCAAAGCAATGTCAGTAGGTATCATGATCTGTTACTATGATGGTACACGATCCTTTATGCTTCTTTCTGACTGCCTGTATTATACAACGACAGAGATATTCTCCTTCATAAGTGACAAAGGCTCATCCTGTGCTGTATTTGCAGGAATCAGTGCATAACAAATGATAAGCTATCAACAAGTTATTACTTCCTTTCCAGCATGGTATAATTATCTTGTTAGCTCAGTGGAGTCCACAACATGTTGACTTTGCCTGGATACAGAAATATGTTTTAAAAAGTTTAGAGCATACTGTAGATTGTAAAGAATGTAGATGATATTCTAATTTCACTGTAAAAAAAAGTGAAGCCAAAACATTGCATGTATGGCCACTGTCATCTTGCACCATTGATATCATTTGGAGCCAGAGTCAGTAAAGATCATGAAATTATATCAAAGTCCCGCCCCTATACTCCTACAGACCCAATAACAAGCATACAATCATGACAACACACCCCATTTTTATAGGATCAAATAGCTAGCCTAAAGCAAACTATATAGAAAACTATAGACTTGAACAAGCATCAACAAAATATGAATAATATGAGTCCTTTTTACAGTAGGAAAAATGCATTTGTAAAAGTGCAATTTGACAATTTGGTTGACGTCCCATTTGTTTACATTAATAGGGCAGGGTTTGTGAGCTATACTGCAGCCAGTCACTAGGGGGTGATCAAATTTTTTTGGCTTCATGTTTCAGGATGTGCAAGGCATACTTTGGTTGGAACAACACTGATTGAGTGAGTAAATGATGTTAATTTTTAAGAGGTAAATTGGTTAAACGTTCATCATGAAAGCAGTTTTTTTTTCTTTAGCATTGGCTAATGCCTTATTTATCCCTCCATGATCTGGATGACAGATTTCATCACAAGCAGCAGTTAATGCTGAATGATGTTACAGGGCTCACTGGAAGACTAATGACAGAAGCAGTAGGGTTTTGCAAAGTTCTGGGGAACAGCTTCAACCCCCAAAGTGTGTCCGCAACTGCAAGAGATAGAAATCCGATCACTCTGACATCGTAACTGAAGGAAATGGCAGAACAGAGAGAGAAAGAGATAAAAAAGAATCTGTTTAGATCATCAAAATTCAATATGTTTGACTAAGACTCTGTGTGACTTGTTTATAATAGGCAGGAGGAAAAATTTTGAGTGGAAAAAGCAAAGACGACAAGATATAATTTCTCTCTGTAAACATGACAGCGGCAGCTTTGATGTCTCTTTCTCATTTTGTGATTAATTGCACTCCGGGGAGGAGAAGTGAAAGACAATACACAAGTCACTTTGGAACAGATAAAGTTTGTTCATATCCAAAAACAAAGTATGGACTCAACACGCAGAATCTTGGCATGCACTGCAAACTATTGCCTACTTGAAGAATAGACACCTTGTTAATGTTAGGGAGGCAAAGCAAGATCGCTCATGCTCTCTGAAGTTGAGGAGCATTTTGAGTGAAACATATCCAAACAAAAGAGCCCGGGGGCTGCTGAACAGTGTCGAACACCTCAGATCTGTTTGCAGCACAAGCCTAAACCCTTTATGGACTCAGTTATATAAACAGATCAGGAGTTGGCAGCAGCTGCTAAGGTCTTTGAAGTCCCTCGAAATGAGAAAGAAAGGGTCTTTCCTCAGCATGTTACAGCATTTGCCCAGCTGACTGACAGCTACTTGTCAAGCTCTGTATTAATGTGTTAATGTATATAATTCTCTTAGGTTTCGGGTGTTAAACCCTTTCTTTTTGAGGCCTGCTTGATTGTAAGTTGTTACAAGTTCTTGGAAGGAGGGATAAGGTGCATTCCTGTTCTCAAAACACTAATGTAATAGGAGCAGATGTGGCTGGTCTCTACTGAGGAAAAAAAGGGCCTTATCAGCTTCACAGGCTTCAGTCTGATTCATTCAGAAGAAAATAAAAACAAACAAACAAACAATTAATTTCCAACTCAATTCTGTTCTGTTCTTGGAATTAAAGTAGTCTATATTTAAAAAATGAATAATAATAATAATAATAATAATAATAATAGTCTGTGCAGTAGTCCCACCTCTGTACTCCTACAGACCCAATCACAAGCACACAATCATGGCACCATACCCCGTTTTTTATAACACCAAATATCTAAAAGCAAACTTTATAAAAAACACGTCAGCAAAAAAAAGCACCAGCAAAATATGAATAAGTGCTATTTGACAAAAATATTCCCATCAATGTACAATCCATCAAATACAAATTCCAGTTTCACTTAGTGAGCTGCATGGCCAGTTCAGATTAATTATATTAAAAAAACAATAATAATACATAATAAAAAATAAATAAATAAATAAATAAATAAATAAATAAATAAATTCACACAACCCTTTTTATAGTAATAACATCAATTTCACTGAATTCTGCAGCTCACAAACCACATATGGTGCTGTTTTAGTAAATCCCATTAAGACTACTGACCAAGAAGTCATAAAAGCCTATTCTTGATTAACATTTTACATTAAAAAAGAAAGAAGGCATGCATTACTTTTAGCACACATTATGGCTGATACTCAAACAAGGAACAGCGAGTTTTACATGTGATTTAACAAACGAGGTATTAAACAGAACAGGGTGATTATACACTGCAGGAGCCTCATGAGAAACAATCTATATATAATTTCTCAGAAAAAAAAACCAACAACAGGGAGTGAGAGAAAGGTCTGTACAAAATGTACAGAAGAGCAAAACTATTGTTTTTTAGAGTTACACTTCATTTTGATGGACATATTTTGACTATATACAGTTGAAGTCAAAAATATTATACCTCCTGTACATTTTTTTTTTCAAATATTTCCCAAATGATGTTTAACAGAACAAGGATTTATTTTCACAGTATTTCCTATAATATTTTTTCTTCTGAAGAAAGTCTTATTTGTTTTATTTCAGCTAGAATAAAAGCAGTTTTACATTTTTTCAATATTATTAGCCCCCTTAAGCAACTTTTTTTTTTCAATTGTTTACAGAATTATCATTATACAATGACTTGGCTAATTACCCTAACTTGCCTAATTAACCTAATTAATCTAGTTAAGCCTTTAAATTGCACTTTAAGCTAAATAATAGTATTTTGAAAAACATCTTGTAAAATATTATGTACTGCCATTAAACAGAAATTGGAGGAAAAAATATACAGGGGGGGCTAAAAATTCAGGAGGGATAATAATTCTGACTTCAAAATAAGTAACTTTGTAACTATGTATCAACTACTGAAAATCTCAGTATTAGCAGAGTGTTAATAGATTATTAGGTTTAAATTAGTAGAATAATAGACTAATGACTGCTAGTTGACTTGTTGATCTAAAGTTATCCATTGTCATCAGAATATCAAAAGGGGGCCATCAAAGTTAAGCGTTACCATTCATAATGCTTCAAACAGCCCAAACCACGTGTCATTAGAAAGTGAACCTCAGCCTTGACACTAAAACTTCCTTGTTTGATTTTTCTAATTTAAGCTTGGTAGGGATTGAGAGAGGTTCAGTGTCTGCTTTTGAGATGACCTCATCTCTGGGTTAAATAATGTCATATAATGATCAGAGGCTGGCCCCTTGAGTGCATTACCTCAAACATGACTTTTTCTTGACCCACTTCTCTTTTTTTTCCTCTTCCCCCTCTCCCGAGGAGAGCGCTACACTGATTAAGGTAGGAAGCTGAGCATGAATAAATAAGAGCTCACAGTGCTACCATTGTGCCTTGTTCACATGTTAGACCTCCGACTGAGCTGGGAGTTTAAATATTAACCTGGAAGCGGTAACAAAGTACAGACATACATGAGAGCAGGCATATGGATGCAGGCAAGTGCGTAAATACAAACAAAACAAAATGAAAGGAGAACATTTTACACATGAACACAAACTGACTCCAAACAACCTCAACCAGAGTGGGTGTCTAAAACCATTTAGGAGGCATTACTGGCAATGTTTAATAATGCTAAACAAATTATTGGCCACCAAAAAGAATGGAAACAAATATCCCGACACAGACTATTATTATGTGGACAAACTGTTCAAATCACAATTTGATGTGGTAAAGATTTGGCATCCAGCATTACTTTTGATTTATTCATCCAAAATAAAACAAGGCGACACGGTGGCTCAGTGGTTAGCACTGTCACATCACAGCAAGAAGGTTGCTGGTTCGAGTCCCGGCTGGATCAGTTGGCATTTATGTGTGGAGTTTGCATGTTCTCCCCATGTTGGCGTGGGTTTCCTCCGGGTGCTCTGGTTTCCCCCACAGTCCAAAGACATAGGTGCGCTATAGGTTAATTGAATAAACTAAATTGGCCGCAGTGTATGAGTGTGAATGAGTGTGTATGGATGTTTTCTCAGTACTGGGTTGCAGCTGGAAGGGCATCCGCTGTGTAAAACATATGCTGGATAAGTTGGCGGTTCATCCCGCTGTGGCGACTCCTAATGAATAAAGGGACTAAGCCGAAGGAAAATGAAAGAATGAAAATGAAACAAAATAAAGACAAATTAAAACATTCTTCCAAATATCATATTTTATGCTCCATCAAAGAACTTTGAAGTAATTTTTGAGTAAATGATCTCTTTAATTTCACAATGCGCATTAAGGAAAGCGCACAGGCTTCAATCAAAGAGAAATGCAAGCCATTTTTCAATGGTTTGTTGCATTAAGTTCACTGAAATGAATCCCCCAGACTACCCAGTGTTCAGGCATTGTTTACTGCAAACAGCAATAAGTGCTATAATCAATCGAGCTCATAAAAACTCTTTCAAAACCTGCAGTTGGAAATTTGGCATAATAGCACTACATTTAACTCAATTCATATTTCCCAGTTGTCTGGCAGTAGGCCTTGATGTTCGTATTCATTTCACTCTTGAATGTTCACGGTGGAGATCTACGCTAGTGCCCGTAACAGCGTTTAACAACATAAAGTGCTAATGTTTCTGATTCCAAGGGACTTGTTCAGACGCTGTCTGTGTTTTAATCCCCCATATGTTGGGAGCTGACTGCAGCCGCCTGGTGAAACTGTACCCTGCGCTTACCATTACCCCCCCCCCCCCCCCCCCCCCCCCCCTGCTTTTAAGTTGTTCCTACATCTGCTCATGATTAAGGGTTTGCAGCGGTAACTACAGGTGCTGTAAATTCCAGTTCTGGCTTTTTCATATTTATTACTTTAAAGTTTACAGTTGGGCAGTGAAGAAAAGGAGGGAGAAGGGTAGAGAAGGAGAGGAAGGGGGAGACACGAGTGAGGGGGACGCAGCATGGGAATTTATCATACCATTAAAAAATAATTTGCCTTCAAAAGCGTCGACTTATTTGGAATGTTTCAATCTGCCGTGCAGATGCTCCGTATGGGACTCACCACAGGAGTTTGATGCTTTGACTCACTGGATTGGTCGGTTCCTGTAGGCCATTTAGCATCCTTTAATGGCAAACCTTTTTTTCAGTGTATTTAATTCTCTTCACAACGCAAATTAACAGTAAGCCCCAGTCTTCTAACAGCAGGTAAATGTTAGACATTTGTGGGGTCAGAACTCTTTTTTCTCTTTTTTAACCTGGGGTAATGAAAACATTTTTTTTCACTGCAGTATTTATTCAATTGATGACATTGACACCGCAAATATGCTTATACATTTAGCAATGTAGAATGTGAATACTCAAGATTATTGTTATCCTGGGTATATTCTGAGCCACTTCAAACGTAAATTAAGATAGTCCAGGATTCATCTTAGCCAGGGTTAATAATGACCCAGGGTTAGTTTACTCAAAAATGAAAATTCATTTACTCACCCTTCACTTTTCTCAAACCTGATTAAGTTTCTTTATTCTGTTGGACACTAAAGACGATATTTTGAAAAGTGTTGGAAACCGGTAACCATTGACTTCTATTTGTTTTTCCTGCTATGGATGTCAATGGTTATGCGTTTCCAATATTCATCAAAGTATCTTCTTTTGTGTTGAAGAGAAAATATAAACTTATAAAGGTTTGAAACCACTTTAGGGTGAATAAACTTTCTCTTTAACTATTTCAAAGCATGAAATATACACTAATATTCACACTTGAAATAATTAACCCTGGGTTGTCCTAAACCCATGTTAAATGAAATTGTGGGTTATCTTTCTTCACATTTCACAAATGTTCTCTGTCTAACATTGTTTAGACCCATGCTTGCCAGCCAGACATTATATAAGGTCATGGTTAAATGTTTTTTTTAAATTGTGTCCATCAATTCTCTAATTACTGCATCATCTGTGTGTCCACCAAGGTTTCAGTCAAGGCCAACATTAATAGGCAATTGACTGACAGCATGACTGAACTCTGTGACACTTGCCGTCCCTCACAAGTCCTTTTCAATACAGTTCACAAATCCAGCCTCCCTGAACCTCACAAGCACCTCACCAATAAGGATTTCTTTCACTATATACATTAAAGATATTTCATAGTGCTGTTGTCCTCTTAAAGAAAAAAAAATCATCCCAAAATTAATTCTGACTTCAAAGATTGACTCTCATGTACAGTACAGTATTCACTCTCATTATTGGTTTAAGTTATTTTTTGTGTCAGACTCAAAGAAATGATGGAAGGCATTTCAGGTGTTAAAATGATAGACACCCAGAAATAATAATTCGGTCATCATTTACTCAACTATCACTCAAAAACCAAAATGCTGGTTGCTGGGTCCATTTTTTATTCCTACTATGGATGTGCTTTTTCCCTCTAACATTATTCAGAATATCTTAATTTGTGCTCAACAGAAGAAAGAAAATCAAAAAGGTTTAGAACCACTAGACCACTTCATTTTTGAGTGAACTATCCCTTTAAGATGACTTTTAATAGTTGAGCGCAACCACTGATTTCACTGTGAAATTGGAAATCATTGTATTCATTGTATAAACTAAGCAAAAAATCTATATTAAATAAATTATAAATGAAATATATCAAATAATATATTATGTAAAATACAAAAAATAAAGTATAAAATAATATCACATTTTAGATTCATTAAATAATCACTTGGTTTAAATCCAAGTGATTTTCTTGTGTCAAACTCAAAGGGAATATAAATAGCATAACAAACATAAGAAACACATTTCGAATGTTTAGAAGCCAATTAATAGCCAAGTGCAACAAACACCACAATTCTGCCCAATAAGCTATTAAATAGCTTTAAAAGAATAGAATATTGAAGATACATAGTAATCTGCAAGTACTGTCACCATCGACTTTTACTGTAAAGACTGATTAGATTTTTTAAATTGTTTTTCATTAATAAAAATAATAAAAACAACAATAAAATGTAGCCAAAATAGTCAATTACACCAGTAATCTTAAAGCAGATACAAGTGCCCTTTAAATTTACTGACAACCTATTTATTCATTCATTTTCCTTCGGCTTAGTCCCTTGTTTATCAGGGGTCGACACAGCAGAAAGAACCGCCAACTATTCCAGCATATATTTTTTGCAGCGGATGCCCTTCCAGCCGCAACCCAGTACTGGGAAACACCCATACACTCTCTCACACACACACTCATACACTACGGCCAATTTAGTTCATCCAATTCACCTATAGCGCATGTCTTTGGACTGTGGGGGAAACCGGAGCACCTGGAGGAAACCCACGCAAACACGGAGAGAACATGCAAACTCCACATAGAAAATGCCAACTGGCCCAGCTGGGACTCGAACCAGCGACCTTCTTGCTGTGAGGTGACAGTGCTAACCACTGAGCCACCGTGCTGCCCACAACCTATTTATTTGATATATAATTAAATTCATTCATTCAGCAACTACATTTACCAACTTATTTACCACTGTTTCGTCATTACAAATAACTAAATTTCTTCTTGTATACTACACGGAAAAACAAAACATAAAAGCATAAAAGTTTGAAAAAACTAAATCCACCAAATTGCACCTCAATGGTCACACCTACGAAATGCCAAACTCTGTACATTTGTCAAAGTCTCTTTAGAAACATATTGTAGTAAAGAGCCAGTGAAGCTTGGCTAAAGTAAATCCCTCTAAACGCTGTGTGAGCATAAGGTTGCTGTTGTGTCATCACATGCGGAGTAACAGAATCCTGCAGGCACTTCACCAAGCCCCGATTAAGATCCTAACAGGCCACCAAAAACCTTCCCTCTCCGCAGCCCACAGAATGAGGCTCATCCATTAACACATTCTCTCCGAGAGCTCCGTAACATCCGCACATGCTATCAGATGGCCAAACGTCCACACTGAACTGAGCCACTTGGGTGGGTGAATGAATACAAGTGTGTACGAATGTGTTTGGGGAAGCATTTGGCCGAGAGGAAATTTGATTCTGAAGTTAGCATGACTGCTGCCTCTGTTAGCCGTTTCTAATGTCTCTCTACATGTGGTTTGTACCATTGATCAACTAACAGTGAGCTTAAGGAAAAACACTGCAGGAAAAAAAATAGAGATTTGGTTATGCACCTGTCAGTTTTGAGATTCTGGGTTTTTTATTAAGTGTTTTGTTTTTGAGTCTAATGTGAAGATATATATTTTTCATTTATTATACTTTATCCATTTGTGTCTGTAGATTTGATTTACAATACATATATTTTAAGGCTGTTTCCTCAAAATAAATGTTTTTTGCTTCTGCATTGAGCCATAAATCTCTACTTCATCAGCATTTACAGACCAAACTTCATAGTTTTATTCATAAAAATATTTGTTTATACATAACTTGCCTGATAATATCTTGAAAACTGTAAAACCATTTTTTTTCTGTTCTGTTTCAGTATTTTCTGAATTATGGAGTGATTAAAAGAATCCCAAAACCCCCTTTTTAAAAATGTTTGACTCTCATAGGTCAACAAAATCTAGCCAGGGTAGCCAGGCTTAATACGATGTTCAGATTTTTGTGCTGGAAATGTATTCAAATTAGTGCATATTTAATGAAGTAATGCCTCTTCGTTTCCATAAAAGATAACCTTTTTAATATAAGTTTAGTTTTCCCGTTCACCTGCAGTGTCTTGTCTAAAGCTTATCACTGTGTAAATCATTATTAGAGTAAATCAGTGGTGTTATTTCTTGAAGTCTACTTTACTCACTTTACACCAGCTCTAAAATAAACAGCAACAATTGGGAGAATAAAAGCACACTGTAAACAAATTGACCAAAAAAGTCAAGACAGCAAATCATTTTATGACTTATTTAATAAAGATACACAAAATTTAACTTAATATTTTAGTCAGTTTGATTGATGTAAGTTGACATGACTAAAAAAGTTCATTTGATTCAACAAAAAAAGTTAAGACAGCAAGAATTTTTTGACAGTGCATGTGGAGTTGAGACGCACTGTAAGCCTGATTCCTACAACCATTGTGGTGATCTACTGTTCATCTCTGTTCTTTGAAGAGCTGTTTTTGTAAGAAAACTGAATAGCAATTCTAGCAATTCAAGTCTAGTAGGGTGAAATTAAAATATGGAAAGTTTGGATAAGTGCATATTAAGTTTAGAAGTATAGTTTTTAAAAACTATTTGTATAGTTATTTCCAGTATTTATAAAATAAATAAATAAATAAATAAATAAATAAATAAATAAATAAATAAATAAATAAATAAATCACAATTTCTTTAAAAGGATAATTCAACCAATGAAAAGTCTGTCAGCATTTACTTTCACTTGTCACTTCAAAATGCATTACTTTGGACTAAAAAAATGACTGTCTGAATTGAAAACAAAATATTTATGAAATATATGAAATACAATATCAATAAAGTACACAAAATACAGCTAAAATACGTTAAATAAATAAAATAATTAAAGTTGGTTTAAATGCAAGTGATTTTCTTGCGTTAAACAAACATGGTTTCAAAAGATTTGGAATTTAGAGGACAGGTCATATTCTTTGGTTTCCGGAATTTTCTAGTGCTTTTCCACCATTTGCTTTTTACTACAATAATGAGCAACCATTTTAAAAATAAACATGCTCATTTCAAAAATATGTGAGGGACTAATCTCACGTTTAAATACAAGTTTAGTGGTTAAATGTGAAAAATTTAAAACAAAATAAAACAAATATAAAACTAATCTAAATGTGAAATATATAAAATAAAAGTAATTAAAACTGAAAACATTTTAACAAGACTTCTCAACATCATGCATATCAAGTTTTTTTTTTTCCTTTCAATTTCCCATATACATAACAACATTGCCTGCACTGAACTACTTTTTGTGCGAGGAAGAAACAAGAATTAATTAAATCTGGCCAACAATAGTAGGATCCAAACAGGGCTGAAATATCTCTGTGGCTTCTCTTAAATAAAGCATGTCCGTGTGTGTAAAACAAACTCAAATTAAACTCTTCCGACACGTCAGCTGCTTGCATACTTGTGTTTGCGGTTCTGGCCACACACACATCTTGCTCATATCGCATGTAGACCACATCCTTTAACAATTTGGTGAGGTCTTCAATTAAGCGAAACACGTGTGCATGTTATTCTCTAATGGTCGTCTGCAGTACTGCCTGTCTCATGCTTACTTTCACCACAGAGCTCTGTTTACACGGCTTTGGTTCTTTGAAACTTACCTCTGACCAGAAGGAACTTGAATTAGACATGACTTAATCTGCGAAACAGCAGAAGACGGTCAGCAATCAGACTAACAGCGTATCTATGACAGGTAGCCATTGGCTTTTCACATAGAGTAGACTTGGTTTAAGCACTCAATTCCTTATAAAGAGAATATAATGTTCTTGTTAGTGCTGCTTTTGAACATTTTTGTTTTTCTGTCCAAAAACTTTCTGGATAAAATCATCTCTATAAACTGCCGGTGAAACATTTTACAACATTTCAAGGTCTACAGTATGTTATGATCTGTGAAGATATCTAAAGAACAGATACTTATAAACGTAGCTGATGTTCTCTTGAAATACCTTGAATTTGAAATATAACAATATATACTGTTTTAGATCTTAAAACAGTAAAATATGAATACATAAACACACACACACACACACACACACACACACACACACACACACACACA
>CAIGQV010016735.1:13742716-13767573 GCA_903798115.1 Danio jaintianensis | reverse complement strand
TATATATATATATATATATATATATATATATATATATAATTTTTTCTCTTTTTTTATTGAGAGGATTTTTCATTTACGGCCAGGAGCAAATGGAGAGTTTTGACACTCAAAACTACCTAACTACCTCATTTTTGTTTTTGGCAGACACAAACATACAAAAAAACACAAAAAATATAATAAATTCAATATTCATATTCTCCATATCGGTTTTAAATATTATATGCCACTTTTATTTTTGTTGTAATGTGTATTAATATTAAAGGTTTTTGTTTTTTATATTGTTATTCATTCATTTTATGCAGGCATACTTTTCATATTGTGGTTTTGACTTTACATTGAATTCAATTAGGGTCAATTAGACCCACAGTATAAACATTGTACAATATCAGATACCATATTACTTAAGACTGTACAAAAACCTCCAACTATTGCAGTTTTTTTAATAATAGTTATTTGGTTTGGGAGTTGCATGAATTCTTACAACTTATGAACAAACACTATGACACAGGAGACAGTAAATAAGATGAAGATAGGTGAGGTGGGCGGTATCAGAAACTAAACTAGTCTGCACATACACCAGCATGCCAAACACTGGGCCATGTGCAATATCCACCATATTTCTCATACTACAGCAACCCAAATGCTTTGCTCAGTCATGCCATTTAACATGGAAATGGACATTTATAGTCTGGCTTCAGCGAATCCTCAGTGGCCACTGGACATTATTCTCTCCATTCAAAGTGAAGGACTGAGAATTCTCCATCTCTCTTGGTCAACAGCAGTAGCCGGGGGTCAGCAGAGACCTTCTGAGAAAGACTGACGGAGGTCACGTCACCACAGTGCCGTGGTGTTGACAGCAAAAAGATTTCCTCAATTCAAAGCCACAGCACAAACACGCCACTCATAAAGCCATATAATCTGCCTGTCAGTGTGTCTTGGTGTGTGGGCTGGTGATTCCCTTCCCCAGTCATAAGCACACTGAGGAGACATGCTGTAATGAATAAATTTCAGACTCATGTGTCAAAAAGGCGGGTTAGCAGTGCTAACGAGACTGAACATTGGTAACACTTTACAAAAGACTTTGGACTTGTCACTTCAGTAATAATTACCATGCTAAAGCCAAGAAAACACCCAGGACAATTCATCTTACAGATGCAAGCAGTGCTGTATAAAACAATGGCAGGATATTTATGTAATCTAGAGCATGGTGACTTTTTTTTCCATTAATAATGTCCAAAAGAGACTCTAATCTAAGTGTTAAACATGCTTTCAGGAAAGAAATTTCACAGCAGATTTTGCATGATTTCTGATCACACTAAATAAAAAAACAAAAAACGTGTGCACTCAAATAATGCATAGTTGCAGGACTCCTACATTGACAAAAAATGCTGTGTTGCTGTAAAAGGGACCTATTATGATCCTTTTTATGTAATGAACTTTACAAGATGTAAAATTAATTATGTCCCAAGAGTGTGTATGCAAAGTTTCAGCTTGAAATACCCCACAAATAATAATTTATAACTCTCTGAAACTGTCCCTTTTAGGCTTTGATCCTAATTGTGTAATTTTGGTGACTGTCGCTTTAAATTCAAATAAGATTGTGCTCTTTTAAAAATAGGGCAGGGCAAAGTGGCAGATATCCATACTAGGATTCAAAAACAAGACTAGTATCCTATGCTAATGAGCTAATGAGTAATGGGTGGGGCTTTCCCCTTCTAATGACATGTACAAAGGGAGAATGTCAATCAAAGTGACTCTGCAGATGGTTTTTATCAAGTGTGATTATAAAAAATATATAATTAATAAAATTTTTACCATTAGAAGCTAGTTATGTTCACAGACTGTTGCCACAAAACTGTGTTTAAACCCCTTATAAAAATAAATTCTTGTGCACCAAAAAAAGTAAATTGTTTGTTTAGGTGTCCCCAAAATGTGTCCGTCAATGTTCAACTTACAGTACAATATCTCAGCAATATCTGGATGCAAACATAGTTTTCAGATGAAGACAAAAAAACTCTTTTAAAGAACTCAAAACATGGAAACTTAATAATATGGCCTGATTATGATGCGTATTAGGAGTTTGTCGAGAAGTTTACAAGTTATCAATCCATGACACATGTAACAAAAAATTCAAATATGACAATCTAATAATCCAGCAGACTATTAGTAAAATGAGTTCCTCATGAGTCATGCACTAACATAAGATTACTTCTGAATTAGAGATAAGCACATATTAATGACAACATATTATGAAGTATAACCAATCTTTTTTTTTTTTCTATACAGTACACATCACACAGGTAGCTAAAAAGACCAAGCAAGATGATGACTAAAATGGAGGAGGGCTCTTCCAAAATACCTTTCTGACAGCAAGTGCTGACATCTGCCAAGGTATGTAGACATGCCTTAAAGAGATAGAAACCAAGGTCAAGTCATCACATTTACCTGCTGCCAAAAGTCTAAGACCTTTGGAATTTGGTTAGCTCTGAAAACGGGCAATATCTACAGACAGCTTACATCTAAGAACGTAGAATTATCTGTTCCGGCAGAGGAGCGGCGATCACAAACAGTTACAGGTTATCCGCTTGTTTCAGAACACAGGATTAAATAACCAGAGGGCTTGTTTTTTTTCATGGGAGTGACTAAACCCAGTCTAACTTACCCAGCATTCCCCACAAATCACTTGAACTTTCACTATACTGTTCAATATTGGAAGATAAAGGTTTTCATGCAAAAGCCTCTGCATGAAGTCTCTAGCAGCTGTTGAGGGTTGGCTGAGTGCACGACTCTGTTTATTAAAAAGTGCAGATACATCTGTCTTTAAAGTGTCTGGGGGTGACAGGTAGGATGAATAATGAGAGATCGCAAAGAGTCAACGTGAGGGATGAGTAAAAGCTTGAGGAAGTGTTGTTGTCAGGGAGAGACTGACAGGCACTAATGGCACAAGTTAAGCTGGACCCCAAGCTGAAATCCTCTACTCTCTAGTCTAGACAAGTACAGATAGCCAATAAAGTCACTGTCAGTGTCAGCGGTAGCCCTTTAAATGCATTGATTTTACTCATAAACACTACTGTTAGGAAGTTTAAATAGCCGGGCATGATTTTAAAAGAAGTCTTTTTGGTTACCAAGAAATTTTTTAAAAATCAAAAACACTGTGTTATCAAGAATTACTACAATTTTAAATAACTTTGTATTTTAATATATTTATTCCTGTGATGCAAAAGCTACTGTAAATTTTGCAGTCATTAAGTCCTGTTTTCAGTAGCTGTGTTTCCTTTACACAGCAAATCGCACAAATTGAAACTGCAAACTGAAAATTTGCCTAATGGAAACATTCCAATTTCACTATAAAACTCCCTTTTTTTGTTTATATGACATGGATTTTCAGGTAAATCAAAACGGCAATATTTATCAAAACTGAAATGGAAACTCTTATTTTTCTTCACCGTTTACTGGTCACCTAAAGTACATAAAAATCACAAGATCATTCTTAAAAGATATATCCAAGAAACTGGCTGTCTCGGTCATGATGCAGCAGCTGCTACAAGAGGCCCTAGTGCATTACACAACCCCAAAAAAGGCTGATCTGTTCTTCTGGAAATTCTGAATACACAATTCCTCTGTGAAATCATACTGTAATCTCACAGAACCACCTCAATACATAGATGCTCACAAGTACTATGGGTTTTCCTTTTTATTAATGCTTAGATAACACCTTTCTTAAATAAATAAAAAATATATATATTACTAGTGCTATTATTTTTTGCATAATTTTGATATGACTTATCTCAAGAGCAAAATTTAGAAAATGTTTGGAAAACTACACACAGGAACTTTCAGAAATCATCCTTATATGCTGATTTGGTGCACAAAAAACATTTCTAAATATTTATGTTGAATTTTGACAGAAAAACTCGACAGCGTGTCAAACATTTTATGACACACAAATGCCACTTTTCCGCTATTGTGCCAAATAGTTCTAAGAACAGTTGGGTACGTTTCCAGTTGTATTTCCACGTGAGCCTGGAACAGTGCGGCACAATTGCAAATTACTCACCAGAATTCTAGGCATTGCCAAGCTTGATTTATACTTTTGCGTCGAGTGATCGCAGTACCCCAGTGCACCACCTTGCACATAGCCCACATCATTGAGAGCATTTATATTTCTGCATTCTGTCCTTGCTGCTTTGTCAATAACACTTCTGAAATGCTAGTAGACAGTGCTATCTCTATGGTCCACTGTGTAAATTTTTTTTGCAGGTGTTTTCGCCAGAAATGTGTGCTACAGTAGAAACAGCTCAAACTCACTCACTCAAGAAAAGAGGCCTCACTCCGCTCCCATTCTTGCCCATACTCGATAGCGTGACCAAGCCGACAAATCACAGACTTTGCACTGTACTTCGTTATAGTTGATGTGTAGTTATAGTTAAATTTTTTGAGAGGTGCATATCAGGGTATGCTGAAGGATATACAACTTGTCGAAGGACCATCTGCAAGCACGTAGGCAACCATAATGGACTGGTAGAGCAGATGTGTGTGTGACGTCACCACCTGGCTACAAATTTCTCCATAGCTGGCTAAGCAGAGATGCCCTATTTATTTAATTATTTTATTTTTTGACATTTAACCAAGTAAATATCCGCCCACAAAACAGAAACATCTGATGATCATCCATATTGCTATTTACACTTGAAACAACTGATGCGTTTGTCTTACATTACAGAAATCTCTGTTATCAGCACCACTGTGAAAAATTTAACTATTTCCATGTTGACTGGCCCGGATTGCCACAGAATGGAGTGGCTAAGCAAAGAAAACCTTTCAGGCCGATAGTGGAAAAGCAGCTAAATCTATAATGCTCTTTATGCTGAAAGAGCCATTTTGCACTGTTAAGTCAATGTGTCAACGCAAGGGATACAATCAAATTAAAGTCTTACATCACCAGATCTATGTAATCTATCGTCGCTTGTACATTACTAAGGCTATCTCACACCAATTTGTAATTTTTTGATTTAGTGGCTAATTCATATGAATGTGCACGATCTCATTTGCACATTTTAGCATGATTTGCTCATCCCCCAATGACGATTGGGTTTAGGGGTGGGGTTTGGTGCCACGCCTCCTTTTAAAAATTGCACATTTTTATACTGCATACATTTTCAATTGAACTCTGAATTAGCCACTAAACTGACAAAACGCAAAATAGTTATGTTTTCTCATGAGATCAGGCTGATATTAAAGGTTCAGGCGTGTGAGCATGAGCAGTAAGTAATAAGTTCTTGGCTGCAGTTCACATACAGTAATGACAACTCGTGTCATTGATTAGAAGGGCTTCTGTAAACAGTTCCGTTAAAGGTGCTGTATGTACGTTTTTGACTCTTCTAAAGCATAAAAATACCATAATATGTTTGCAGATATTTAAGAAACATGCCAAGTGAACATTCTTGTTTATCTGAAAAACAATGCTGAAGACAGTTATTCTGCTTTGAAAATGTCTGTTACGTGCCAGAACGCTGTCTTTGTTTTGGTTCTTTTAACCCGCCCACTGCCACTTTAGCCAATTATATTTCAGCACCCCGGGTTGCCTTGTTGGAAAACAGCGTATTTCATTCATTTATTCAGAAAGGCTCACAAAGCATGCGCCCGTGACCGAAATGCGACCCTTCAGTGGTTAGTAGCAGACTCTGAAATGAGAGATTCAGAGTTCCACATGAGGTTATTAATTAGCAAATAATATAAATATTACGAACGCAAACATTAGGTGAGCAGGTTACAATGTAACCCCGTATCCTAACACGCTATTTGACGAGATTTGCAGTGATAAGCAATTTGGCTGTTTGCACAAGACGAAACACGACAGAAATTTAAATACAGCCATTCAGAACCACACAGAATATGCACTCACTCACGAAATGGTAAGGTTTATAATCTAATAAGTACATATTAAACCCCTTTAACATTATTAAATGTACATGCTGAATCACTGATAGTGAGTCACAGTTCTAAAGTTCAATTTCAAACTGTTTATTTTATTCTCAAGATCTGAGGTAAACTATCTGCTGCTGCTGCTTTCTGTTGTATGGCAATAAATGTCATGTAAAATGGCATTCAAACTCACATTATTAGCATTTAACACTGAATAAAGCACATGAGGTGTACCTGAGGTGATCATTGTCAGTTTTCTGTTGTTCAGCTACAAAAAATAGAAACCATTTCTAATATATAAATTCGAGGTGTTGGTAAGAACAAAAACTCCTTTTAATATGGAAAATCCTTCTATCGCGTGCCGTTACTTTTATATAGAACATGGTTTAAATCAATCTGGCAACCTGCGCTTGTGTTTGTTTTGATCCAGGAATGCAATACCTAGTTTAACCACTGGGTGTCATACTTACATACTGCACCTTTAATAATTCCTGACTCTTTTACTGTCATTTTCGACTAAATTAATGCATTCTCACTCAACAAAAACATAGCATTTTTTTACGGATTTAATACAATGAAGTGTACATTTTTGACAAACACAACTGCATTGGGATTAAAGAAAGAAAGCCTATTTGCGGTCATGTACATGTAACTGTAGCCAAAACTCTACGGTTTCATATTTGTTGTCAGTGCAATTTGAGATTTACTGCTTTTGAAAGTCAACCTTGGGCTCGGCTTTACAACTAGACTTGCCTGGAGCCAAGAAGGCATTAAAAACTCCTAGACGTTATTTCTTATCACTGCATAAATCATTGAAAATGAGAGGTAAGCAGACAGGAGGAAGCAGACGTAGCACAATTACGGTCTCTTAAATGTGATTCACATTTTTGGTAGAAGCAATGGACTAAAAATGTCTTCTGCTGTTGCTGTGATTGGATAAATATTTAAAGTAATTCCATTATCCGGTACGGCACAGCACTAGCAACAACAAGGCCATCGGACTGTCTTTGTCTCTCTCTGTCTGTCGTCTCTCTCTCTCTCTCTTTAAGGCCATTAATGGTTCCATAATGAACTTTTAACATTCATATAACCTTTCCATAGCACAAAAGGTTCTTTACGCTGGAAAAAAGTTCTTCACACAAAAAAAAAAATCATTCTTTTATGAAGTGGTTTTTTTTGTTGGAGTACCAAATACGGTCATTTTATGGCAATGTTTTAACCTTCCATTTAGTTGAAAATGTACAAACTCAAACATTAAGCTTTAAATAATAAAATATCTGCCAAATTTGGCCCATTTCTATGTACAAAAAAGGTTTAGCAGACCCACTTGTCCTCAGGTTCGGACATCATTGATATCTTGCTGAAATTATCTTGTGATGACCATGACCATGGATGTCTTGACCTCCTAGTTTACTGAAACAAGAGGACATGCCATTCACAGGATTATGGGTATTAGTTTGATGATGGCACAGGTGGTGCCAGCACAGAAGACTGAAAGGGCATGAAATTACAGGACAGGGAAAAAAAGTCCAAGTCTATGACCCAGTTCCACAGAGGAACTCCACAGCACTGCTGCTGATCCCTTTAAATTGGAGCCCTGTTCGGGTTAGGAATGTTTACTCACTGTCCATCATGACAAACATCAGACAGGCATTGACTTGCTCACTTGCCAAATCTGTCGCGTTGCCTTTCAAGTGTGCTGACAGCAAAAACATGGACACCCCAACCATGCAATCTTCTATCCTAGACAGGTTATGGAAGAGAGTTTCCCTTAAACAAACTGCATAGTACTGCATAAACATAAATAAATGTCCTCAACTTCCCAGAGCTGTTCCTCAAAAGAATAGTTCACCAAAAGAAAGAAAGAAAATTCAGTCTTATTTGTTTATCCTGTTATTCTTGCTGTTATTCAGAAGAAAAAAAAAACATCTGGTTTTCATAATGTCAGCTGACAGATGAATGTGAGTACTAATTATTGCAATAATGAACACAAAAGGTATATTTACTCTGATAAGAAAGTACAATAGTTTTATGATTTGATGATATATTTTGATTATTGTTATGTTTTTATGGTGACTGTGAGTGAATTGTGTTTTTTTAAAGTCCATTTTAAAGTCCTAAAAAAGTCATTTTTCTCTGTAAAGAACCTTTTGTGGAATGGAAAGGTTTTACTGAAGTTAAAGATTCTACATGGAACCACCAATACCAATAAATAACTTAGGGGTGAGGGCTTATGAATTCTTCAATGCAGAAAATGTGGACAGAATTGTGGAATCTAGTTCTAAAAATGGAATTATCTGTATATCATGAAATACAACAAAGTCTGGCAAATTCTAGACGAATAAATCTAAAAAATAAATAATAGTAATTAAATAATGTGCGAGTTCTATGTATAATTTGAAGAGTAATAAAATGGAATTTTAAATAATTTTAATAGGGTTTCTAAAAATTATTAGAATTTGAAATTAATTTTGGGCTGCACGGTGGCGCAGTGGGTAGCATGTTCGCCTCACAGCAAGAAGGTCGCTGGTTCGAGCCTCGGCTGGGTCAGTTGGCGTTTCTGTGTGGAGTTTGCATGTTCTCCCTGTGTTTGTGTCCAAAGACATGCGGTATAGGTGAATTGGGTAAGCTAAATTGTCTGTAGTGCATGTATGTGAATGAGTATGTGTGGATGATTCCCAGTGATGGGTTGCAGCTGGAAGGGCATCCGCTGCATAAAACATATGCTGAATAAGTTGGCGGTTCATTCCGTTGTGGCGACCCCAGATTAATAAAGGGACTAAGCCGAAAAGAAAATGAATGAATGAAATTATTTTTTATTTCTAAACTGTATTCTAAACATTAAAAAGGAAACAGAAACAGTAAATTGGACTAAAACTAAATTTTGCTGGAAAAAATAATTAATAAAACGGATTTTTAATAGAGCCACATGAGTTTGCAGTTGTGCAACAAGACCAACAATCAATGGTGACATTTAATATAAAATTAGTTTCAATGAAATTATATTTTTGAAATATATAATTATTTCAATAAACCAAATCACACACTGCCCTCATTTTTTAAGACTAATTGCTGGTCGCTATTTACTGCCATAATATAAATTATTAGAAACTGTTTCTTTGTGGTATTTGGCATTAGTAGACCACCAGGGTGAATATAAAACTACATTTTCATTTGTAGAGAACTACCCCTTTAACGGGTTTCAATGAAAAAGCAAGGTTCCCATTGAGCTTTTGAAACTCGGGCATTGGCAGGGTACAGTGTGTCGACTGACAGTAAACTTCAATGCCTACAGGATTACAGACAGAAAGGCTTGGTGAAAAAGGACTGGGGTAAACTTTTACTTTAACAGGGAGTCATTTGTCTCAGGTATATGTGTATGTGTGTGTGTACTGTTTTGGGTGGTTGACAAGGACACAAAGTTGTATAATGACAAGGCTACGACTTGGGTATTACAATGTTGAGGTGTTTTATGAAGAAATGTTTGTGTCATAATTCAAAATGCTTAAAAATCATACTTAACGGGGTCTTTTGACAATCACAATTTGCACCAAGTTTCTTGTGAGGGTTGGGTTTATAGGCAGGGTTAGGGTAAGTTGATATAATAAGCATTTTTTTTACTAATATAAAATACATTACGTCTATGGAGAGTCCTCCAAAACCAAAGTGTGTGTGTGTGTGTGTGTGAGTGTGTGTTTTAATTACACACATCTTGTTTTGTATTTCATTGGACTACTGGGTATTTAAAATCCTTTTGGTTTAAGTTTGCAGTTGCTGCCCACAGTGTATGCAAAATTCACAATCGCTGTATAAACTTGAAATGCTATGGAAACTACTTAAAACAACAGGCTGGTAAAGCAACGGTTTGCCAAGCAAGAACACACTGCCAGCTGCCACACAGTCTCCGAGCTCTGGGAACCACTTCCCTCTGAAGCATTTACAACAAACGTAACACCTATATTACGAGGAATGGATTAAGCATGTATAGCATAAAATGTCATATTCCATTAATATTTGTAGTTCTACAGTGAATGTAACCACTTGTGGTGAAAGTCAGTGGGGTTCAACCTTCAATTGTAATAACCAAAATAAATAAAATAATATGTTGCTGCTCTTTGAGGAATGTGCATACATTTTGAAAAAAAATAGAGACCTAGTCCGATTAAAAATAAATAAATAAATAAATAAATAAATAAAACTTTCTTTGGTTTTACTTTGTCAACAACTGATGACATTTTTTCAAAATTTTAAATAAAGGTGTTGTCATTTAGGCCTCTTTTTTTCATAAATTAATGAAAAGGTGCTATGTTTTGAGATTTTTATATTAATCTTTAGACAATACAATATCATTTTTTTAAGGGATCCTAATTTTACAAGATGTAAGATAAGTCTTTGGTGTCTCCGGAATCTGTCTGTAAAGTTTCAGCTCAAAATGGGCATGTTCTGCATTGTATAATAAATAATCTGATGGGTATTTTGAGCTCAAATTAAAGTGTAGCTGTTTTTGTTGCCTCTGTCTTTAAATACAAATGAGCTGGTTCTTCCTGCCCACCATTCCCACGTGCGTGTCTGCTTCTCATGCGCATCAGATAAACAGCAGTCAGTGACAGAGCTCATCAGTCTGATAAAATACCAAGCAATTTTATTTGATGTATTCGAGTTTATTCAAGCCTTAATGGAGCAATGAGCCACTCACAAATGGCGTTACAAAGTAAAACGGGAAAAAACGCACTCCTACGTCACATTGCGGTGGGCCTCAAAATCACTGGGATTTGGATTTTAATCGCAGATAATGTAAAAAATAAAAAAAGAGACTTGTTGTGTTTATATCACACCAATATGACAGTGGACAGCTTCCAAAAGTCGATTTTGCATCATAGGTGCCCTTTAACTTCAAAAGAGTCAAGAAAGTAATATTTGGTTGAATGACATGGATTTTCAATCACAACATTTTTTATTCCGGCCAACTGTCATGTTAACCACACAATATTGTATTTTGTGTTCAGCAGAAAAAAGTAACTCAAACAGGTTTGGAATAACTTGATAGCGAGTTATATGACAAATGTAATATTTGGGTAAACTACCCCTTCAACTGTAAAGCACTCATGCAATTCAATGCATTAATCATTACACACCCAGCCCTTAACTGTGGGATACATAGCATTTCCCAGTTAGTGCACCACATTAACCCCATTCCTGACTGAGTAATCCAGTAATGCGGAGCCTTGCAAGGCATTCGGCTGTTATTGAGGCGGACTCTCACACGTCTCTGCCTTGGTTGTCAGAGAGGTAACAGCAGATTAATGGAGGATAATCTGGCACCAAAAACTGCAGCTGCCTTCCCAATTTATTGCTTTAGAACTGACTTAAATACACAGCTAAAGATGGAAACAGCTAACTGACTGTGCAAGTATTTGCCGATCTGTCATTATTAGCGTTGCAGAATGAAGACTGTTGTGACAAGGGTTAATCAGCAACCAGTTCAAAATCTATGTTCTTATTCTTGGCTTGAATGTCATCTAGTTAACACTGATAACATTTATATGTAACACTTTATTTTGATGGTCCCCTTTAGAGATTGTGTAGAATAGAGTACTACTGTTGTAGATGCCAGCTTAATATCTGCCAACACTTTATTTTGATGGTCTCTGAACAGACATTATGTTGGCTAAAATTAATCTTGCAAGTACAATTCAACTAGTCTGTAAAATATATAACACTACATGTACAAGTTGACTTATATACAATATAGAACACTTTATTTTGATGGTCACTCAAAAGACATTCGGTAGACTATAAAAAAACCTTGGAAGTACAAGTCAGCTAGAAGTCATTAGAGTACTAGTAGAATGTTAGCATAATAGGGCCTGTCCATTTATACCTGGTAACTTAATGTGTTTTCTCTGATATGATAGCTATTTGATTTATGAAAATGGTTCATTTACATTTGGCCACATGAATGCAATTCCGCTAAATGGTTGTGATTCAGATCTTCAAATCCTGCGATATATGCAAAATTAACTAGGTTACGTCCACTAAAGCATCAGATACACTGTATTTTATTTAAATAATATTAGACTTTACAGAAACATAAGCTGTATATCTTATTCGGCATAAAAATTATTTTATATGTGCACAAAGCAGCCTCCACAATTGCTATCATACAGGCTAAAAGAAACAGTATTTTTGTCACACAGATACATGCACGAAATCATTCAAAAAGGGTTTACATTAATTTGTGTATAGCCTACAATGCTAACAATTTCCTGTCGAATCTACAGTAACTTATCGGCAGCAGTTCGCCAGTAACTAACTGTAATTCAATTACAGCATAAATACTGTATTTAGATTTACAGCACCATTTATCTTGCTGTATATGTATTTACAGTATTGTATAACTTTACTGTGAACTGTAAATATACAGTGATTTTCACATTGCAACTTTAAAAATACAGTAACATACAGCATAATTGTCCTGCAGTGAAATACAGTTCATTTACAGTTAAATGCTGTGTAATTTACAAAAATCGTTAACAGTATACTCTCCAAAAAAATTTACTTTGCCTTTCTAAACAAAGGAAACAAAAGATATTTTTTTATTATTTTACCTCTCCATTAACAGAGATGCTGCACCTCTGTTGGCAATGCTGCCTGCATTTGATATTAATTTAACATTTAAATTTTATAATTAATAAATAATTAAATAAAAAATAAAATTCCATGGAAAAAACTTAAATAAAACAAACATCACAAAATGTCATGACGTTTCCATTGCTTATTGAATTTGCTCTGTTAAATCTGACAGTCATATAGCCCAGTGTTTCTCATCCACGTTCCTGGAGGACCACCAGCTCTGCACATTTCCGTGTCTCCTTATTCAAACACACCTGATTCAGATCATTAGCTCATTAGCAGAGACTGAAAGACCTTGGCTGCGTCCAAAATCGCCCACTACTCAGTAGGTGCTGCATTTGAATTTGAATTTACTACTCGACCGTTAGAAAAGTATGTTCTATACAGTGTGAATGCGAGTAGTATGAATGGAACTAGGATGTACTACATCTGCCATTTTGTCATCATCACGTGACCTACCCACGCCAGTTGCGTCGCTTCACTCCCATTCATGAATTCTCTCGCGGTGCATCATGGGATAGCGTAGTGTACGTCAGATGCACACTTCAAAATCTCGCCAGAAGTAGTAGGTCATCCGAGTACTTCTCACATACTGCTTTTTTAAATTCTATGAATTCAGACATACTACTCGGCTTGCATGCTGATTGTAGCATACTATATGGTATGGAAGAATGTGATTTTGGATGCAGCCCTGTGATGGGTGTGACAGACAAAGGAGACATCCAAAACATGCAGTGTTGGTGGTCACTGCGTGGTTAAGAATAGCCCATAACACACTGTTTATTTTTTACATTTTGGGAGGAGCTACATTTACATATTTGGTTTCAACAACCACATGCATTTAGACCTGTCCAGTGTTATAAGGAATATGTCCCCGATTACCTCCTGAAATGGTTGGAGAGATCGGATATCCATATAAAATGTAATGTAATGTATTTTTGTATTTAATGCCATGTCAGCGGCCAAGGCTATTTTCATGGCAAGAACATTTCAATAATAAATATACAATTAAAAATCAAAAAACAAATGAATACATAAATTAAATAAGATTTTTAGCGCTAATACATAATAAAAATTCTAAAAAAAATTCTGGTGTCACTTTGCTAAAAATGTCCTTAGAGTTAATTTCATAAAGTCTTCTGGAGTCATTAAAAGCAGGACAGTCCAGTAAAATGTGTTTTACTGTGAGAAGAATTGTGCAGTACAAACATTGAGTAGGGTCTTCACCTTTGAGAAAAAAGGCATGGGTTATTCATGTATGTCCAATACGACATCTGGTAAAAATCACTTGATCAAATCTAGTCTTAAAATGTCTTAAAATTCTGTTTGAGATTTCAGGTTGTATTTCATAAAGTTTATTATTTTTCAATGCATCCCACTCCTCTTGCCGATATCCATATAAAATGAGTTTCAGAGGGCACCTGTCCTTTTCACAATTGGATAGCGTTCTGATTAGAAAAACACAAGAAGTGACCAGGTAAAAACAGCCCCATATAGAACACTTTGTTGGTTGTTGATGGTCACTCAATAGACATCGTGTTGACTATAACTTTGCAACTACATGTCCACTTATTCCACTAACCATAACCAGTCTCTAATGAAAGTTAGTTGACATGTATCTTAAAAGTTACTTAGTCAAAATAAAATATAACCCATGCATATGATAACACGTTAGGTGCAAATCTTATAACATTAAAATCCAACATGAGTTCAGATGGCAGAAATCTTGCATAAGCTCATTCAGAGTGTTTGAAGATGAGAATAAATGGGGATTTTAAGTGGAGCAGACAACCATTCATGTTCTGTTCTCTGATTTAAAGGTCCATAGCTATTGCAGGGTTCACCATTGCAATTAGCCATGTCAAATTAAAGCAGCTAATCGCTAAGATATAAAGAAGAAAAAAAGTACGTACTTAATCATGTCCTTTGACCTGACAAATCACATTTACTGACAGCAGGGTTTAAAGAATGAGCAATAAGTAGTTCATATTGAAGAACTTTTAAGCTGTATAACAAGGAGCATACTGCTTAAAACATTATGCATAGAACTACAAGATTAATTGAAATGAAATCGAGATTGTGATTAAGCAAAAGCTGCGATTCTTGTGCACATCTTGTCATGGAAATATGGCTGTGTGATCAATAGTAAATCTATTCTCAAGGGCAGGGGGCGCTCTTGTGTAAAGTCTAGATGGCATACAGCTGTGGATAAGCAGATCAATATATCATAATTTGTGTGACTACAACAATAATGAATATTTTTACATTACTGCGAGGGTTGGGGAAGACATTAATAAAATATAATTTAATGGTTAATTTAATAAATAATATACATAATACTCTGTATACATTACTGTTTTCACATTACTTTGAAGGTTTGTTTAGGGTTGGGGTAGGGATAGACTTAAATAAAATACAATTAATGGATAATTTAATAAACAAATAATTCTTGCTAACTTCCAGACGCAGCTGTATCCCTTATAGCAACAACCAAATCGAACAGAGCAGAGGACATAGCTGGAGATTTAATACTGATTACACAACAGGCTTTACTGACAAAATGTGCATGAAAATCACCTTCAATTAATGGACCCTTTTCACATTTCCGGGTTTCTCAGTAGCGGAAGTTGTCATAGTTGGGTAAACTTAGAGCACAGGGAATGGGAGAGTACAACAAATACAATCTACAATCCTATTTTCTCAAATAATAAAAGAAAAACTCAACAATAGTGTTATTAAGACCTTCAGGAAAAGGAAAAAAAAAATGTGTGAGATTGATAACGGCAGACAGAAGAGAAAATAACGTCAAATTTACTGTCCTGCCCATAGACAGTGCTTTAGAAACACCTTGCATAAGCGGTAATTAATTTTTTTTGTAATTTTGTGCAAAGATGATATAATACATATAAATGTTCATAATTTTTTTGTAAAAATCTAAATATTAAAAACTTTCAAGGATTTACAATGATGATGATGATGACTGTACATCATCGTCATAACACTCTTTGTGAAAAGCCATAACACCCTGTCCAGTAAACAGACTAACCTTCAGCAGAGTCAGTCATAATGACTTCATGAATCATCTTCTGAAGGTCAAGTCAGTCTGAACAGCATCACTGCCATTTGAGTCCCCAGTACAAACGGAGAGCTAGAAACATCTTTCAGCCGCCCTTATCAACTCCTCCTACTCACAATAAGAATCTCTGTATGAAAACCGCTGAACCGAAAGAACTTAAAAAGCATCCAAAAAGCATTTATGAGACCGGGTGAATGGCTCGGTGACCTGTGGGCTGGCAAACTCTCTATTGAGGTTAACTTGAAAAAAGTTGGTGGAGTATCTTTTTAACCTGACCTTAACCTCACGCTGCAGCTGCGAAATAAAACCAGTCTCAGATCAGCGGTGAAGAACTGCCTCAATCAACACCAAGCAGAGCCAGCCGCGACAGAGCATCTACTGTTATGGCAATTAAAGAGAGCTGGAGAACAAGACTCCCCGTTCAGAGACCCTTGGCAGAGCTCACTCCCAATTCACCTCCATTCTTAAGTCATGGGGGAATAAAGGTGCCGTTGCAGCCAAAGACCCCTATCAAATGGCACTCACAAGGGTCTTCACTGGCACACATCTCTGACCTGAGAGGACTGGATAGGTGGAATATCACACTTGCCAATTCAATGAAGACTGACGTTTTATTAGACAAAGATGATGAAGGGTTAGTTTATGTGAAAATTACTTCTGTCATCGTTTACTCAACCTCAAGTTCTTTTAAAACCACAAGACTCTAGTTCTTTTTGGAAACCAAAAGAATATGTTTTTAATCATGTCTAAGAGATTTTAGTGAAAGATTATTAAACTTAAACACTGAGGTTTCAAAATTTTCATAAAGAGATTATTTAATCCATATGAATTGGTTTCAGCCACATGTGTTGAAGGGTCATGATCACTTTTTATGATGCACAGATCAAAAATCGGCTTACAATGTTTACAGAATTCATTTTTTACAATCTTGCTTGATGCATGAGAATTAATGAGATTTGTTTTTTTAATATACCAAAAAACTATGATTGAGCTTTTGATTATATCTGCTGATGAGTGTTTCTATGTGCATAAAAGCCTAAATTAAAATGGTCCATCATAACCATCATATTTTTAGATTATGATTAGGTATAGCAACTTGTAATCAGAACTATAGCGAACTACACATATTCTGGGTATTTTAATTGTCCGAAAACAGTTTTGCTTGTACTTGTAAATATACCATTTGATTCATATATATAGTAGTCAACATTTGAAGTGGACCAAATACAAAATTGTCCCAAGAAAAGAACAGGTGTTTAATAGTTCTAGACAACATTTCATAAACCTTTTTGATCCACTTCAAAAGTTGACTACTGTATGCTGATTTATGACTTCTTTCTGAAAATTGTGAAGCATCAGAGTTTGTGTTTGTGAAGGTTAGCACATTTCCTATGGGTTTGGGCCAACACAAGTAAATGGTAACAGAATCTTGATTTTATTTAACTTTTCAGAACAAGTTAAAATCCATAAAACTGGAGTTTTCATCCTTGTATAACTGTCCAAACAAAAAAACAAACTGCATTTTCCTATATAAGCATTGCTTCCCAGTAGACATGTTCTGCATGTTCCACAGTTTAGAGAAAGAATGATAATACAATGAAAGCTCTGATAGTGGGCCTGGAGAAGCTGTTTGAATGCAAGATGTTTCCACTCTGCTTCACCCCTGACACAGTGAGGGGCGCTCCCTCGCCTAAGTCAACACAAGTAGTAGTTTACATTTTGTTAATGGTGCGCAATGGGCGACAGTTTGCCTGTCCCCACCAACGCCTGCTTTACAACACTAACATTATACTTTCTGAGCAAATAGAAGTTAAATGGAAACAACTTTTGCTTTATTCTTTATCATTCTCATTTTTTTTTGTTCACCTATGAGTTTTGGTGGGATTTAGAGGAAAGCAAATTACATGGCCCCAGGGCACCCCACACTTCATGAATGGAGTCTTTCTGTGATCAGAGAGAAATCCCTCCTCAGGGGACCCAGTTACCAGGAGCTTTATTTTTTCTCTTAAATACACATACAGATGTGCGTTTCGTGCACATGAAAGCCAAAGGTAACTTCAACTTCCTACTAAGCATAATGCTGTGTGAACCTCATAAATTGTGACCATTTATGGCAAGCTGTTTTAACATGTATAGCCTTAAACTAATTAATACCTAGTTTTTGTTACTTTGTTACGTAGTTTTTGTTACTACACTTGTTACTTATACTTGTGCTAATAAGATATTTTTGTGCTATTACAAAAGTAATTCCTAGTATATTTTTGGACACTACTTAAAAAAAAAAAAGGTTTAGAAACAGATTAAACTGGGCTATTGGCAAAAATGGAAACAAATTAATAAAAACATTCAAGATAAAGAACTGATAGTTTAAATCAAAATGAAAATAATGAAATGAAATATGAAAATCAATGAAAGTGGAGCTAATTTTACATTAACAGCTGCACATGTTGCATCAGATTTCTTTTTATGGAGTTTTCTCCCCAGTGCTAAGCATTACAGCCAATCACAAAAGTTTATGTTAAAGTATGAACACGACAACTGGAAATCAGAAAACATTTTCTATAATTATGTATTAACATGTACTAATCAACATTGCTAATCATTTAAAAAATATTAATAACATTCAACAGGTTTTTTTTGAGACTTAGCTAATTTTGCAGCCCTACACAGCAGGTTTCTGTTTTTTCAATGCAGATTTATTGATAATATTTTATTGGTAAAAAATGTCTTATAAAAAAGTAAAAAAACAAAACAAAAGAAAACAACAGCAAGCAGGCAATAAATATTATCTCTAATAGAAAAGTTCATTTCTGACTGTGTGAAAATTTCACAATTAGTTACTGTTTTTTTTCTTGGGATATATGGTTTAGACAACAACTATTACTAGTTTGCCTCAGTTTCACTAGTATATATTATTGGAAATAATACTTGATAAAAAAGTTGATATTCCCATTTTAGTAGTGCGGCATAACAGGCACTGGTGTCTAATTAATAGTAGACAAGTGAGTAACATTTTTCTATAGATACAATTATCTTCAGTCAATTTTTAAAAAGTACTTAACAAGCAATAAATGTAAAAAAGGCTTGCCATGGCCAATCATTGCACATGAACTCAATGCAGCGCCATCAGAAGTCCTACACAACTCAACAGGAGTACAAGTAGTGCTTAGTCTAAATGGGAGTCAAATATTGGTCACATTTTACGTAGGTTATAATTAATTATACAGTGATATAAAATAATTAGCAATAATGCATTTTAAGGAATATGTATAAAAAGGTTTGTTATGGCCATTCAAAAGTTAAAGCAGTAAAGCAGCATCAGAAGTCTCTGCACGCTTGAAGAAATGACTCTTTGAACTTACCGTTCTGTTCTTTCGTGCTGGCGTGGTGAATCTTACTGATGTGACTCGATTCCGCCACCGACTCATGCTGATGAACAGACGATATAACAATCAACAGGAGCAACGGAATCATTTGGATAAATGGTGGCTGTCGGTGCACTTAGTATGCGTTGTTTCAATCACCATGCAGAAATATCGTTCGTGAGACGCGTATCCAACTTTGGACACATCTGTAAAAGGCACGCGTAAAGTAAAGTCCACATAATCCTGATCCGCCAGACTTTCTACAGCGAAAACCTCTAAAGTTTCCCGAGACGCATCTGCGCAAAGTTAAGCATTAATAGTTGGTAACTTAGTGAGCGCACACCTGTTCGCCTAAACACGGGGACAGTTGGAGAAGAAAACTAAAATCTGAGACGCGCAACATACATGTGTCTGTCTGTAAAGTGTTTCTCTCGCGAACTCAGATAGTCCGCTCGCATTACGCAAAACATAGCGCCCGGCTCTGGGTAAATGCCACTTGTAGCGTCCAACTTAGTGAAGGAGATGAATGTGTTGAGGAGGCTCCAGGACTTTGGGGAGCGCAGACGGCCGACTGGCGACACAACAGGTGCTGCACATAAAGTAAAAGTTCCCCGCGGAGGAAACTCCCCGGAGAGGCGGGGACCATTCGCAACTGCTGCTGGTGCTGCCGCTGCCGTCGCTTCGAGTCAAAGACTAGATTTCTCACATTTCCACCGCCACACAAGTTTATATGTATGTCTGTGTGTGTGTGTGAGAGAGAGGGGGAGAAAGAGAGCGAGCAAATGGATCAGTGACGTGAGATTCATTTAGTCAGTTGGTTGATCGATTAAGTTATTTAAAAGTACATAAAATATAATGCAATTCATTCAGAAATGACTTCTGAGGTACATATTTTAGTTTTCTTGATTTGTATAGTTTTTGAGGGACTAACATATGTCAAATTTTATGTTAAGGGACTAAGATCAGACATCACATTTTGGTGTCTGCGTCAAAATAAATGAACAGAGGTGATTTTATATAAATAGAAAACATTTAAATGTCCAATGTTTTAAATAACTGATAATAATTTATGAAAAATTCAAATTAGTGAAATATAACTTCAAAATAAGGGTGAAATAAGGATCCCTTAGTCGGCGTAACACATAACTGTGTAAATTAATTAGCATACTTATAATATTGTAAAATAATGAATGGAAATGAGTATTTGGGGGCTTTACTTTGGTTTTTACATAGAATATTTTAATATGTAACCAAGTGGTTCTTGTTCTGAAAAGATAAATTTGTTTTCTGTATAATCTATTGTTACAGTAAATGACATTTTAGCATCATCTGGAAAGCATAACGACACCTAAATAAATAATTAAAAATAAGTGGGGGCTGCACGGTGGTGCAGTGGGTAGCACGTTCGCCTCACAGCAAGAAGGTCGCTGGTTCGAGCCTCGGCTGGGTCAGTTGGCATTTCTGTGTGGAGTTAGCATGTTCTCCCCGTGTTCGCGTGGGTTTCCTCCGGGTGCTCCGGTTTCCCCCACAAGTCCAAAAACATGTGGTATAGATGAATTGGGTAAGCTAAATTGTCCATAGTGTATGAGTGTGTATAGATGTTTCCCAGTGATGGGTTGCAGCTGGAAGGGCATCCGCTGCGTAAAACATATGCTGGATAAGTTGGCGGTTAATTCCGCTGTGGTGACCCCAGATTAATAAAGGGACTAAGCCGAAAAGAAAATGAATGAATGAATAAAAATAAGTGGAAGAATTAACAGAAACGTTAGCATTTTTAAGTATCTGACATTTAGGCTACTTTGTCAGCTTGTCCTCTTTTGCCATTTGTATTGTAAATTGGCCAATTTACCGTTTCCCCAGTAAACGGTCTGGAAGCATTAATCATTAGCTCATGACTGCTGCACATGTTAAAGGAAAGGCTTCCTGAATGGGTGTGACCATTTGGAATGAGGCCTAACACTATCATTATCACAAGTTGTGGCCTGTGTCAGTCCTTGCGTCTATACCTTTTCATCATTTGGTTTGGCATTTCATCATGGTGAAGTCAGAACAATGCCTAAAGCATCTTAAGGGAAACACTAAAGACTTCTTAATTTGTCAAATCAAAGCTGCAGACAGTGCACTTACTCCCCTTCTGTAAGTTATTTCCTTCTCCCCGCTCAAAGCATCAGCCCATGAAGATCTTTTCATGTGGTTAATCTCATCTCCCTGTTGTCAATGTGTTCCTTACGTGCCTGTTAGGTGTAGATTCTACGGCAGACTAAACAATCAGAGAAGGGCACACATTGAAGTGATTCTCTCAGACAAATGATGCAATGGCAAAGCAATTCACTTTCAGCCCCAGACCACTACAGAAGAAGGAGGGGGGAAAATCTGAGACCAGGAGCTCATGGAAGCTGGAGATCTCAATCTAGCTGACATGATCAGATTTCTGAGTTTATTTTATTGTTGCACTGTGTGGCATAAAAAGTGGGCAGAAACACACGAGAGATTTTAGTTCAGAAACT
Source organism: Danio jaintianensis (assembly GCA_903798115.1). NCBI lineage: Eukaryota > Metazoa > Chordata > Actinopteri > Cypriniformes > Danionidae > Danio > Danio jaintianensis. The sequence goes on along the minus strand of CAIGQV010016735.1, from coordinate 13,746,067 downwards.
GCCAGGAAGTTGAACAAATAATTGAAAGGAAATGACAAGTAACACGTTAAATTAAAGATGAACATTTGAAGTACACTTTAAAAATTCAACAAACCCCTGAAAAAGGAATCCTGTGTCACGCTGCTCATAATTTAGCCAGGTTTTAACTATTAATTCTGGTTATTCATAAGCTGCTATTTCAGCACATTTCTAAACGATGGGTTAATGTGCTTATTTGCATGTTTGCAGTGTCAGCATCATTAGTTACATAAAAAGACTAGCATTGCATAGCTTCATTTTATATAGTGCCAACTGCTTTCAAGTTTATCTCATAGAGTGTAAAAAAATGGATGACTCTTTTCAGTTTCCACTGTAGACTCACTGTTAACAATTTCCTGTAGCAGCAGTTCGCCAGTAACTTACTGTAAATAAATTACAGCAAAAGTACTGTATTTACTTTTTCAGCACCATTTATCATGCTCTATATGTATTTACATAATTGTATGTATATCTTTAGTGTTAATAATAAAGTAATTTTTACAATAAAACTTTTAAATACAGTAACATACTGCATAACTGTCCTACAGTAAAATACAGTTCATATTACAGTTAAATACTGTGTCATTTACAAAAATCGTTAACAGTGCAAGTGAAGGTAACTGATTTTTGAACGTTTATGAGAGCCACTAGGGGGCGATCAAAATGTTTTGATGTCTCATTAGAGCACAGGTGTCAAAGCCAGTTCCTGGAGGGCCGTAGCTCTGCACAGTTTAGTTCCAACCCTAATTAAACACACCTGATCAAACTAATTGAGCCCTTCAGGCTTGTTTGAAACCTAAGTGTTTTGAAGCAGGGTTGAAACTAAACTGTGCAGAGCTGCGGCCCTCCAGTAACTGGCTTTGACACCTGTGCATTACAGGATACCTGAGGTGCATTTGGTGAATGCCAAATTCTAACATTTGGGATATAAAAAGGTCCTTATTTGACATTTTCCCCTTTAAACGTTGTAACGTTGTTTATACAACACGCTGTATTCTGTTAAAAAGTAGGCCCATGTTAATATGACGAACACAACTTGCTGTCAGTTATTCAGAATGTACTATGTCGCACAGAGCACAATAGTCGGGCTCCGGAAATTAAAACTCCACAAGTATTTTACCTAAAAATACCTTTGATGAGCTCTGAGGTCATTAAGAGGATTTTAACGTTCAAGTCATCTGTTTACATTAATTCAATATATTTTTAAAACAACTGTATTTAACAGCAGGTGTTTGTTCAGTAAACTACATTACCCATGCTGTGCAGAAAATCCCACCAATCAGAGGTCTTTCCATGCCCATTTCCATGGAGCACAACAAATGATGTAATCATCTCCCTATCCTCTCAGTAAATGTACATTTTTCTGTGCATATTATACAATACTTTTAAAATACAGTGTTTCTATTTATACAATGAATAACTTTAAATGAATATTTTATTGCGTGATTTTGATTTGCAGAGCTTCATGGGATTGTAGTTTTTTCAGTAAAGCTGTTAAAGTAGACATCTTGAACCTTTGCCCTTTTGTCAGATTTTCATACACTTCTTTCTATAATCCATTGCTGATATTCTTCTCGTAGCTGGTTGGTTTGGTTCATATTTTATAATGGCTTAATGAAGGATTTTTCAAATCATTTTGGGAAAAAATGAATGAAAAAATAAATACTTGCGGAACCAGCACTGCTGAAAAGGCATCTGGTTGATAGCCACACAGACTTATGTAATTCACAAGGTATCATTAATCTCTTGGTTTCCCTTCCTTTTTCTAATAAATGCTTTAATAATAACTGTATTAGTCTGAGATCAATGGCTCAAGCCGCTGTTACCTCTGAAATGACAATTTGGAAATAACAACAGAGGCTTGGGATGAGACGTACAAGAAATAAGTTATACACAAGAGTGTTTAGAGGACAGAAACCAGATAATTGTTTTTTGAAATGCAACATCTGAACAAAGTCATGTTGCGTTAATTGCTTGAGTTAATACAGTCGAAGTCAAAATTATTAGCCCTCTTGAATTATTAGAAAGAAGATTTCTTTTCAACACATTTCTAAACATAATAGTTTTAATAACTAATAATAACTGATTTATTTGATCTTTGCCATGATGACAGTAGGCTGCACGGTGGCGTAGTGGGTAGCACGTTCGCCTCACAGCAAGAAGGTCGCTGGTTTGAGCCTCGGCTGGGTCAGTTGGCGTTTCTGTGTGGAGTTTGCATGTTCTCCCCGTGTTCGCGTGGGTTTCCTCCGGGTGCTCCGGTTTCCCCAAGACCAAAGACATGCGGTACAGGTGAATTGGGTAGGCTAAATTGTCCGTAGTGTATGTGTATGAATGAGTGTGTATGGATGTTTCCCAGTGATGGGTTGCAGCTGGAAGGGCATCCGCTGCGTAAAACATATGCTGGATAAGTTGGTGGTTCATTCCGCTGTGGCGACCCCAGAATAATAAAGGGACTAAGCCGAAAAGAAAATGAATGAATGAATGATGACAGTACATAATAGTTTACTAGACATTTTCAAGAAAAAAATATTAAATTAAATAAACAAATCACAGGAGGGCTAATAATTTTGACCAACTATAAGTTTAATAATTCACTCCCAGCCATTGAATTATTAGAAAATAATGCACACATGAGGAACTAGCAAATGTGTAATTATGGCCTTTTGGACTAGCAATTTTTTTGTTGTTGACATAATCAAGGCAGCAAAATGACAGAAAGAGGGTTTTAAAGCAAACATCAAGATATTTGGGTGTTTTTTTTTATTGTTTGCACCCATAATTTTACCCCTAGGAAATATCAACAGAGGCGGGAAATATCAACAGAAGAGTGTTTCAAGAGTTCCCACTTAGATATGCTTTAGCGTGAATAGCAGGTTTGGCATGCTGTCCCGGGAGAGAACCCTGAGCTCGAAGATAATTGAGCTCAAGGCTCCCGCCCAGTCAAGTAAGCATATAAAGGGGTTCGAGATCAGGTAGGTCTCGAGAGCTCCCCTTAGAAAAGGGAGGAAAGGAGGAGATGGGGTGAAAGGGGGGATTCTTCCGAAATGAAGATAGATCGGTAGAGGAAATCGGTTTATTTATTGTGAGCTTGAATCGATCTGATTGGATCAATACTGATTACCGATGAGTAACCAGTCGTGCTCAATCATATCACATGCTCCTCTCGAAATTAGTTTGTGAAACTTCACTTAGAGGACAAAATGTTTTTTTTTTTATTTTTTTTTTTATTTGAACAAAGTCTTGTGGTGTCGTAATCTAAAGTAAAATAATTCACTCCGATCCATTCAATTATTAGAAAATAATCCACACCTGAGGAAGGTGAATTTTATGATC
>CAIGQV010016735.1:13727134-13742706 GCA_903798115.1 Danio jaintianensis | reverse complement strand
TTAGAAAATAATCCACACCTGAGGAAGGTGAATTTTATGATCCTTTGACAAACAGACTAGCAAAAGTTGTTTTGACAATGGCAGCTAGAGAATGACAGAAAGAGATTTTTGAAGCAAACCTAGAACAGCAAAAACAGTACATTTGGCCAATGTTTCATTTTACTGAATTATACCTCTAGGTATGAAGGAAATACTGCTTATGGATCCTTCTGGAACTGAAAATGGAAAGGTGCAGTATATGTGGTGCTGCCAGACTGGAGGTCATATGCAGACTATGGGAGAGTATCATATTCCATCCCAAAACCTACAGCAGATGTCAGCACCTCTGCCAGAAAGAATCTGCCTCTCTCTGAATATATGGAGGGGGGAGGGGTTTCAGCAGATTGCTATTTTGCCTGGTTCCAGACACGCTACAGTGTTTTATGCTTTCATGGTGGTCCTGTGAGTCACTTTGATATTGAATCTATATAAACAGTGAAATTACAAACAAGGCAGATATTTGAGGATTGGAAGAAGAGGTCACTGTGGTCAATGGCTGTCTGGCCAGCAAACACTGAGTTAGCATCCGGTCGTAGCATTAGCGAGAACATCATCTTTGTTTGTTTGCAATGAGGTCATGAAGGAAACTAAACTAAACAAACGTCATGTCACCTTCTGTCCAGGGCAATATCCATCATGCTGGAAATGACACGTAAGACTGGCCAGAACAGGAAACGCATCAGCAGTGACATGCTGGTGATTTTCTTATTTATTGTTTCTATGAATTACAGTATTATGTTAATCTTGTATTTTCAGTTCAAAGGGTTTCTATTGAGTTTACAATAAACATTTAACATATTGTGCTTTATTTTGAGTCTTAATTTAGATACAATTTTCTCTGTGCTTCAGCAAATGGACAGATTTTTGGTGAAAAATCTTATTCTGACACATATTTCGGGAAAATGCTTTGGAATTTTTCAAAAACTCAACAACACACTCTGAACAAATTTACTACTCTTTTGTTATGTTCGGGGCTGTTTTTGCCCAATTGACTTCCATTATAATGACATTTTTTGATTGGAAAGCCATGACACCATATGCAGTCTTGATTGTTGGTGTTTTTTTACTGTTGAACATAGTGAAAGGGTAATCAATTTGAACAATACTCAAGGGTTAAAAGGATAGTTCACGCAAACATGAAACGTTTGTCATCATTTACTCACCATCCACTTGTTCCAAATCTGTTTGAGTTTCTTCCTTCTGTTGAACACAAGGAAAAAAAAAAAACATTATTTGGTAGCCAAACATAGTATTTTTCCCTATTATGGAAATCAATGGGCTACTGATTAGGATTCTTCAAAACATTTTCTTGTGTGTTTAGCCAAAAAAAGAAAGTCATATAGGTTTTGATCTGCTTAAGGTTGATTAAATGGTGAGTACATTTCCATATTTGTCACAAATAAGGCATTTGGACTTACAGTAATGACATTGAGTTGCAAATAGAGGAATGATTGTCATGATACATTCAGAGTTTTATGTTTTAATCCATCTGATCTCTATTTATACTGTACTGAGAAATTGCAGCTGTTAAATGTTTGTGTAATTTGTCAGGTGAGTAAATTCTCTCCTTGTAAATTTCCTCTAGTCTGTGATTTGGTCAGGTTCCAATGTGAGAAAAAAGCTATTGACCTGCTCACTTTGATTCATTTGGGTCTGTTCCAAGAGACATAAAAAGGTAAGTAAAAGTTAAAACAATCTCTCCTTAAGCTGCAATTACGACCGAAGGAATTATTGCACCCTGTACATCACTAGACAGATAAACCTGACAGATTTTATCCGATAAAATGTTTGTAAAACGAACGAGTGAGTCTATAGGATGAGTCACGCTTTTTTTGGCGAGAGAAGTGTGAATGCTTGAAACAGACATTGTTATGAGACATAGATGTGAGACATACAGATTTATTAATACACTACCTATCATTTCTTGTGCTTCTCTGTCAACACTAACTTCTTTAATCCTTGTGCTTCTGTATGGATATTTGAGTCTTTTTTATTTGTATTTTTCTTGTGATATTTTGGTTGTGTTAATGCAAACAGCCCACATTTTTGCAAAAGGTGTATTTTATTTTATTTTTTTTACATTTCAACCTCATTTCCTTTCATAAGTCTATTTTATTAATAATCACTTTCCTTCCTATTTTCTGCTTTAGAACACTGCAGGCCAAATGATTTAAAAGTATTATATTTATGTGGACATGTTGGAATACATACAGTATCAGAGATTGTTTTGAATGTGTAGTTTAAGAAATGATTATGTTATTGAGTGTGTTTTAAAGTGACACTATATACACGTCGTACATTTTTAAATTGTGCTGAATCAACACAATTCTTGAGTTTTTTTTGGAGAGGCAACTTAATTGTTTTAGGTGACATGGTCGTTCAGTGGTTAGCACTGTTGCCTTACAGCAAGAAGGTCGTTGGTTCGAGTCCTGGCTGGAGTTTGCATGTTCTCCCGGGGTTGGCGTGGGTTTCCCTACGGGTGCTCCGGTTTCCCCCACAGTCCAAAGACATGCACTATAGGTGAACTGATACTGGGTTGCAGCTGGAAGGGCATCCGCTGTGTAAAACATATGCTGGATAAGTTGGCGGTTCATTCCGCTGTGGCGACCCCTGATGAATAAAGGGACTAAGCCAAAGGAAAATAAATTAATGAATGAATTTAATTGTTTTTTTAAACGTAAGTGCATTGAACATAAAACAGGGCAGCACGGTGGCACAGTGGGTAGCACAATCGCCTCACAGCAAGAGGTTGCTGGTTCGAGCCCCAGCTGGGTCAGATGGCATTTCTGTGTGGAGTTTGCATGTTCTCCCCGTGTTCGCGTGGGTTTCCATTAATCACTTGTTACAATGTACTTATTGTGTAAATACATGTTTTTACATTCCACATGATTGACTCAATACATGCATGTAATTACATCTGTAATTAATTTCTGTAATTACATCTTTAATTATACTGTTGACCATCACTTACACTTTAACCCACACTTAAATCTACCCATACCACCAAATCTATCCCTAACCCTACCCGCATACTACCTCAAGAAGTGTTCTGCAATACATTATGAACACAGTAAGAACATTTTATTTATTTTGTGATGCAAGTACATAGTAGTTGAGGCCACTTAATGAAAAGTGGGACCGAAATCTGTATCAACGAAAGTTTATAAAAAAGATACTTTTAAGATGTTTTTGACATTTACATTTTGTCCTCAATAGACCTACAGTATGTAACATTATAAATTGACATAAAACTTTCTGAAAACTTTGGATATCAGTCACTTTCTAAGACGTCAAGTCTCAATCCATCTAGCCTCTATGCGGTGATACCCCAAATCCTGGTTATTCTGCATCAGGGTTTTCCTGATATTCCTTCAGACCCCTGGATTTCCTGTCAACCGCCTTTTGAAAACTCCACGCCATCACAAAGCAAAAAGAAGTGTCTTTGAGAAAGCAAATTGGTACTTTTACCCTATGACTGCTTTTATTTTCATTTTAAAGGAGGAATGTGTGCGGAGACTGATAGTGAAGTGAGCCTGCATGCCAGATATAATATACCACATTCGATTTGCTAGAACGTACTGACATATTTTTGGACCGGTGCTGCGTTGTCCATCAGCTCGTTGGTTCCTGGCCAAACGCTGGCCTTTTTTCTGAAAACAAGCCTCCCTTTGTTCTTGGTCATTTATTGTCGGGGGTTTTTAATTCAACCAACATTAATCAGTAATTTAGTTTATGTGCACATATTATTAATACGTTCAATGAAAAGCAGAGTCTAAGGCATCTATTGTCCTCACTAAGCTTATGAAGGAGGTGTAGTATTGCGTATAATTCACAGGAACAATGCCTGAGGTTTTTGGACCTCCGCTGAACGCCAGAGTGCCCTGTGGAAATCTGTGAATGTCTGTGTTTTCATTCTCACTTAATCTAAACACTATTCACCCACCCAGGACCCTTGGAGAGCATGGGAGAGAAATGTGTCTGAGCTTTGCTTTTAGTTCACATCTTAATGTTTGTGTTGTCTTTTGAGGAAGTGTTTGACTTGTGAATGAGAGTGTATTTGGCCTCAGAGTGGGATTGTACCTGAGGGCTACATTCCACAAAGGGCAGCCAGTTCCCGATGAGCTTAAAAATACAGACATCCGCACCTTGTGTCTTTTGGCTGGCACACTTGTGTTTTATGTCTCTTTCTTGGTACCGTTCTTTCAGGTAGGAGCAAGCGTAGACTACCAAATGATTATATATTGTACATTTCAGAGAAAAAAAAACTATTTATTTATTTGAAAATGAAAAGAAATATTATCAGACACAATATTACCTTTTCCATATAGCTTCCAGACACAAATTATATGTGACTGTGTATATATATACACACACACACACATATATACATATATATATATACACACACACACACACACACATACATATATATATATATATATATATATATATATATATATATACATACATATACATACATACATACATACATATATATACAGCATATGGAAAAAGTAATATTTTGTCAGATAATATTCCTTCCCATTTTCAGATAAAAATTCATACACAAATGAAAGTACAAAAGGTCAAAATAACACGTTATCTTTTCTCTTCTGATGTTAAAATTTTGTATTGTGTTATCTAAAAATGAAAATCAACTTCTGAAAACATGGCACAGTTATAGTTAGATTATGCAAAAAAAGTGTATATGTTTATATTAGCATTTATGCATTTACGTTGATTCCTTGCATTCCTTTTTATCAATGCAATACTGTTTTCATGGTTGATTTACTTACATGTATACAAAAAATACAGAATACATATTTTTTTTCATACATATTTTGTTTGTGCCTTAATTTTGCACTCACCTAATTCTAATATCAATTACTTTTTTGTATGCTTTCATTCTTTATTTCTTTCTGCAATTGTATTTTTCTTTGCAAAACTCAAATAGTTTATTTATTTTACTATCACCCTCTCCTGCATTAATGACTATTTCAATCCTTGTGGTCGAGCTTCTGTAACGCATTCTTTTTTTCTTTTCTGTTACAGAAGCGCAACAAAGACACAATACGAAACATAGCGTGTGATAATCATTTTCAGGAACAGACTTGTGCTGAAACGGCAGAGAAAGTGTGATGGCCTTGCATTCTATTCCAGTGATGCTGCTGTGATTAATTCTGTCCTTGTACGGCTTGCTACTGCGCATGTTGCATGACAGGTGCACACACAAGGCTCCATCTTGGCAACCCTTTACCAAAGCAATAGGAGAGCGCGAATATAGAGTCTGTTCAGGTTATTCAAATCGAAAAAGATAAGAAAAACGGCTTCGTAATGAACAGCATCCCAAGGATTCGCGCGTACTGAGGGACCGAGGAGCAGAATGCGATACAGAAAGCGACTGGTCATGAAAGCTGTTTAACGACCGATTGCACTGTCAGCGGATCTGTGGAACAACAACCTTTATCAGACTGAAATGGTGAGTGAAACCACACCTAATATTGCAAAGAAAAAGCGATCGAGTGTTTTAAACGTGTCCGATGAATTAAGGGAGGCGCGTCGCGTAAACGCTGTCAATCTGTGTTGTATTTCCCCCATCATCATCAACATCATCATCCCAACCCCCTCGTCGTCATGGAGGACGCTGTTGCTGTGTTTTCCCGCTCCATCTGCTGCCGTAAACCTTCTTTGTTTTATATCATGCCTGAATGCAACTTCTTCAACTTGATGCTCAAAGCATCCACAGGTCGCTGCTACACCTTTACGCATTTGCATGAACAGAAAATGTAAGCAAGTCAGCGTAAAAATTAGAGTGGTGACATTTGACAGTTTCCTCTGTCAGGCTAAAATTACGTAATATGGGCCTTGTTGTGCTTTCCTTAGTCAAATTGTAAAATATGTAGTAGTAAATGTACACAGTAAGCAATTATATTTATATAGTCAGCAACTGTGTTGTAGTAATTGTATATTATTTAAACATTTTTGCATTTGGCCTAATTGTGGGTTTCCTTTTTCTTTGATTATTATTGTTCATTAAAATGTGACTTATTTGTGTATTCTCATAATTTTTGAGTATATTTCTATATTTTATTACATTATTTTAGACTCTTAAATTATATATTGTATACAGCTCTGGATGAATGTAGGAGAAGTTATTATAAGTTCTCTGGATTTGACTGACATATTTTTTTTACGTAATTTGAGCATAATGCTAATTTGGGTTTTATTTTATAAAGTAGTAACATATATTTAAATATTGTAAAAAATTAACATTGCGATATTTTTTTATTCTGCAATATATATTATATATTTTATTCTGCAAAATATATTCTGTGATACAATTTCACCAGATGACTTAATATCTCTATTTGGAAAGAATTTATAACGTTAGATTGATTGGGATGATTTTGCCGTGGAAGTGCATCTCCATAAAATCTAATAAGCAATCTATAAATGCAATAAAGAAAAAGATATAATTGAAATAAACAAATTTGTTATTGTTTATCGTTTTCCAAGTCTAATAGTATTCAGGTACAGTAACTGAATAATAAGAATAAACATAATTCAATAAAATTAATCGTTATTAAAGTTAGAAATGGTACAGTTTCTTATACCGGAATGCTTTTAAAACCATTATATCACAGGCCTCAAAAAATACATGCAAATAGTAATACAAACTCAACATTGCATATCCTGCCTGCAATGTGAATATTGTGATATCGATGCTGAAACAATATATTGTGCAGCCCTAATATATATATATATATATATATATACCCCTACGGAATTAATAATTTCTGAATTTTGGGCTTGATTATATATATACAGTATAATATTTAAGGTCTGAAAACATAAAATAATTTATACTGACCTATTATTTTAATTTCCAGCAAATACCTGCTCTAAAGGATTCTTATTTTAGATTTTCAAGACATGTTATCATTTGTTTGATGTAAAGTTTGCCTATATTAATATATTTCCCACCTTAGCTACCCCTAATATTTCATTTCTGGACATATATATGCTTATTTAGTTCAGATCTTTATTGTTTGTCAGAGATTATGATATAAAATGTTGGTTTTGTTTCAGCTGTCCATGAAGCAGTCATAAAAAGAAGGGTGTTTCTATTGAATACCAGTCAAGACTGTTTCAATAAAGCAAAATCATGTCTCCCTTTGCCTTACATAATCTTCCATAGTACAACATTTTAATCCATTACTTGAATTTCTATTCTTCGTATGTGGAGCTATAGCCAGTGTCTGCGTGTATCGTTCCAAGGAGGGACATTAAGCTCAAATTGCCATGACTGCTGAATCAGGGAAAAGAAAGAAAGAGAGAGAGAAATGTGAAAAAGAAACACAAGCATCTGGTGATAATAATAGTGATGGAATGAGTGAGATATTGGAGGAGTGTGCATGAACGCTGGCCTGTTTCAGTTAAGATGTTGATCAATGCACTGGCACAGAATCAGGCCTCCAGAGGTGGAGGCTGGAAGAGTCTAGACAGGGGAGTTTTCTGGCAGCTTCTCAGAGGGGAATTCCTCACGCTGATCTGTACAATTGCTTCCTCTGCTCTACATTTTGGACACTCATTGATGGTTGTGTTATACAGCAGGACTGTACATGTGCACATTGTTGAATGGATAAGTGTTTGGAAATATGTCAAACTCCTGACATGTAGGCCTTACTACTACCATGCTAACTGTCTTTCTTATTTCCAAAAGTACTTTTTAAATTCAGTAATCCTGCAAAAAAATAAATATAGGAAGCACAGGGGAACACCAGACTAATAAAAAAATTTGACTTTTTGTGGCAGTTTTGAAATGTTCAGTGAGTGGCGCTAGAACGCATTTTCAGAAACAGATAAAAGTGACTTTGGTAATGATTTGGTTCATGAACATTTGCTGGCATGCACTTCAGAAATCTAATGAGCGAAGCTGAGAGGTTAATGCTTTATCACATTTAAAACACCCTACAAATTTACACTAAAGCTTACCTTAAACCTAACCCCATTTTTTGTTAGGCAACTACAATTTCAATTGTTTAAAAATTGTTAGTTCTCCTTTAAAATTGAATCAAAATTAGTAAAATAAATTAGTATTATCTTAATACTACAAATTAAGGTATTTTTGGTGAAATATCTCCCTCATCCTCTCAGTGCACAATGCTCATGAATAAGCACCCTATACTGACACTGAGGAGAAGAAACTGTTGAATAAAGTAATTATTTTTGTTTTATGTGCACACAAAAGTATCCTCGTAGCTTAATAACATTCTGATTGAACCACTATAGGCATATGTTCTGTTTTGAGGTTGTTTGTTGGTATTTTTCTGGAATTGAGTTTGAACAAGTTGGGAACCTTGCTGTCTATAGAGAATGAGGGAGGATTTCACCAACACAATCTCAAGGGAATTTGTAACATTTGGCTAATTTGTATGGCTCATTTTGTCATGATTTGCTCATCTCCCAATGACAGTTGGGGTTAGGGTTTGGGGGTACTCCTCCTTTTTTTGTATAAATGAAATAATATGAATGTATATGAATTAGCCAACTTTTTGCAAATAGCTATGTTTTCTTGTAAGTTCAGTCTGGATTTCACCTAAAATATCTTAATTTGTATTCCAAAGATGAACAAAGGCCTGAGGGGTTTGGAATGACATGAGGGTTAGTAATTAATAACTCAATTTTTTTGAACTGTGTTTCATGGGAAATGTACATGTACAATGCTATATACCACATGAGCTACCGAGCAAGTTTACTACATTGGAAAAGCCATGAAAAAAGTTGGTTAAAGAATGTTTTTCCAATGAGGCTAAAACAGTAGTGGCATAAATATCAGTAAAATACTGTTTATATTGGGGAAAAGTAGTAGTTTTGATAATAAATTATTTAATTTATCATTTTAAATTGTGGAAACAATCTGCTTTTGTACTGTAAACCCACATTGTCAGACCACCCACAGTGGCAGACAACCATAATAACTTAATAAATAACCATTTTAAAGCGGTCACAGATACACCAGAAATGTATTTCCTGAGCCAACAGGTCATCATTCTCCAAGACAGCCCAGCACAGTCCTGTCCTAACTGCATGTCCTCTGAAAGAGGACACTGTTATCCACCAACAGCATGAAAATATGAGTGCTCTGCTTGTAAAAAAAAAAAAAAAAAGCTTTGAACAAAGACAATAATATTTTTACAAGCCATAATATAATGACATAATTTGCAAATGTTTTTTTCCAATTTGTTTCGTCAGTTGTAGCTCATGCAAAGGATTGTAAAAGGGGCTATTTAACAGATTTTTATGCGTTGATCGCCATTTATTGCCAATGTGAACAGCTTGTAACAAAAAATAAACAAATTAAAGCGTTTGTTCACCAAACATGAAAATTATGTTATTAATTACTTACCGTCATTTTGTTCCAATGAACGTGAGCTACGTGAGCAAAGCGGCGACCATTGAGTGCATGAAGTGTCCAACATTCCACACTTATTTTTAATGGTTGAATAAGTGTATCATCTGGGTATTTAAAGTGCACTTATTGTTTTTAGTGTGAATGCATAGAATATTGCACAAGTATGCAATTTGGGATGCACCAAATGTTACTGATATGTAATGTACCTTTGATTTAGTTTCTTAATGTACAGTATGTGTTGTTTCTCTTGCAGGCTAAGCTGAGTTGCTGTAATATGAAGGCTCTAAAGGTGATTTTTATGTTGCTCATCATCTGTCTGTGGATGGAAGCAGGATTCACCAAAGAAAAATCAGCTAAAAAGGGAAAGAAGAAAGGAAAACAAGTTTACTGTCCTTCGTAAGTGCATTTATTGAACAATATGTGGCACATTTTTTTCATTAAACACTGCTTCTTTATTGCACTACTGTATAACCATGTGTATTTAGAAAAAGCAGCCATTGTCATCCATAGTAGCATGCATTTTAATAAACAGGTCAATGAATCTTTAGCATGATTTCATAACGTTTTGATGTTGTAAAGGTCTCTTTTTTGTTTTTGCTCCCTATAGGCAGCTGTCATCCGAGGACCTGGCACGGGTTCCAGCAAACACTACCAGCAACATCCTCAACAAGCTTTTGATCACTTATGACCCAAGAATCCGACCAAACTTCAAAGGTCAGTACACCGAATAGCAACAGATGCCACCCAAAACATATTAGCCACCACTCTGATCAAGACAAAAGCAACTCCATAGAAAGCCAACTACAAACCAGCCAACTATTCAACAACCTCTGGCAACCACCTAACAGTGTGCTAGCAACAACCCAAAACACCTTAGCTGTCACTCAGAATCCCCACAGTAACTCCCTACAAATGCCACATCACTGACCCAGAACATCTCAGCAGGGCAGCTACCTATCAATGCACCTTAGCATCTGCAATAACACCCTAACAATTGCCTGCCTGCTACTAGGTCTGTCATAATAATCAATATATTGACTTATCGTGCAATACTTGGAGATGACCTCAATAATTTAGCCATTGCAATATATATTTATAAATAACGTTAAAGCCATTTTACAATGACCTTTACATTCTACCTCCCCGGTGTCAAAGTTTATAATTGGACATTTACCTAATAGGACATTTAATAGTATATATCATAGGACATTTACCTTTTTAACATCAAATTATAAAATCTAAATAACCTTAAGAATGCATGCAAAGTGTTTTAAAGTGTTTATGGCTATTTGCATTAATATTCTGTTATATATTCATTCATTCATTCTCCTTCAGCTTAGTCCCTTTATTAATCTAGGATCGCCACAGCGGAATGAACCGCCAACTTATCCAGCATATGTTTTACACAGCGGATGCCCTTCCAGTTGCAACCCAGTACTGGGAAACATCCATACACACTTATTCACACACATACACTACGGCCAATTTAGTTTATTGAATTCACCTTTACCTCATGTCTTTGGACTGTGGGGGAAACCGGAGCACCCGGAGGAAACCCACGTGAACACGGGGAGAGCATGCAAACTCCACACAGAAATGCCAACTGACCCAGCCGGGACTCGAACCAGCGACCTTCTTGCTGTGAGGCGACAATGCTAACCACTGAGCGACCGTATTTAATTATTATATAATCAGTGGTATAAAATGATCTCAAAATGACAATAATATCACTTATCGCAACAATTATTGTGACAATATATTGCACAACAAAAATTCCTTATCGTGACAGGCCTGCCTGCTACTTACAGTCCCCTAGCAACCACATTTCCTCTGCCTAACAACCAAACAGAAGACCTTAGCATCCATATGACTTTCAAACTTTTTTTTCAAGAAACACAAAGATCACAAACCTCTAACTTCAAACACCACTTCAAGATGAAGCTTTCTCAAGTCTGTATTCAAGGTTTTTCCTAACAAGCTGGTTTTGTAAATGTAATTTTTTTTGATACAGTACAGCTAATTGGACACTTTATTAGGTAGACATTGCAAGTTGATAGCTTTTGGTTCAACCCATTTTACTTTCAGAACTGCCTTAATGTTTCATATCATTGATTCAACAATGTGCTGTAAACATTCCTCAGAGATTTTGATCTATATTAACATGAAAGCATCACATCATGCTGTAGATTTGTTAGCTGCATATCCATGCTTTTGGCCCAGTTTACACCAATGCATTTTAGTTTTGGCACACTGGCATTTCATCTAAAGTTTCTGAAAAGATCTTTGTCCACACTATTTTGCTAAAAATGTACAGCACATGACCATACACACTCTGGACATGCACATTCAAGTATAAACAGAAAGTAAGTGTTTACTATTGAATAAACTGTGTTACTAGTCGTGGGCGACATGGTGGCTCGGTGGTTAGCACTGTCGCCTCACAGCAAGAAGGTCGCTGGTTCGAGTCCTGGCTGGGTCAGTTGGCATGTTCTCCCCGTGTTGGCGTGGGTTTCTTACGAGTGCTCCGGTTTCCCCCACAGTCCAAAGACATGCGATATAGGTGAATTGAATAAACTAAAATTGGCCGTAGTGTATGTGTGTGAATGAGTGTGTATGGATGTTTCCCAGTACTGGGTTGCAGCTGGAAGGGCACCCGCTGTGTAAAACATATGCTGGATAAGTTGGCAGTTCATTCCGCTGTGGCCCCTGATGAATAAAGGGACTAAGCTGAAGGAAACTGAATAAATGAATGTTACTATTCAACAACACTGACCAGCTGAACAATGAAAGTGATGGCGAAGAAAATTTTGTATGAACAGATGATGAGATTGAATAGTTACTTAAAATAACAAATGAATATTTGAATAATTATAAGACGACTATTTCGATCGACTGGGAGTCATGTCAGGATAAATTTAACGACATACTCAACAGATTTCTCAATAACTATCCAACATCGGAATTTACCTGCACAATGGCTACTAAAGTGGACAACAATGCAAGCAAAGCTTCAATTTCTGTGTCCATGTAGTTGTTTACAGGTTGTCAGGGCTGCTCTGTTGTCTTCCAATAGCATTATGGTCATGTGAAAGTGTGGATGGAAAGCATTACCGTAGCAAGAATTATGCGTTTTAAAACTAAAACACATTAGTGTCTTAGTGTATTTCTCCATTTTCTGTTCACTGGTAAATTGTTGCTCTTTTACATTGTCTTTTGCATGCGCACCTGCCAATAAATATTTATTACAATTATAAAAAAAATGACAAGGCATGTTTTATTGCATGTATATACATTGTGGCATATACGTAATTTAAAGTTATGCTACTGTTGGCAGTCCTTTCCTAATATAATGAAGCAGGTTGTAAGGAGTGAGAACCTCTGCTGCCTCCCTGCTTGCTGGCATTGAATGTAAACGTAGACCTTGATGTGGTTTGAGTGTTAAGAGCTCACTGTATGATTCAGTGTTATTACTCCCTATGGCCAGCCAGCTGCTCTTCATATCTGAGCAAGATGAAAGCTCCTGGCAGTCATTAAAGTCAACATTATAATCTTGGGAACAGGAATAGCAATGAAGTAGTTGGAGCAGTTTCCTATAATGCCATGCTTTCCATGTAGTGTACATCAAGTGAAAACACATGTTTCATGGTATAAACCAAATAGTTAATGTAATAATGTCTGTGAGAAATTCACTGTTAAAAATCTTTGGTTTGATGAGTCTTGTTTGATAGATGGGATTGATGTGCTGTTTGTTTGTTTTTGTAGGCATTCCTGTTGAGGATCGCGTGAACATTTTCATCAACAGCTTTGGGTCCATCCAAGAGACTACCATGGTATTCTACTTCACATGTGTTTTCATACACATTCAGCATTACCCAGTGCTTCCCACAGGTTTGAAATATACTTGCGGTGGTAGCCAGACTGAATAACACCTTTTACCCATGGCACGTACAGTAAATGGTTAACTTCATGGAACAAACAAAAAATAATGTGATTTTTAACAATATTTTCATTTATTATGACACTGTTATACACTTTTTCTTTTAACTGGGTTAAAGCTTTTTTTTTTTAAAGGCTGTTGAAACAAAAGAAAAGGAATCCGCCATTTCTTTTACTTGTATGCTATTCAGCAGCCATGTGAACCCACTGGTAAAAGCTGCTCTCTTTCTCTCTCAAGTTTAAGTTCAGGTTACTTTATTGACATGACATTTTGTACAGTTTTGCCAAAGCATTTAGTACATGTATAAAATATGTAATATATTAGCATCATCAAATTAATAAAATATACAGTAAATGAGAAATAAATGACAGAAAAAACGAATAAAACAGACAATATCTCTGGTTATATCTAGATTAACCATTTCTAATGGTGTACATATATTTTGCAGCCAGTTTAGATGGCATTTCGTCCTCTCTGAGTTTATTGTAAAGTTTTTCTAAATTGTTTAGATTAAAGAATGTATTATTTAATGTTTCTCTTTCTCACTCTCGTGGCTGTACGCGCGCTTTCAACTGCGAAGCTAAGAGAAAAAGTAGACTTAAATAAAAAGCTAATGCAAAAATGCATACAATTAACGACAGCTTTAAAAAGTAAAAGCAAATGTCGAATTCCTGACATTTTAGGAGATTTACAAACCCCAGCCGGATGCATTGTTAAGTCCCAAAAAAGGCACATCTCTGTGGGTCGATGCAGAGCACGTGAGACTGTCTGTGGGAGTGTTGACAGTTCTCGCGCACACACAAAAGCGGTACGAAACGTGTAGGGTGAGAAAAGATTTTCCACTGGTTAATCGATCGCGGATGTTTGATTATCTTGTGCGGATACAAAAAAGTGTAAAAAGATGATAATAATAGTAAAAAAATTGTGTCACCAAATATACTTGGGCGGCCATTAATATACCTGGATGGCCTGCTCAAGTAAAGTTTGTGTGTGGGAAGCACTGTTACCATTCACAAGTTTGGATTTGATTTGCTTTTATACTGTACATATATATTTTACTCTAATACTCACAATGCATTTATTTGATATATACACAATAAAAATAATATTGTGAAATATTAGTGTCACTTAAAACTGACTTCTATTTTTACATTAGTTAAATGACGAACAGCAGAGGGTTGCTAAATAACTACTGAGAGATTTCAGCTGCTGTCTGGGCTTTCACTGCCTCTCTACACCTCCCTTTCTTCATGTGTTCAATACTTTTTCCTTGTGTCATTTCATTTTATTACACATAACTTAATTTGTAAACTAATTAGTTTTGTTTACTTTGCATATATGGATTTCTTTGGTTGTTACCGACATCTGGTAAAAATATCAAGTCAACAGCACCTTTAGAAATATGTTTTCTGAGAAAAATGGTGACATGTTCAATACTCATTATTACATCCCACTGTATATATTTTATTACTTTCATAATTGTCTTTTGTTTTCTGAATTGAATAATGTCCCTATTGAAATCTGTGATTGGATAAAATTTTTAAACAATTTTTTAAAGTGTCAGATTGTCAGATGACAACTTCCAGACTGACGATAGCCTTCATGACTGTGTGCTTTATTTCGAGCTTACCATGTTTACTTAACACTCCACCAGGAAAAAAATCACCTCCAGACCCCACAATCTTACATCTGGCTCCTTATGAGCAGTGACACCCAAAAACAACCCATCATACCAAGGTGTCTCAGATCACCTCCACTGAAAATATTTCTCCTGGAAGCACATCAGAGGGTCGTGTTTTCTGCCCAGCACTGCATGGTGTCATAGGTTGAATGTAGTTTCTACAGAAGCATTGCATTACAGCAGGCACTGAAAATAATGTCCCATTTTGTTGTTGCATCATTTTGCTGCGGTCACGCACAGGTGGCATACGACAGAAATACAAAAAGGCTATTCATAACCTCTCCCGAGACCTGACCAGTAAGAAGTCACTGCGTACCACAGCTTATTTACCACTTTATTAACATTTGGACAGAAAAGTCAGACAAAAAACACTTGTAAACATGACACAATACCATCCACGGTGTGTGTAGTACATCCTGAAGGAAAAACAGGACATACCAAAATGTGAATCATACACACACACACACACACACACACACACACACACACACACACACACA
>CAIGQV010016735.1:13707889-13727124 GCA_903798115.1 Danio jaintianensis | reverse complement strand
ACACACACACACACACACACACACACACACACACACACACACACACACAAAAAACACTTAAGAACCAGATTCCCTGAACTCTTTAGTGCAGCTGGACTGTGGCCATTTTATTTGGCATGTCGTCTGTCTTTGCGGTATCAGCGCTAGCAAAACAAACTCCTCTAGAAAATGCCACTTCAAAGCCTTTTGCTCACGCAAGCCGGCAGGGAAACTGGGGCCAATCTGACTTAACGAACCCTGTGTTTTCCCCAGTGTAGATGCTCACATACAGCCCAAGCCCTCATTGTAGCACCCGTCTCACGCCTCTGATGTTTGCGATAGTTGGAAATGTAAATAGGAGCAGCTCTAAGCGCCACAGCTGTGCGGCTTCAATACCAGCCGTTATTGGAGCCTGGATCCTTCAGAGACGAGCGCTTTTTAAAACATCACTCAGGGGTCGTGAGAAATGCTGCCTGCCATGGCGATGCCGAAGACACCTGGGCTCCTCTGTCGCCCGTAGGACTAATGTGCTGTTTTTGTGTCTAAGTTGAGACTTCTCACAGTTCCTGTCATCCAACACAAAGGCAGGTGTCAGCCCTTATGACTGCCATCCCACAACCCAGAAGCCAAATAAACTCTGGTGCGAGTGCACTGCTTTATTTGAATAAGCGTGAATGCTGCCATCTGAGCCCTGGTGTGCACCAAACATGCAGACTGAGACCACTGAAAACATGGCCGAAACATGAATATAACACAGGACAAGAAATTCATTGAAAAAAAGGATTTGATGTCACAAGTTGTGACTATTAAGAAGACGGCATGCACAAGCCTACTTCTCATAGTAATGATGTTGCCAATTACAGTTTATTATACAAATGACAAAATTATTATTATAATTTTATTTTATTTGTTTGGTCTGGACCAAACAAACCTAGGGAACCAAACTACAAGTCTGAACAAGTTGTAATTGCAAGAAATAATATATAGAAATATGTAACGTGTAAGATACTAGTGTTTAAATGCTTGGAGTCAGTAAGAATTTTTAATGATTTCATTAAAAGTCATTAAGGCAGTCATTTATTTCATGCAAAATACTGAAAGATATTTATGAAATATTAGTTGACTATAATTAATCCTGTTTATAACCTTATTTTCTCACACATCACTACAAAAACACCCTCGAGAATGTTTTTAAAACTGCATTTCGTTTTTTCAAATCATGAATAATGTATCAATACCTCATGCTTAGATTATTGTAACTCCCTCTATTATGGCATATCAAGCTCCCAAACGGCTCTGTAGTATTATTCTTAAAGGCCGGTATACACCAAGCTGACAACAACTAGTGCTGACAAAACCCAACTGTGTTGTCGTCTTGCGTCGGCTCACGTCTGGTTCTGTTTTTTGAATATGCAATTACAGCCAGCCTTTTTGTGTTCCTTCTTGACTTGAATTGTTTACTTGCTATGTCACTTCACTACATCACACTCGTGCTCTTATTCGTTCGATTCTACATGCTGACTTAAAGCACACCAAACCAACAAGCCGGACCAACAATGACCGATGAGGCCCAATGGCCAACCATTGGCTTAGTGTGTCCTGCCCTTAAAGGGAAGGAGGAAGTCTGACCATGGTACCCCCATCCTAAGATCTCTACATTGGCTACCTATCAATTTTAGGGTTGAGTTCAAAATTCTATTACTGGTTTACAAATCATTAAATCATTTAGCCCATCCCTATTTGTCTGATCTGCTCCACCCATACTCTCCCACCTGAAGTTCACAATCTGAAGCTGAACTCCTCCTACAGATACCCAGATCTCGACTAGAATCAAAATGAAATTGAGCCTTTAAAGTGGCCCACCACACAAACTCACTCTTTATATTATTATAGCTTCCACTTTGTCTGAGATCAACTTGTGTATTAAAACTCATTTGTTTTCTGTTGCTTTTAGACTATAATGATTGTCATTTTTTTAATCTGTTTTTAGTGTAATTAACCTATTTTTAACCTTACCTATACAGCATGTTCGTCATCCTGCAGCCATTTTTAAATGTGCTGAATATTAGAAAATGTTTTTTTAAATAAATATAGATATATAGAGGCTATATCTTATATTAGCAGATATTTGTGAAGCACAAGTAGTAGTAGAAAGTAGTGGAAAGTTAAAATCACATGTCCCAGCAAAATGACAATGCTTGATGCAATTTTACACCTTCAATACAGTATACATTTCTTCCAATTACGGCCTGTCAAATTCATACTTGGTAAAAGTATACTATTTCAAAAAAACATTTATTTTATTTCATTTTTAATTATTATATTTTTATATTGGCAGCTGCGATTAACCTTGGAATGCAGGTCAAACTGAACCATTAACATCATAATTGTAAGAAAAAAATGCACCTTCAACAACACCTCAGAATGTAAAAACCTAGTGACCCTAAATGAATGAATAAAATGCAACATAATGTGAGCAAATGCTATTCATTCCTGTGATGGCAAAGTTACATTTCCAACATCATTAGTCCAGTATTCAGTGTCACGTGATCTTTCAGAAATGATTCTATCATGCTGATCTTTAAGGTATACACTTAACTGCATATTTTGTCCTTTGCTTTATAGGACTATCGTGTCAACATCTTCCTGAGACAGCGCTGGAATGACCCCAGACTCCGGCTTCCACAGGACTTCAAGTCAGATTCACTTACCGTTGACCCAAAGATGTTTAAATGCCTGTGGAAACCCGATCTCTTCTTTGCCAATGAAAAGAGTGCTAACTTTCACGACGTTACTCAGGAGAACATCCTGCTCTTTATCTTCCGAAACGGAGACGTTCTCATCAGCATGAGGTGAACTTTAATGCTCTCTTCCCGCAGCACACCACACCTCTGTCTTTGTGGATAAAGACAAATGAGGTCTAAGTGCTGGTAACACCTACTCACATTATTTACCACAGCAATTAAAACATAGCAAACACAATGGTTTATCAGATGTCAAGACCCTTTTTAAAGTAGAACAAATTACCAAGCGGGAGTTTAATCAGAGGGTGTTGAAATTATGCGTTGGTCATGTTTACAAATTAATTGAAGCCTGTTTCTGAAAAGTAAAATATTAATTTGTGAGACAATGCTAAAATATGATAGACTCTAAAAATAAAGCATTCAAAAGAGGGTTTTTTTCTGTACGAGTAGTGAATTTGAATGAAATAAAACAATGAGAATTTTATTTATCGAATCACAATGCTTATTAAATATATTATAAAAATGATTAAATATATTATTAAAAGTTTCATTAACATTACAGATGTTAATTAAGATAAATTATATGAAATAGTATTTTAAAATATGTATTGTATTTTAAAATATGTGTTGTATTTTTATGAGGAAATGCAGCATTTTCAGCATCTGTACTTCAGTCTGAAACCATTCTAATAAGCTGATTTGGTGCTCAAAAACATTTCTTATTATTATAGCTGATTAAATGAAATTAAAAGAACAGCATTTATTTAAGATATGTCTTCTGTAAGACAATAAAATTCTTTACTGCCACTATTGATTAAATTAATATCTTAAAAGTTACTATTATTATTATTTGTATTTTTATTTACTCTCAGAAGAAAATGTGCTTCCATGCAGCTCTAAGTTTGCAACCAAAAGAAGCAAAACGAGAGTCTTAAAAAGTAAAGTTTGAATGACAGGGAACATGGTGACCGAGTCCTCCGAGCTCTTCTTAATGCTTTTAATAAACCTCCAGGGACTTAAAGTGATCCTAGAATTGGAGATTCGATACATCTGTTGACCCTAGGATTTCACCTCAGCACTGACACCTAAATTACAGCTCTTGCTATTTGATCCCATGTGAAAGTTCAGTCCTTTAGCGGTGGTGGACACCTCTGTCATTATCTTTCCACTGCTTTATCGGCAGGTCCTGCTGAATGAATGAAGTCCACTAATACCACATCTTCTCTAGACCTGTCCAAGGAAGCATTACGATCTGCATCTATTTTAAGTAATAAGCAGTAAAAGTTGTGAGTGCGGATATATTTAAAGGTCCCCTGCAAGTACCATTGAAATATGCAGCTTTGTTTGATGTGTGACGTAATTATAATTGAAACATGAAGACAAGGTGGGTCATATGGAGTAGCTCCTCCCCCTTTATAAAAATAGGCAATAACATTTTGTTTTTATCACAGCATTGTCAGACTGAGTCGTTGAGCTAAAGTGCATACGCCTCATGACAGACAGAGTATATAACAGCAATGTTGAATCTGTCTAAACCAATTAAACTATTCAAAACATAAATCAGAATAGGAGTTAAATGGGTCTGATGTTTTGATGTATAGGGTAACTCTTGTATGTGATCTGCTTTGTGCTTTTGTGTCCGGACTGGAGCAGACAGTGTGTGTGCACCGCAGTCGTTCATGTGACATTAAGACAAATCCAGACATACTGTATTTACATTGTTTGAATCATTTATGTCCTATGTAGTGCATATCGTGTCTTTCACCATATAGAAAATTGTAATTATGCATAACAGACTTAATTTTG
Source organism: Danio jaintianensis (assembly GCA_903798115.1). Classification (NCBI taxonomy): domain Eukaryota; kingdom Metazoa; phylum Chordata; class Actinopteri; order Cypriniformes; family Danionidae; genus Danio; species Danio jaintianensis. The sequence goes on along the minus strand of CAIGQV010016735.1, from coordinate 13,722,595 downwards.
AGTGTGTTTGACTTGCTATAGATAAGATGGGTGTAACACAAGCTTATTGGGAATACGTGCTTCAAAAAAAACAAAAACAAAAAACAGCTAGACTAACTTCGACTTTCATGGCATTTATATATCGATGCTCTCTTGTGACCTGAAGTGCTTCTATTATCCTCATTTGTATGCCGCGTTGGATAAAAGCATCTACTAAATGACTAAGTACAATGAAAATAAATTAAATGTAAATAAATAAATAAATAAATATTTGTGAAACCACAAAATTTAACTTTTAGGTCAAATAAACACTATGAGGCATCAAATAAATACCACAAAACAGCTTAACGGTGTCTATTTGCAATTAAATCGATATACCTCACCTATACCTGCTGGTATAGGTGATCTCATTGACGTGAACTTGAAGGACATGTATCTGAAACATACAACAAAACGTACTCTAAGTAACATAATTCAGATTCACAAAAATATACTCAGAGCCCTCTAGTGGATTTGTTATCTAAAACGTGCAATGAAACAGAGCAAGGTATTTGACATTTTTGCAAAAATGTAGACTGTGGCACGTATTTCCAATGAGCCTGGGCTGGATGGATGAGTATACTGTACATGTAAAAAGCATGTTTTAGTATCTGGCTATTTGTTATGACTAGCAAATATAGTTGAGTTCAGTTCAACACTGTCAGGTAACGCTTATTATTTTCTTATATATGCAAGTGTTTAGACAAACCCCCTGTAAGAACACATATCATCATATGTCATATAGGGGGTAGTGTTGTCACGATACTGGAATTCGGTACCAATCGGTACAGAAATTTTATAAACGTCCATTTTCCACTAACAGTTGAGTGCTGTTAAGCGCGTTCTTAAACAACGCCGATTTGCCATTGTGTTCATGTGCTCAACAGAAATGACCGTGAAGGTCACCAGTTGACCGAACTCACTGCTGTTTAGCGAGTGTAACCACAGATACAGGGACACTGGAGTGTTTTAAAGCTGTGAAGATCAGTCAATTCATCAATGGATCGCTTGTATGTCAGCTCATAAACAGACCAGCTGATCATCGCGGCTTTAAAATACTCCAGTGTTCATCCAGTGTGTATCTGTAGTTACACTCAGTAAACAGTGGTGAGTTCGGTGAACTGATGAACTTCATGGCCATGAGCACATGAAAACATTGGCAAATCAGCGCTGTTTAAGAACGCGCTCAACAGGGCTGAAATGTTAGTGAGAAATAGACAGTTTTAAAATTTCAGTACCGATTGGTACCGAAATTCAGTATTGTGACAACACTAATGGGGGGTACTCAGATACTAGGGATCATTTGATTGGCCAGAAGTGATCTGATGTGAAGCTGAAGTATTCTGTGATTGATAACCTCGCTTATAGATAACCTCAAGATGAACATATTGATATTAACACGCCAAAAGTACTTTTATTTTGATTTCAGGAGGACTTTAAGCAAACAGTCATTTATAAAGGTAAACAATCGCACAGCCCATTATAGTTTGAACAAATGTGAGTTGTTAGTGTGGTCACTGTGCCAGCCGTGCATTGGACATGGTCCAGTTCAGGCTAAAAAGATCAAATCTAAACACTGGCACAGAGCCACATGAGTCTGGATGGGAAGTGTGTTTAAGAGCATCACGTTCTGCTCTGTTATGTCTCAGACAAATGTATTTCCATAGTGTGTTTTTTTTTTTTGTTCATGCCACCCGGATCACAGTATGATCTGGGTGGTCTTCCGTGAGCCCTTTCTCACTTTTGGCACCAGACCAGGATGTCTTGCTTTGTCTCTGGGTACAGTATGTGTGTGGCAGGGGATTACTGTCTTAATGAAAGACTTTCAAAAAGAAACAAGAGTGTTTATTTCATATTATACCTCACTGAAACTAATTCTGCCTGTACTCTTGAATTGACCTTCAATTTCCTCCTGAAGGCTCACCTATCTTCTTTTCTCAATGAAACTGATGCACCTTACAGCACTTCTTATCCCGTAGCCTCTTTATTTCCATTTTCCACAAAAATTTAAATACCTGTACTTCCTGGCTGGTCATTTGTGCAGATATAATATGTAAGTCTACCCTCGTCTCCCTCTTTTTTCTCTTAGATAATTTGTATGGCACACTATAAAGATACATCTGAAACAAAAACAGATCATAGAAGGAAATGTTCATTCTCTCTAACCTCTCCCAGGCCTTTTCAAAAATAACTTGGCACCGTCCTTCGGCCCAAGTGCTGTGTGGCCTCGCTGGTGTTAAAAAAGTAGCTCTTTGCTTGTCAGATTATGGGAGAAAACCAAAAAGCTTTCATGTGTTAATGGCGTTTTAAATAAATATGCCTTGGTGTAGATGCTGTGCACAAGAAGGGAGCTGTATGAAGAATTTATACCGATAATTGGAAAGACCTTTTTATGTCTGTGGCAACTGTGAAATCATTTCAATTTGCATTGACTTTCAAGTGATGCAGCCTTGTGATAAAATAAATCTCAAAAGAAATCTTGATGAAGTTGCAGAACGTATTTGATTTATATAACTAAAAACATTTTAACATGAAACTTTAAATACAACAAGTGAAATCTGGAAATTGGCTTTTCTCTTTCATGATCAAACTTGTGTTTTTGAGATTTTAGTATTTTAGGATATTTTTGTTTTAAATGTTCAATTTAATGTTAAGAATGTAAATGTTTTTTAGCTTTCATTATTTATATGATAGCATTAAGGTTATCTACAGTTGAAGTCAAAATTTTAATATTTCCCAAATGATGTTTAAAAAAGCAAGGAATTTTTCACAGTATTTCCTATAATATTTTTTCTTCTGGAGAAAGTTGTATTTGTTTTATTTCGGCTAAAATAAAAGCAGTTTTTGATTTTTTTATACCCATTTTAAGGTCAATATTATTAGCCCCCTTAATCAAATTTTTTTTGATTGTCTACAGAACAGGGGTGACACAGTGGCTTAGTGGTAGCACTGTCGCCTCACAGCAAGAAGGTCGCTGGTTCGAGTCCCGGCTGGGTCAGTTGGCATTTCTGTGTGGAGTTTGCATGTTCTCCCCGTGTTTGCATGGGTTTCCTCTGGGTGCTCTGGTTTCCCCCACAGTCCAAAGACATGTGCTATAGGTGAATTGAATAAACAAAATTGTCCGTAGTGAATGTGAGAGTGTATGGGTGTTTCCCAGTACTGGGTTGCAGCTGGAAGGGCATCCGCTGTGTAAAACATATGCTGGATAAGTTGGTGGTTCATTCTGCTGTGGTGACCCCTGATGAATAAAGGGACTAAGCCGAAGGAAAATGAATGAATGTCTACAGAACAAACCATCATTGTACAATGATTTCCCTAATTACCCTAACTTGCCTAATTAACCTAATTAAGCCTTTAAATTGCACTTTAAGCTCAATACTAGTATCTTGAAAAATATCTAGTAAAATATCATCATGGCAAAGATCAAAGAAATCAGGTATTAGAAATTAGTTATTAAAACGATTGTTTAGAAATGTGTTGAAAAAATCTTCTTTTCATTAAACAAAAATTTGGGTTGAAGAAGTCAATAAAATAGTTTAAATATAATAAAATAAAAAGCAGAATTAATAAATGAATGAATTAAAATAAATTAAATAAAATGTTTACAGAAAAAAATCTAACAAACGAAATAAATTGCAAAAACACATCAAAATGACTTGAACTTCAACCAAAATTTTAATCAAAACATAAGAAAATATTATAAAAACTTATCATAATCCTTATTAAATCATAATAAATCAATTATTTTCTCTGAATTTGCAGTACTATTTATTGTATTATTTATTTATTGTTCTTTCGAAAGATTAGATACAACATATAAAAATAACTAATAATTTTGACTTCAACTGTATAAGCTATGCTTCAAAAAATCTCTCACTTTCACCAGTATGAATCAACAGTTTTGATGACATCACTCTGCTTTTCATCAGATTCCCTGTCCAATCAAATGCTTTCTATAATCTGAAGCGACACTACCAATAATATACACTATACTACAATTGAAATTGCTATTTTCTATATAATAGCATAAGGTATATCACACTGTAAAGAAGGGATAAACAGTTCAGAAATATATAATTATGCTATAATTATTGGAGTGAATGAAGTCTGGTTTAACCATTGCAAGCATGCATAATCAGCTCTACACTGTAAACCCTAATAAGTTGAGACTACTCAAATTATTTGAGGAAAGTGATTCCCTCAGTTCGTTTGAGTAATGGGAAATCGACAACTCAATTAATTGAGTTGACCAAATGTGGTCTTTTCATTGACTGAATTAACTTAAATGTTTAGATACAGATAACTTAAATGTTAAGTTCAGAGAACTTAAAATATTAATTAAAAGTTTTTTGCTACCTAATAAGTAAGTTAAACACACCTGTTTAAGTTTTGATGCCAAAACTTGGTATTTTAAGTAATGTCAAGTTATATTAATTTAATATCATTAGTAATGACAACAGCGGGGTTTACAGTGTAGAGACACGATAACATAAGAGTGGGCAGACTATAAAACACATTTTAAATCTGAATGCGATGTGGAGGCTATTAGTAGGAGAAATGGTAAGACAGACTCCACACTCAGATGTCAACGTAATTGGTCATGAAGTGTATTTGGGGAAAATTACATTCAAAATTGCTAGCCTGATTCAAACTGGCCAGGCATGAATCACTGTCTGGTACTTAGATCTGTTTATTTTCTCTTTTCTTCAGGTTGTCTGTAACCCTCTCTTGTCCACTGGACTTGACTCTCTTCCCCATGGACACCCAGCGATGCAAAATGCAGCTTGAGAGCTGTACGTAAATATGGAAATAATCATTTAGAAGACAATAATAAACAAGGAGATAAAAAATGGGGGAGGGGTGTTTACACTGCTTCCATATTTCACAATTGTTAGTTAAAACACAGCCTGGGAAAGATGAAGAGATGAAGGAATTATTAATAAAAAAGTATATATATTTTTTGACAAAAATCATAAAAATGCATGCAAAATATAAAGCATTGCTTAATTTTTCGTTTCATACTACCAATTTGTTTCATATTAACAATCATAATGGCAAAATCACTCTGAACCCCTCACACCCAGCACACTGCCTCTTTGAACTTTTACCTTCTAGTCGACGCTACAGAGCACTGTGCACCAGAACAGCCCGACACAGAAACAGTTTCTTCCCTCAGACAATCCATCTCATGAACACTTTATGATAGTAATTGTGAAACAAACATCACTACTTTTATACACATATACACTTATTTAACAACATACTTTACATGCCAATTTGCACATAACAGCTGCCATATAACGTTGTATGTAGTAATATACCTGTAGATACCTTGTCAATTTGTATATCTGCAGTCACTACTTACTTATATTTTTAAAATATATTTATTATCTGTTTTTTGTCCTGTCTCTGTAATTCTGTTGCACTGCAGAAGCTCTGTCACGAAAACAAATTCCTCGTATGTGTGAACATACCTGGCAATAAAGCTATTTCTGATTATAGAAAATATAAGGACAAACTGTCTAGCTTAAATTCATTAAAGACAAATGATGTCATTTTAAAAGGTCATTATTTATTTGATGTACTACAATAGGTTAACATAAACATTATTTTTCATATAATCTATTGCAGCAGTCTGTCTGAAACACTGATTACTATTGTCTAAAATTTAAGATAGTTTGACATGTACTGAGTATTTATGCATTTTTAAGCTAAATCACCTGCAGTCATTTATATTGGTGGGCACACAACTGTCCTTTCAATCTTTGGGAGCAAATTTTAGAAGCAAACTACCAACAAACCTCCACATATTCAAATGTGCTCTATATTATTACTATACTATACATACTTAATACACAAATATACTTTATTAAACATGTATTATACACATAGAGTCAAGCCCAAAATTATTCATACCGCTGGCAAATTCTGTCTTAAAGTTACTTTTATTTAACCAGCAAGTTTTTTATTGATTATTTTCCAGAAATGACACAAGCTTCTCCCAAAAGATAATAAAACGATGTATAAGAGGCATCATCGTGGAAAAAAAATATTTCTCAGCTTTTATTTACATTTTAACAAAACCTGACAAAAAAAGTCAGAATTTGCTAGTGGTATGAATAATTTCGAGCTTGACTGTAGATATCACCATATTGTTAGGACACTATATACTGTATAACTGCAGGTTAACTATGTTTATATACTGTCTGTCCAAACAACTCTTTAACTTTTCTAATTTTGACTGTAATGTGGTAATAATGTGCACCTTTTTGTAAATCTGCTTTGGAACGATAATTATTGTAAAAAAACACTATAATAAACCTGAATTAAATTTATTATGATTTTTGGCCCTCAACGAACAATACAAAAAAAATGCAGTTCATGTCCCCTTTCATTTTAAAGCCAGCATATATTATTGTTATGCATTTATCTTATCTTTTATCTTCATAGTTGGTTACACCACAGATGACCTGCAGTTCATGTGGCAGTCTGGTGACCCTGTACAGATGGATGAAATTGCTCTGCCTCAGTTTGATATTAAGCAAGAAGACATCGAATATGGCAACTGCACCAAGTACTATGCAGGGACGGGTAAAGGCTATTTACTTCCTACTAATAGTGTGTTATAAGCTTCCTCTTTGGTCTCATTGAGGAGGAGGTAGCCAATACATTTTAATGTGACTGTAACATTTATACACAAGACAATGTACAGTTGAAGTCAGAATTATTAGCCCTCCTGAATTATTAGCCGCCCTGTATATTTTTTCCCCAATTTCCGTTTAATGGAAAGAAGATTTTTTTCAACACATAATAGTTTTAATAACTAATTTCTAATAACCGATTTATTTTATCTTTGCCATGATGACAGTACATAATAGTTTACTAGATATTTTTCAAGATACTAGTATTCAGCTTAAAGTGACATTTAAAGGCTTAACTAGATTAACTAGGCAAGTTAGGGTAAATAGTCATTATACAGTCGTGGCCAAAAGTTTTGAGAATTACATAAATATAGAAAATTGGAAAAGTTGCTGCTTAAGTTTTTATAATAGCAATTTGCATATACTCCAGAATGTTATGAAGAGTGATCAGATGAACTGCATAGTCCTTCTTTGCCATGAAAATTAACTTAATCCTGAAAAAAAACTTTCCACTGCATTTCATTGCTGTCATTAAAGGACCTGCTGAGATCATTTCAGTAATCGTCTTGTTAACTCAGGTGAGAATGTTGACGAGCACAAGGCTGGAGATCATTATGTCAGGCTGATTGGGTTAGAATGGCAGACGTGACATGTTAAAAGCAGGGTGATGCTTGAAATCATTGTTCTTCTATTGTTATCCATGGTGACCTGCAAAGAAACGCGTGCAGCCATCATTGCATTCCATAAAAATGACTTCACAGGCAAGGATATTGTGGCTACTAAGAATGCACCTAAATCAACAATTTATAGGATCATCAAGAACTTCAAGGAAAGAGGTTCAATTCTTGTTAAGAAGGCTTCAAGCCCCATAAGGCAAAAGTGATATCTAAGTGGCTCGGGGACCAAAACTTTGAAATTTTGGGTCCATGGCCTGGAAACTCCCCAGATCGTAATCCCATTGAGAACTTGTGGTCAATCCTCAAGAGGCGGGTGGACAAACAAAAACCCACTAATTCTGACAAACTCCAAGAAGTGATTATGAAAGAATGGGTTGCTATCAGTCAGGATTTGGCCCAGAAGTTGATTGAGAGCATGCCCAGTCGAATTGCAGAGGTACTGAAAAAGAAGGGCCAACACTGCAAATACTGACTCTTTGCATAAATGTCATGTAATTGTCATGTAATTTGAAACATATGAAGTGCTTGTAATTATATTTCAGTACATCACAAAAACAACTGAAACAAAGATCTAAAAGCAGTTTAGCAGCAAACTTTGTGAAAACTAATATTTGTGTCATTCTCAAAACTTTTGGCCACGACTGTATAACGATGGTTTGTTCTGTACAGTCGTGGCCAACAGTTTTGAGAATGACAGTTGTTTCTGTGATGTACTAAAAATATAATTACAAGCACTTCATATGTTTAAAAGGCTTTTATCGACAATCACATGAAATTTATGCAAAGAGTCAGTACTTGCAGTTAAAAAAGACGATTACTGAAATGATCTCAGCAGGTCCTTTAATGACAGCAATGAAATGCAGTGGAAAGTTTTTTTCAGGATTAAGTTAATTTTCATGGCAAAGAAGGACTATGCAGGACTATACTATTGCTATTATAAAAACTTAAGCAGCAACTTTTCCAATTTCCAATATCTATTTTTATCAAAACTTTTGGCCATGACTATAGACAATCGAAAAAAAAATTGCTTTAGGGGGCTAATAATATTGACCTTAAAATGTTTTAAATTTTTTTAAAAACTTTTATTCTAGCCGAAATAAAACAAATAGGACTTTCTCCAGAAGAAAAAAATATTATAGGAAATACTGTGAAAAATTCCTTGCTCTGTTAAACATAATTTGAGAAATAATTGAAAAAGAAAGAAAAATTCACAGGAGGGTTAATAATTTTGACTTCAACTGTAAATCAGCTTCTGCACTGCTGTATGACAGGCTACTACACGTGCGTGGAGGTGATTTTTACTCTGAGGAGGCAGGTGGGCTTCTACATGATGGGTGTTTACGCGCCCACCCTGCTCATCGTGGTCCTCTCCTGGCTCTCCTTTTGGATTAATCCTGACGCCAGCGCTGCCCGTGTGCCTCTGGGTACTTTTTTTCAATCATCAGTCCTGCCACAAGCATCAGCACCTCATCACATGTGTCTGTGGAGTCCTGTATCCCCCTAAACGAACCCATCCTTTATATTTTTCATTCCCCATTTCTCCAATGAGTGTTTTTTTCTGTGTCGCTGATTTCAGGAGGTTTAGGGTGATTATTTTTGTCCCCCTCAGCTCTAAATCTTCTTTTCATCAATTGCTTACCTAAAGGCATCTCTGAGGAAATGTAATGCATGTCCTGGATATTTCCCATCAGCCTCAGCTGTAGCCCGCAGGCATTATTTTGCTATGAGATCTGCAGAGGTCAGCGAGAGAAGATTATCTGAGATAAGATGAAGATTACAAAAGATGCGGTGAAATGCCGTGACAGTTTCTTGTGTTTTCCTCTTATAGACTGATATCGCTGATAAATGCATGTGCCGTTTTCACGGAGTGTGCTTATTTCTTGTGCACTGGAAAAAAACAAACCAAATGTTGTGCTGTGATTTGGTTACAACTGGATTTTTTTCTGCAGTTCCACTGGCGATGCCAGTAACATCATCATTCATTCTGTCCACATTGTTGTCCTTGTTGCAGTTTAATGTGATCACATCACGTGTCATCTCGAAATGCCATGGTCTCACATCCATTTCATTTCAGGTCAGTCATAATAATGCAGTTTTTGACTGTTTGAGAATCAATCTTTAGATTTTCTTTTCTTGATCAGATTTTGTGGAAAAAGACAATAGAAGCAAATATTACATTTATAATGGATATATATTAATTGGAAAAGATGTAAGATAAAAATGTTCATAAAGTATTAATAAATAATATAAGATTAAAATATTAAATAAATAAATAATTAGGTATTTTTGAAATCATAATCTGATTTAATTATAACTAAACTATATTATAACTATTTATTTAAACTACTTTAGTTAAGTTCATTACATTTTAAGTTTCATTTGTTTCACACAAATAAAATATATTATTTTGCTTAGACTTCATTTGGAAATTAATTTTATTCAGCAAGGATATTAAACTGATTAAAAGATTGTGAAGACATTTGTAATGTTGCTAATTATTATCAAAAAAAGTACAAACTGTGTTCACAGTATTTTTATTAAATAAATGCAGCCGCTGAGAACGTTATAAACTTCTTTCTACAAAAACAACATAAACTAATCTTATCAAACCCAGATTTTTTGAATAATAATGTACAGTGAGTTTGCCACCAAGACAAAACAAAAATACTTTACCCATTTCAACTAAATTTATTACAGCTGTCACCATTAAAGTAAAATGTGAGAACGAATGAAAAGTAAAACATCAACAACCAATACAAACCAGGAGCAATAATTAAGGATTCTAGTCATAATCTTGCAGCCCTATTGTGTAATCCGCTTATTAAGTCATGACGTATGGAATACTGTTTCCGTGTCCAAGTCTCTACTTATTTGAATTGAGAAAATGGTCATTTATTTTTTACTTTTTAGTCTTAAAACACATAAAAATTAATTTTTTTACATAATAATGGTGAACACAAACATGACAGAGACCAATATTTTAACAATTTATAAACAAATGTATCACTTTCTGGCCATCTGATATTAGGCATGGATATACACTATATATTGCGATCATGATTTTCGAAAGTTTTACATCGCTTTGTAAACGCTAATTAGTACCATTTGTTGAGCTACCCCATACAGTTTGCACCCAGAAGCTGCTTTGCATGACATCAGACTTAACTTTTCAATTCATCTTTATTTCCATAGTGCTTTAACAATGTAGATTGTGTCAAAGCAGCTTAACATAGAAGTTCTAGTAAATTGAAACGGTTTCAGTCCAGTTAACAAACGAATAGGTTCCTGTTTGTAAGATATAGGTTATAATTTCTCTCCCATTTTAATCAGTGTATTGATATCATTTTATTGGTAACAATTCATACTATTCCGATTGATCGAAGTAATGGTTAAATTTAAGCATTTGGCATATTGTATTCAAAAGTAAATATATAAAAAAATCCCTTTCAATGGAAAATTTCATTTCTGATCATCATAATGTATGAAAGGAGAACAAAATAAACATCAGTAGTTACAAAGAAATCCTAAATGTCATTTGCACTGTTCTAATATATTTACAGATCCTTTAATATTATGTTTGCTTATCTGTGGAAACGGCTTCAGATCAATGTGTAAGCTCATCTCTCCTCAGCGGATTTGATGTAATGAGTTCTCTGTCTCTGTCTGCAGGGATTCTGTCAGTGCTCTCGCTCTCCTCTGAGTGCACGTCTCTGGCCTCTGAACTGCCCAAAGTCTCCTATGTAAAGGCCATTGACATCTGGCTGATTGCCTGTCTGCTCTTTGGCTTCGCCTCTCTGGTGGAGTATGCTGTGGTTCAGGTGATGCTCAACAGCCCTAAACTGTTGGAGGCGGAGAGAGCAAAGATCGCCACCAAGGAGAAGGCTGAGGGAAAGACCCCTGCTAAAAACACCATCAATGGCATGGGAAGCACCCCCATACACGTCAGCACACTCCAGGTCAGATACCAGCAAAATCTCTCTGTTTCAATGAATTTACTATACTGTACTGCTGACATACACTGCAGAATTTGCGGTGTTATTTAAACTCTAACAAAGTTTAAATCAACTCAGAATGAGTGAACATATTTTCCCAATAGTTTCAGAGTTAAAATAACACTCTTAAGAGAGTTACTTGTACAACACCGTGAATGAGTTATATTTACACTGTATCGAGTTAAAAATAACTCTTGTCTACACTACTGGGAGTTGTTTGTTCCTTGACTGTAGTGTAAAGAGTGAAAACTCAACACTTTAACAGAGAGAACATTTTTACTCTAGTGTACCCAGTAAACATTACAATACACCTGATATGTAAAATAACTTACTTAAGATAAATCTTCAAGAATGATGAAAAAAATATATATCACAATTACAATTATGTAACTATTAACCGTGGTTTATAATAAGAATAATAAATATTAGATAGGTAGATATCATACTTTGATAGTACTTTGATAATACTGATACATACTTTGATAGTACTTTGATAACACAGCACTGACATTTGTTTTGTTGTTCTTCTTAAGAATCCCTGGTTTTACTATTATCTTGTTTTCACTTTAATTCAAATTATACATTTTTGGAAATATAACATTCTCCTGTTTAAAATATTAGAGCTAATAACATACATTTTTTCAAATTAACTTTAATTCCACAAATTTTAACTTGATCAAAAGTAAATAATTTTAAATACAAAAAATACAGAAAATACAAAAACGCTAAGCAGCACTATTGTTTTCAACTTGAATAATAATAAGAAATGTTTCTTCAACAGCAAATCAATATAATATAATTATTTCACACTGAAGACTGGAATAATGATGCCTTAAACCTTGCCCTTAAATAAAAATATTAAATAATAATAATAAAAATAATAATGATAATAATAAAAATAAATGATATTTTACAAGTAGATTACAGCAGAAAACAGTTCATTTAAATGGTGGTGATATTATTGTATTATCCATTTTTGAACTGAAAATTAAAATAACTATAAATCAGTTTCAATTAATTAATATTATTGTATTTTTGATAAAAGCATAATTTTGATGAGCATAAAAGATTACTTTTAAAAACATAAAAAAAAACATTTTAATAATCAATGTAAAAATGAACATTAATATATTAACATATCGATATAAAAATAAAGATATTATCTATATTTATTATTGAACCAATGATAATTATAAATAATATTTTATTATATAGTATTTTAATTTATTATACATTTTACTTTATATAATTTACATTCTGAATTGAATATTAAACACACACTTGTTACAATCTGTAAATAGCACACATTACTGAAAGATGGGCAGCACATGTGGATGCATATTATGCTTAGCTGGGTCATTTTAGCTTTTTAAAGATATGCTTTTTTAAAAATTCACTTCCATTGTATTCCGTCCCTGCAGTTATATAATGTAAAATCATGCGCCGTTAATGTCAGGTCTGCATGCAGAAGTGTAGGTGGGATAATCACAGTACTTCATGTTCTTCAGAAAACAGACAGTTTTATAGCAACAATTGGAAAAGGAGCTTGAAGGCAGGGATAGTCTGACAGACAGGAGGAATAGGCTGAATAATGTGCTCTGCTCAAGTCTATTATAAGCTTTAAATTGGCCCCGGAGGGAGGCTTTAGGATGCCGTGTGTTTTCAACCACTGTCACATATTTACTTACAGATCGGACCCTCGACAACTACCAGATGAAAATATGACCCCAAATTAACCCACATGCTCTTTGAACAAACACTGAAAGTTACTGACCTCCGTGAAAACCTCATTCATTGCTTTCAATTAGAGCAGTTTGGAAGCATCCCAAAGCTTGTTTTCCTCAGACACGGTGAATGCCTTTGAGCAGACACTATTTATGAGCAGAGATACTCTCCTTTTTTGCTTCATTTTTGCCTTTATTATGATAGGACAGTATACAGTTGAAGTCAAAATTATTCACCCTCCTGTGAATGTTTTTTTCTTTTTCAAATATTTCCCAAATGATGTTTAACAAAGCAAGGAATTTTTCACAGTATTTCCGATAATATTGTTTCTTCTGGAGAAAGTCTTATTTGCTTTGTTTCGGCTAGAATAAAAGCAGGTTTTAATTTTTTTCAACTATTTTAAGGTCAATATTATTAGCCCCCTTAAGCAATATTTTTTTTTATTGTGTATGGAACAAACCATCGTTATACAATGATTTGCCTAATTACCCTAACTTGCCTAATTAACCTAATTAAGCCTTTAAATGTCACTTTAAGCTGAATACTAGTATCTTGAAAAATATTTAGTAAAATATTATGTACTGTCATCATGGCAAAGATAAAAGAAATCAGTTATTAGAAATTAGTTATTAAAATATTGTTTAGAAATGTGTTGAAAAAATCTTCTTTCTTTTAAAAAGAATCTGGGAAAAATATATACACAGGGGGCTATTAATTCAGAAGGGCAGGAAGTAAAGCTCTATAATATGTTGGCGCCTTGCCCACAACAGGCTGTATTTTAATTAAATATATAAAAGGCATATTTAATTACTTTTGAGTAATTTGTATTTAGCTAAACCAAGCAATAATCAGATATATTTGTTTTTATTAAATACTCTGAGGGTGTTCCAATTTTAATTACTGAGAGTAATTCAACATTTTTATTTCTCTTGACAACAGCTGCCAAATATCTGCTTTTATTACATTTTTTAGGAGTGCTTGTTTTGAAACTAGTCAATATTTGATGAGTCTAATGAGTTAATGTAATCTGCACAGATTTAGCATACATAATCAACTCTGAAGTCAATATGAATATTAAATATCTCCAAATTGCAGAGAACCTATGTGTTTCAAGCTTCAACACAACTGTCTCTAAGCAACATAAAACTGTGGTGGTTTGTTTGCTTTAAAGGAAACTACTTTCAGTGTTAAATGTGAAGAACCACATACAGTAGCAACAAATATGCCAATCCTGCAGTTTTAGAAGACCTTTTTCTATCCTCTCTGTTTATTTTTTTATGAGCCCACTAGTTTGTTTTTTCAAAGCAGTGTTTGATTCTGCCTCAAACAGCACCGTATTAAGTTAACTTTAGCTTTATGCTTTAAAAGTACACTGAAAAAATTGGATTTACAAAACATTTTTAAGGTAACTGGTTGCAATGTACACAATTGCAAATAATGACACAATTATTTTCAAAATGCTTGTGTTGGTGAAAATGCATGAATTCTTTTTACGCAAAGAGGTATACAAATTACACTGAAACACATAAATAGAAAGGGGAAAACAAAGAACAGAGATGAAAAAACAAAACAAACAAACAAAAAAAAAGATACAAGATACAAGCAGGTGTGTGTGTGTGTGTGTGTGTGTGTGTGTGTGTGTGTGTGTGTGTG
>CAIGQV010016735.1:13695762-13707879 GCA_903798115.1 Danio jaintianensis | reverse complement strand
GTGTGTGTGTGTGTGTGTGTGTGTGTGTGTGTGTGTGTGTGTGTGTGTGGTGTGTGTGTGTGTGTGTGCATGTAAAGGTACTGGGTGGACAGGTCAAAGTACATAAATAAGAAAAACAAAAAAATATACATACAGCATGCATAACAGTAGAAAGCATAATAATATAGGTCATAAATATCAAAAACGGAAATGAATAATATAGACAGAAATAAGACAAAACAAAACCAATCAGTGGTATGGAATGACAACAATGATAGTAATGTAATGATAGTAATAATGAAAGTAAAAATTGACAACAACAACAACAATAATAATAATAATGTAAAAAGCATGTAAATGCAGTCAGTTACATCTTAAGTGAACATAAACAGCGGAGAAATAAAACTCAAGAGTATACACTCAAAAAAATGACGTTTGCTGTTTGTTCTAACTACTTAGTTAAAATGAGCTGAAGCAACACAATACTTGAGTTTTTTTGGGACAACTTAATTGTTTTATGTTCCATCTATTTACTTTTGTAAAGTTAACTTAATTCCTTTATGTTGTCCCAACACAAATCCAGCATTTTTTACAGTATATGATCCATACATTCATTTTAAAGTGACAGCAGCCTACAAACCATTTTAAAATGACTCTTATTATATCATTTTTGACTCTTTTTGTGTCCATCTACGTTTACGAGAAAGATTTGAAAGCTCAAATACTGTATTTGACAAGCAGTTTGCTAAATCTCACACACTAGAAAAGACATCAAGCTGTTTGAGGATTTAAGGGTTGTGTGCCCAGTGGAAAGTGGTGTGGTCCAGCACGGCATGGCTTCTGCCCCTTTCCACACATCCAGAACTAATACAACAGACAAGCTGGCATTAGAGCATCAGACATTACTTACCCAGACAACCCTCTGCTCTGTTAGTCAGAGAGAGAGAGAGAAAACGACAGTGCAATGTCACATCACTTCTTAATGCTTGTCTTGTCCAGTTCTATTTTTAAGCAAGGTAGGTGTTCCTTCACACCACTTCTGCTTTCGTCCTGTTGTTCCTGTGTTGGAGGGCGATGCTTCACTGCCTCTGCCCTGTTAGGGCTTCAGGAAGAGCCAAAAATAATTGGCTGTCCTCAAGCTCTCCCTTTTTCCCAGCAGCTGAGTGTGTCGAAAGAGAGAGGAGGGTTTGTGCCTTTACATGAGGGACAAAAGTCTGAGGGAAACATTTAATCAGATTTGGTTGGAGTTGTCCATGTCTGATGCCCGAGTGAGTATCATAATGCATAAATGATCCGCCTGCCAGCTAGCGTTTGTTCATTTCCTAATTATACAAATGAAAATACCTAAGTGTGAAATTAAAGAGATAGTTTAGTCAAAAATGAAATTATCAAAAACACACGCTTACACTGTTCATAACGAGTACGTTTTTCTTTAGTGCAGTCAGTGTTATTTTAGTAGTGAAGTACTATTGTAATTTATCTTTTATATATTTTACATATATTATTTTTATTTAATAATATATTATATTATTATTTTATATATATTATTTTACAAAAGTAAAATCTAAAACTAATATAGAGTGCATCCGGAAAGTATTCATAGCGCTTAACTTTTTCCACATTTTTTTATGTTAAAGCCTTATTCCAAAAGGGATTAAATTCATTTATTTCCTCAAAATTCTACATACAATACCCCATAATAACAATGTGAAAAAATAATTTTTTTAATAAAAGAATTTATAAATAAAAAACCCCCCTGAAAAATCACATGTACATAAGTATTCATAGTCTTTGCTCAATACTTTGGTAGCAATTACAGCCTCAAGTCTTTTTGAATATGATGCCACAAGCTTGGCAGACCTGTCTTTGGGAATTTTTGCCCATTCCTCTTTGCAGTACCTCTCAAGCTCTACCAGGTTGGATGGGAAGCGACGGTGTACAGACATTTTCAGATCTCTCCAGAGATGTTCAATAGGATTTAGATCTGGGCTCTGGCTGGGCCACTCAAGGACATTCATCAAGTTGTTGTGAAGCCACTCCATTGATATTTTGGCGGTGTGCTTTGGGTAATTGTCCTGCTGGAAGATGAACCGTCAGCAGGTCAAGAGCACTCTGAAGCAGGTTTTCATTCAGGATGTCTCTGTACATTACTGCATTCATCTTTTCCTCTATCCTGACTAGTCTTCCAGTTCCTGCTGCTTAAAAACATCCCCACAGCATGATGCTGCCACCACCATGCTTCACTGTAGGGATGGTATTAGCCTGGTGATGAGCGGTGCCTGGTTTTCTCCAAACGTAATGCCTGGCATTCACTCCAAAGTGTTCAATTTTAGTCTCATCAGACCAGAGAATTTTGTTTCAGATGCCTTTTGGCAAATTCCAGGCAGGCTGCTATGTGCCCTTTACTAAGGAGTGGATTCCATCTGGCCACTCTACCATACAGGCCTAATAGGTGGATTGCTGCACAGATGGTTGTCCTTCTGTAAGGTTCTCCTCTCTCCACAGAAGAACGCTGGAGCTCAGACAGAGTGGCCATCGGGTTATTGATCACCTCCCTGACTAAGGCCCTTCTCCCCCGATCACTCAGCTTAGATGGCCAGCCAGCTCTAGGAAGAGTCCTGGTGGTTCCAAACATTTCAAATCATGTCCAATCAACTGAATTTACCACAAGTGAACTCCAATAAAGCTGCTGAAACATCTCAAGAATGATCAGTGGAAACAGAATGTAACTGAGCTCAATTTAGAGCTTCACGGCAAAGGCTGCGAATACTTATGTACATGTGATTTTTCATTTTTAATAAATTTGCAACAATTTCAAAAAATCTTTTTTTACGTTGTCATTATGGGGTATTGTGTGTAGAAATTTGAGGAAATAAATGAATTTAATCCATTCTAGAATAAGGCTGTAACATAAAAAAATGTGGAAAAAGGAAAAAGTGAAGCGCTATGAATACTTTCCGGATGCCGTGTATCTATATATATATATATATATATATATATATATATATATATATATATATATATATATATATATATATATATATATATATATATGTAGTTAGATTTAACTTTTGTAATGCAATAGTTTAATCAAAATACAAATTTGTGATGTAATAAATGATGTAATAAAATAACTTAACAGTACTTATTCGTTTCTCTTCTTTCTTATTTTTTTGTATTTAATATATAACGCACGCACGCACGCACGCACGCACGCACGCACGCACGCACGCACACACACACACACACACACACACACACATCTATAGCTATTTTGTGGGGACTTCCTATAGACATAATGATGTATATTCTGTCACCCTACCCCTAAACCAAACCCTCACAGGAAACAATCTGATTTTAACAAAACGTTTTACATTTTTAAAAATGTGATTAATGAGCCGTTTTCCTCATGGGGAACAAAAAAAAATTTCCCTACAAGGTCAAAATTTACTGGTATTGCTATACTTGTGGGCATGTGTGATTCCTACAAGGTGAGGAATACAAGGTAACACACACACACACAAATATTCTGAACTCATGTCCTTTCAAACAAGTATGATTTTCTTTCTTGAGTATAATAGAAGTAAAACCTAGAAAGTCTAGACTGTTTTGTCTTTTGTCTGTTGGTCACAATTCACCTTCAGTGAACAGAAGAGACAGCTCTGGGAATTATTAAACACAACTCCTTTTGTTTTTCGGCCAAGAAAAGTCAATCTTGCAGGTTTAGAATGACACGAGAGTGAGGAAATGCTGACAGAATTTTATATTTGCTGAAATATCCCTTTAATGTTTCAGAGAGAGGGAAAAAAAATCAAGCCAGATGTTCTGACATCTTTTTTCTCTATTCATCTTTTCTCGTTTTCTTCCTCTTTATCTCTCTCAGGTGACAGAGACAAGGTGCAAAAAGGTATGCACCTCCAAGTCAGATTTGCGCACCAATGACTTCAGCATCGTAGGTTCTCTGCCGCGAGACTTTGAACTCTCAAACTTTGACTGCTACGGCAAACCCATTGAAATCGGCAGTGCTTTCAGTAAATCGCAAGCCAAGAACAACAAGAAGCCACCACCTCCTAAACCTGTCATCCCTTCAGCAGCCAAACGCATAGATCTGTATGCCCGTGCCCTCTTCCCTTTCTCCTTCCTTTTCTTTAATGTCATTTACTGGTCTGTGTATTTGTGATTGCATAAAGATCATCCTGCTTTGATTCAACTCACTTTTCCCTCATTCCAATTGTCTAAGTCTGTATAATTTGTACCTCAGACATCAAACAGAGCAGTTTATGCCACCGATGTGCACGGTACAGAACCAAACTTTGGGATGAAATATAGAATTGCTAAATGGAAGACATATTTTACAATTTAAAGATCGAAGGCATTGCTTAAAATGTTTCATTTTCAGCTACTATATTTATTTTATGCACAAACCTGAGAGACGTTATTATCTTGCATGTGGAAATGGAATATATGGATATTAATATATTGTATTTAAAAATGATATAATAGTATTTTTGACCTACAGATCAGCTGTTGAGATGATGCTGAAACATTTATACTGATAAACACTGCCATGAGAACTGTCTTTTGATGATGATGTTACTAATACAAGCATTCCAGAGATTACAAACAAGTGTAAAAAGCAGAAAAAATGAAGCATCTTCTGTTCTTGTGAATCAACCATCAATAAATGGCCCAATGGCTCAGCTGACTTTATGAACTTTGACTGTTTCTTTCTTTTTCCATTGCCTCTCTCAGGCTAATCATATTCTCAAATATAATTATAGAAATGTATAAATAAATAACATTGTTTGCCGTGCTGGGTGGATTGCTAAAAATACAAATTACACAATGCAACTGTAACTGCAACATATTCTAGATTACATATTTTGTTTAATGCAATCTGACTACATTTTTCATTACTTTTTACTTTTTGCCCATCTTGGAAAATTCCTGTATTACATGAACAATAGATTTAAGGTCTGAGATATTTTTGTCAAGATTCTTAGGATGCAAAATTGGCAAAGACTGCTATATATGATGGACTATTTCATAACTCATAATATACGACCATGATTTTCTAATTACTAGGACTTAATATTTGGAAGCTGATAATTCAGATTTCAGATACTACCCAGCACCAAAGCTTCGGAAATAAAAAAAGTAATTAATGCTTAAACCAAATCGTAAATAGAGCCTCTTTAAAACAACCTTCTGCAATAGTTTACTCAACTTCAGAAGCTGTAGCTGTGCCAACTAAATTATGAAAGTTTTGTTGGTCTGAAAAATAGAAAAGAACTATATTAACTTTCATGCTAAAAATGCACATTATCATATTTTTAAACAAATACAAAATCATTTTCACTTGATTTAACTTTATGAATTAACCCTTTAAAAAAAGAGTGACAAAATTAAAGTAAGCAGAAATCTATCAGTATCTTTTCGCATGATAGCGGGTTAGAAGTTTCTTTAAAAAAAATCTAAACATAATAGTTTTAATAACAATTTTTTTAATAACTGATTTCTTCTATCTTTGCCGTAACGATATTACATAATATTTTACTAAATATTTTTCAAGATACTAGTATTCAGCTTAAAGTGCCATTTAATAGATTAAATATGTTAATTAGGTTATATAGGCAAGTTAGGGTAATTAGGCAAGTCATTGTATAACAGTGGTTTGTTCTGTAGACAATCGAAAAAAATATTGCTTAAGGGGGCTAATAATATTGACCTTAAATTGGGTTTAAAAATTTTTTAAAACTGCTTTTATTCTAGCCAAAATAAAACAAATAAGACTTTCTCCAGAAGAAAAAAATATTGTAGGAAATACTGTGAAAAATTCCTTGCTCTGTTTAACATCATTTGGGAAACATTTGAAAAAGGAAAAAAATTAACTGATCTAAGACACACAATACACAGCTGTCTGGGAGCCGGCGTCTGACCTGTTCCAGAGCCCAAGCCAAGATCCAGTATTCATTATACTGTGAAATATAGGCTTGCAGATTGACCTACGGATGTCTTTGCACTAGTTGGAAATATGAAATCTGTCTGGAATGTAATGACGCGTGCTAAATGGAGAATGCCCGAGCCCTCACATTCACACAACAAATAGGCCATGTCAATAAATCCAAAAGAAAAAACCTGGGAGCTGTTTACATAAAAAGGGAAGGGCAGGAAGAAATCGTCTTGAACCTGACCGCATTTCTTCCCACATATTATCCTTTGTGTTTTATACACAGAGTTGCAGAGCATGTGTCCAGTGGTTAGTTAGTTGCTATGGCAACAGACACTGAGACAGCTACTGCTTGATTTTGCTGATATATTTCACTGTCTCACAGGGTCGACTGTGTCTGGAGTCGGGTCTGCTTTAGGCAAGACACTGCAGGTGAAAAGGGGAAAAAAGAATAGTTATCAATATATTTTACCAGTTGATTGATCAGTTGGCTGATCATGTTAAGAATCACACACATTTTTTTTTTATATTTTGTTTAAATTTGCAAATAAGGCATTATTTAATTAAATGTGTTCTAGTTTGCATACATTTTCTAGCACAAAAATCTGAACATTGGATCAAGTGAGGATTTTGAATGAGGGGATTTTAGGTATATCTTTTTTATCACTCTATAATTCAGAAAAATTATACTGCAAACAATAAATAATACTGCAAACAAACAAAAAAAATCTAATAAAATTTTATATATTTGTTGTTATAGATATGAGTAAAAAGTGGTTGGAATGTTGTATGAAAGTCCTGCTGAAGTGAAGATTTATTATTATGTATGTATTAAAAAATATGTATTATACTTGAAATCTAGACACAAATTGATACATTAGATACATTAGATTCAGACTGCTGGAGGAAATCATCTCAGTCAGTACTTTCCTTATAAAACCTTCATCTGGATATGCATTTGATTAGGCATTATGTATTTTAAGAAGCCCACTTTAGGGTAACTTAAACTTGAAAGCCTCAGACTTCAAAATATTAAGATGCACTATAGAGCCCCCTAGGGGTACAGCCTATGAACTTACTTACTAAAGAGACATAAACGGTGAAGTAAAGATCAGTAACTGTACAGTGTATAGCCTATATCAAAGTCACGAGAATATGTATTAAAGTGTCAAAATAAAAACGCATAGACTTATAGAATTACACGTCAATATGTTTTTATTTTGCAGGTTTTTTGTTGTTAGGATGACAAGTTTATTAAGTTAAAGTTTTAGCTGGTCTGGCTGGTAAGGTAAGATGTAATTATTTAATTTGACAAATGTTATACAGGTTATAATGAAAAACAATCAACATTAAGATCCTGTGGTATTCTATTGGACATTTTGTCAAATTAGTTTGAAAGTAGCCTGCTGAATGAACATATTTCGCAATTCGTAACTAAACATAACGTTTTCAACATAATACGCACACTTTATTTTTCGCAGTATTTGTCATTGTTTGCAAATTATATGAACTTAATGTGATAATGTTGAAAATAATGTTCACTTTCTTCAGGAGCTATGAACATTATTTTGTATTGCATGTATACTGTATGTTTTGTTATGCCTGTAGCCATTGAATGGGGTATATGCACACAGACTTTTAATTTCAGTCAGCCAGCCCCAGGGCTTCCGGTTAATTGTCATCCCATACAAAATTGCTGCGTTTAAGATCTGATTTCTTTAAGAAAACAGTGATCTTTACTGCCTGGCTGAGATATGATATAAAGTAGGTATCAGACCAAACAAGAAGCACTGCATTAAATTATATTTTTCCGCGCCATGTCTTTAAAATATGGAAATTAATTTTACCCCAGTATTTTTTTTATGGAATTTCTGCGCTAGCCTGCTGTTAATGACGGTGCCTGCATTTAAACGGTCTTTCGTCTCTTTTTACGCTTTAACAACCAAATAGATGCTTAAGTCTATTTAACTGATTATATTTGAATTACATTATAACATTACAAAATTGAAAATAGTCACATAAACCTTTTACCAGAAGTTCATCATTGGCTGAAAAACACTAGCTGTGCATATAGCCCATTGCTTTTATACTACAGTTTCAGCTAAACATCTTTAATGTTCCACTGAAGAGAAAAAAACCTCACCTACACTTTTGGTGTGTAAATTAACAGCAAGATTTCCTTTTTAGCTAAACTATCATTTTAAAATGTAACAAAATGGCAACAATACAAAGAAATGTCTGGGCTAGCTGATTACCTTTTTGTTCATGTGACATTAAGCGATGAATGCTTTAAATAAAAAGCCCACAATCCTCCAAAACGGACACCCCCCCCCCCCCAGTGTTCGAGACATGGTTGCAGCCTGGACCCAGACCATACTCATAAAGTTATCAATTACTTTATATGCATTTCCTCCATCTAAGCATTACACAGTGAGATCCGCCTCCACAGTCATTTGACTAATTACTGTGGTAGCGCCGCTGCCTTTGTGTAACTAGACATGCAAACGTGGAGGTGTAAGCCTTTGAATGTGTGGATATCAGCGTGATAAGCACAAAAGCCTGCACTCAAGAAATTTTATATTCTGAACTGCATGTCAGTAGTTTTGATATTATAATGCACAACACAATGCATTATTATAGAAGACATACTGTATTGATAGTCAACCATTTTAAATACACTACTCATTTAAAGCTTGCAAGAAACAAAAAATGTTTCAAAGTTATTTTCAGCAGCATGCAGTGTGCTTGACACTACTCAGCGTGTGTTTCCAAGCCCACCCACAAGCATTCGCCTCTGCATTTTCCCCATGATTGCTGTCTCACACATTGTTTCAAGCAGCGTGTCTGATTCCTGCTGGTTATCTGTCCTCCCACCCCGTCGGTCAGTTCACTCTGTAACCTATATCACATAGACTAGTGCCTAATACAACCTGAACACACACTGGGCGAGGTGGGGAGGAATGACTGCTTCCTCATCCTTCAATTTCCACACCCTAACGCTGCTCTTTGTTATTATCATAATCTATAGTGACATCGATCTACAGTTGATGTTAATATGGCTAATGGAATGTAAAACAATGGGGCAATAATTCAGTCTGTTTAGAAAGGGTGACACTGAAAAAAATGTTAGTAGCATCATTTCAAATGCAGAATTTTCCAGTGTCATTGCTTTTCATCCACGCATGAGTGAAGTCAGACTGTGAAGGGGAAATTTGATCATGAGCTCAGACTGATGATAAGGTTACTTGCAAACATGCAGACAGACTGTCACACCGGACTCACTTTTCTTGATATGGAATGTGTGTGTGTGTGTGCATGATATAGTGTGTGCATAAATTTGGTTTTATAGCTTGAAAGGGTTGTCGTATTTCAAATGAAGGCATGACAGAACTGGATTGGGCAGGAATGGGATGGAATGATGTGTGGAGGAAATGGATGATGAAAGGTCATTTTTTCCCTCCCCGTCTTTGTCTTTTTCATTCTTCATCTCTAACCTCCAACTCACTCTCTGTCTTTTTTTAAAGTCTATCCAGTGTAGCTGCATGTTGCATGGGTGACACTGCTGATTATGGCCTCAATGTAACGTCAACATGGATTAAGGCAGCTGTGATCTACAGTGGAGTACAGATATGGTATATGGGGGAGGTACGTGTTTTCAAAAATAACCAATGCTCTTCTTTTAAACTTTCTAGTCATTTAAGAATCCTGAAAAGATTATTCTGCTTTCCACCAAAATATCATGGTATTTATGTAGATCATGTGACACTCAACACTGAGACTGGGAGACTAGAAAGATGCACAGAGAAATGTATACTGGAAATTCAAAGTTTCTCATAAATAAAAAAAACAACAACTTAATATTTGTTTTATTCTGCAAACTGGGGCGGCACAGTGGTTCAGTGGTTAGCATTGTTGCCTCACAGCAAGAAGGTAGCTGGTTTGAGTGCCGACTGGGTCAGTTGGCATTTCTGTGTGGAGTTTGCATGTTCTCCCCATGTCCAAAGTCCAAAGACATGCACTATAGGTGAATTGGGTAAGCTAAATTGTCTGTAGTATATGAGTTCGAGAGTGTATGGGCGTTTCCCAGTACTCGGTTGTGGCTGGAAGGGCATCTGCTGCGTAAAACATATGCTGGAATAGTTGGTGGTTCATTCCACTGTGGCGATGAATGAATGAATTCTGCAAACTACTGATGGCATTTCTTCCAAATTTAAAAAAAAAAATGTCACTTGAAGCGCAAAAAGACAAAAGATGCCATTTCGCTTTTCCTATTAAAAAAGCCCGACAATATTTGTGTTTTATGTTTGGAAGAAATGCACAAATATTCAGTATACATACATATTTGTTTATTAATTAATTCTGGACAATTGATTTTTCCCAGAATATCAAAATCAACTGTAGGCGGTAGATCTTTCTCATATCTGGCACCTAAACTCTGGAACAGCCTTCCCAGCACAGTTCGGGAAGCAGACACACTCTGTCAGTTTAAAACTAGATTAAAGACACATCCCTTTGCATTAGCATACACATAAAACACAAATGCTTTTGAAATACAAATCCTCTAAAGGATTGTTAGTCCGCATTATTTAGGGCAACCAGAGCTGGGAACACTTCCCAAAAGACATTATAATTTGAACGGCATCTGTGCTTATGTTAGTCTTTTTTTTTTTTATTCCCGAGGTTTCCATAATCCTGGATCAGGCCGTATTCTGAGCAGCTGCTGTGGTGGTCATGGAGGAGTGGAGAGCATGAGACTGATTCCTGTAAGTCCCCAGTGACAGACAAGTCTTCGCATTATCCTGAAGGGCCAGCCTGTAATGGTCGTGCCCAACTGAGCCTGGTTTCTCTCAAGGTTTTTTTTCCTTCACTTTCGCCAATTGGTGAAGTTTGTTCCTCGCCGCTGTTGCCACTGGCTTGCATGGTTCGGGACCTTTGGAGCTGCGCATTTGGATTTGCTCTTCAGTGTTTGGACTTTAAGCAGTGAAAATTAAACCACACTAAACTGAACTAAACTGAACTTAAACTCTGAAAACTGGACTGACACTGTTGCAATTTACTATAATCTTCTATGTTAAGCTGCTTTGACACAATCTACATTGTAAAAGCGCTATAGAAATAAATGAATTGAAAGATGAATCGTTTATTTATTTACTTATGCACACATTTCTTGATCACTTGATTCTGATTGGTCAATCAAGGTATGTAAATCCCAATAACAACTGCTTAAACTAAGAGTACAGGCTTCAGTCTTTGAAAACAATTAACTGAATATACATTAACCCTTACAGACACACACACATACACACACACATGCACGCACAAACACTAGTAATAAATAGATAAATTCTATATAAATACCTATAGAATAGTTCTATGTGTTCATGTTGTATACTGTATGTATGCAATGCCTTGTGTAACATTCTCTACAAAAGCAAAGCCAGAAATACAAACAGCAGCCTGTGATATAGCTATAGGCCAAATCATGCTATATCATGTGAACTTCTCTCAGTGTGTCACACTTAGGTCCGTGGCGTGCGAAATGGCCATTAGTCCTGAAGCCAATCTCCTTGCCCACCGCATGACCTTTCTGCTTATATGTGTGCAGATTCATGGTGGCTTATCCAGGAGGAGGAGAGCGGATAGAGCAGTAATAAGTTAATGTGAGGACAACTCACTAGATAAACAACCATGAGCATGAAAAAGGACATTAAAGAGTGCGAGAAAACACAGAGAGAGAGAAAGCGAGAGCATTTCAGTGTCATGCATAACAAACTCTAGAGCTCAAATGGATTAAATTATAGTTGAAAGTCTTACTAGTTGATGATGGCCATGCACACATTTCAGGAGGGACAATCATATTTACAGTTGAAGTCAGAATTATTAGCCCTCCTGAATTATTAGCCCCCTGTATATTTTTTCTGTTTAATGGAAAGAAGATTTTTTTCAGCACATTTCAAAACATAATAGTTTTAATAACTAATTTCTAATAACCGATTTCTTTTATCTTTGTCATGATGACAGTACATAATAGTTTACTAGATATTTTTCAAGATCCTAGTATTTAGTATAAACTCATTTTTATATACTAGTATTTAGTATGAACTCATTTTTACTTACGATTTGCTATAGTTTGCAGATGTGGTCAGTTTAATTTGCTAAAGGAGGATCGCAAAAGAACAAGGTGAATA
>CAIGQV010016735.1:13678815-13695362 GCA_903798115.1 Danio jaintianensis | reverse complement strand
ATATAATTTTTTTTGTTAGTTTACTTTTAACTCGAGAAAATAGCCAAACATTTAATTTACAAAATATCATTAATTTTCCTTTGTGCTGCTTTTGGTAGATTGCATTGATCATAATGGAAATGAGCTGCTGCATCTTTTTTCTTCAATTTGGGTTCTGTCTGCAGATCATCCACAGATCTTCACAATCTTACTGCATTTTCATAGGACCACACTTCATGCTAGTTGTCCCTGTTTGATAAACCTGGCCCATATACCTTTCGCATGACGTCTACTCAAATCCAAATGTTTTCATTGATATCAGTGTTCAGAATATGAAATTACAGTAATTCATTTTGTGCTCCTCCTGGGAATTTTCACCTTCTGATTGGAGTCATGTTTGTGAAGTGATAAAAGTTGGTGCTACCTGAGCCTGAATGATTAAAAGTGGGTTATGGTTATCCTCACCTTTCTTTAGAAAAAACACATTGTCATTTTTTCATCATGAAATATTTAATTTTCCATTTATCACTTCAGTGAGCTCGATTTTGATATTTGTAATTTAACTCTGAAAGACCTTCCAGCCTGGCATCTTGTTATAGCAACTCATGCAGTATGGAGCATGGGCCGAGGGGAATGAAACTGGGACGTGGAGGTTGGGGAGCTGTAAGAGATGATGATTGCTTGTGGTCTGTGCTGAAGGGATGAGAGGAAACAGAACATTTCCAAAATGCAATCGCATATCTGCAAGTGCTATTAGATTCATTGTCATTATATATACAGCAGTGCAAGAAGTCTTTCATCAGAGACTGTATTTTGGGATTTAGGGAATGTGGCCTGTGATGTGCACCTGAAAACTTAGAAGTATAACTTGCAGTTATTTGTGGAGACAGGTGTATTAAATGCCATGCAAACTATTCCACACATATGAGTGCACAAATAGTGTGAAAAAAAGATGGGTCTCACAGGAGGTTGTTCAAAGGCTGTGAAAAGCAAAGTGTTCATAAAATTTTAATTGCTTTTAGTTTCATCATACATGTGGAAATCCAGAGAAATGATGATGAGCTCATCTAATAAGGTCACTTGTTTTTAGAAAGTGAAAGGGACCTGTCCATGGTGCTGAAAGCAATGCATCCTACATCTAAGAAGTGGTCAATATATTAGATGTAGAGGATTTGAGTGTGCAGTACTAGTGGTGGGACTCAAGGGTCCACAGATGCAGTGGGGCTCACAACAATTATTAATTTTATTTTGAAAAAGGTAAAGGGAATGCATAGGTAGCACTCATCAAATACACTGTAGCCTATAGACCATTTCAATATGGCGATATCATTGGTACATGAGTAGTTCCTGCTTGTCGTAAAATCTATTTCAGAACTGTAACAAGAGGCGATTCAGTCATAACTATGTTAACACGGCTGTCTATAAAAAAGTATCAATATGTGGAGCTTTCTGGATTCTCGGAAGCTTTGGAAATTAAAGGTCTGAAACAGGAAATACATTAGGACCATTGTTATTGTTTACATCCTTCAAAATGGTCTATAAGAAATGCAAAAACCATAAAATTTAGAGCTTTGGAATTAGTATAAAATATTCAGTCATTTTTGATTGCCTGTTCTCATTCATTGAGTCATTGCACTTAAAAGAGGAAATGAACTAGAATATAGTATCTGCTAGAGCTGTTTCTTCATAATTTGAATCTTGGAAAAAAATCTGAAGCTGTAATAATGAAGCTGGTGCATGCTTGATGATTGTCTGTCTTTCTTTCTTTCTTTTTTCTGAATTTAAAATGTCTAAATGGTTCATTGATGGTTCATTCATTTTCCTTCGGCTTAGTCCCTTTATTCATCAGGGGTCGCCACAGCAGAATGAACCGCCAACTTATCCAGCATATGTTTTACACAGCGGATGCCCTTCCAGCTGTAACCCAGTACTGGGAAGCATCCATACACACTCATTCACACACATACACTACGGGCAATTTAGTTCATCCAATTCACTTATACCACATCTTTGGACTGTGGGGGAAACCGGGGCACCCGGAGGAAACCCATGCCAACATGGGGAGAACATGCAAACTCCACACAGAAATGTCAACTGACCCAGCCGGGACTTGAAGCAGCGACCTTCTTGCTGTGAGGCGACAGTGCTAACCACTACTCCACTGTGTCGGTTTAGTTTGCCACTAAATGGTTTAGTTTGTATAAATTAATTTAAAATGCAGACATTTTGGAAAACAGTGTTGTGCTTGTCATTTTTTTCAATACACCTTTTTTCTACAATATTTTATTAATAATGTATTAGTTCATCTTAAATACTGTAAACCAACTAAAAGTAAAAGGTTTAGAAGTATTCTTATTAGTAGTACTTTTATTAGTTAACTAATGTAATTAGTTACAGAATGAACATCATTTTAAAGTGCTGCTAAAAATGCTAATATGTTACTAAAAAAGGCATCAAACCCAAAAAATTAAGAATGTGGCACGTGCAACTAAATTTTAAAAAGTGATATTATTAATCTCCGATAAGCCTTTATTGCTGACTCTATGAATGTCTCGTTATCATTAGTCGCCGGTGTGACAGTGTGCGTTGCTCCTGTATGTTAGTGAAGGTATCAACTCACAGAAAGGCGCGCGACTCGAGGGAGGAGAGAGAGAGAGACGAGAGAGAGAAGGAAAGAGAGAGAGAGAGATAAATCTGCATTATTCCTCCAGAAGCGGGACTGAGGCAGGAGTCCGCGATAGAGGAACCACCTGCAGACCGCAGCCGCTCTCATTCTCCAGGAACGCCTCAATATGTTACGGATTTGACTCACACTGAAAACGACAGATTATTTCCTTCACACAGTGGCTGAACACACACTGTCGAGGAGATGCAACAGTTGAAGAATTTATCGATTTGTCTCATAGCACTCTTATTAGGGATGACAACTGGAGGCTCTCCAAGTGTTCAAATCGGTACGCGCGTCATTTATTTTATATATTTATTTTTTTTATCTTTGTTAAACTAGCGTTTGTTATAGACGTCAACTAAGAATTCATCAACTGTATTTGTGTGTGTGTCGCGCAGGAGGCTTGTTTCCGAGGGGAGCCGATCAGGAGTACAGCGCGTTTCGGATCGGAATGGTTCAGTTCGGAACGGCTGAATTTAGACTAACGCCTCACATCGATAATCTGGAAGTAGCAAACAGTTTCGCTGTGACTAACTGCTGTAAGTTGTCTTGTGTTTCCATATCAAATGCATGTGATTGCTTTTTCGTATTTTGAACAAAGGCAGAATTTGGCCATTTAGAATGAGTGGTTTGTGTGCTGAAGTTTGAGTGCGGCTACTGGTAGGAATTTGTGTAAAGCTGGATGTGAAGTTGGTTTCCACAGTAACGGAGACGAGGAACAGCTCCCATCATCAGAAGCTGCTTAACCACCCTATTGTCTTCGGGTCATTTCCTCGTTTTTACCAAAGAAAACTCTATGGATATGTGTCATTTTTGTTCATGAACAGATCTTTTTTTAAACAATTTTTTTTTGCTTTTTAAAACAACCATTTAAAATTAAAACACAAAATAGTATTAGTTGTCGAATCTTACTCAGATTTTCAACCGTCTATGACCTTTCACCTTTGGCCTTAAGCATGTTGTGCGCATATATATATATATAAGATTTTAAGTTATTATCTGGGATAATAGGTTGGGATAATGTGTATTTGTTCTGCTAAATCCCCAATGCCATTTATCTAAACACCTGAGGACTTTAGTAGTTGTTAAGCGTAGGTGGAAACAAATGAATTTGTCATGAAAGACGCACAAATTGATCATTGCTGACTACTGAGGTCACATATTTCTTATAAACTGCATATATTTTAAATATAAGCATATTATAATAATATTATGAGAAGTGCATATTTTGCCCCAGTTATTCACCTTTTCCATGAGAAGAATAAATTAATAAATGAATGACATTAAAAAGAAATATATATATATATATATACACACATAATCTTATGGCTAGGGTTTTTGCTGTTTTTAATATGGGTAGCCTGTTGAGCTAGAAATAATCAGAAGAGTTTAAAAAAATTATTGTGATAGAAAATCTGAATGTGATAAAAAAATGATGGAGCGTTCACATTTTTTGACCATCACTGCATTACATTTAATCAGCGCAAAACTTTATGAGATGATCGTGAATAAATGAAGCCTTTATTAAGTGGATCACTTATATTCAAGGATTTCATTTGGTATGCAGTGGGCTGTTGCTAAGCAATATTGCGAAAAGGATTATTATTTAAGAAACTCTCTTCAAGAGGTTTAGTTATTGTTTTTTAATGTTCTTTATCAAAAAGACTGTACCATATATATAAATCATTTGCTGAAAATCATTCTATAATATGATGGTAACAAATGATTTCCTTTTCTTCTCAAAAATGTTTTTTTAGAATTACTCATTTACATTGTGCACTTATAATTAAGTATAATTCTGCAATGCATAACGTATAAATAATAAAAAAAATTATTATTGTTGAAAAAAATTATAACAATTTCAGTTAGTCTAGTGTTGACAGCCAAGATGTGCATGGGTTTTGTCTCACAGAACATGATCATTTTGTCTTTTAACTAGATCAGTATTTCCTATAGTTTTCTATTTTCACTGTCTAATTCCCATTTTATTCTCCAAGATGAGTGTTGTGTGTTAACAATAGGTCTTCCAGGCATCGTTCATTTTATTTCTCCTACATAAAAACCCCTAGATGGCACTATGCATTTGCAGGCTTTATTGTTTCCATCTTTCTCATACAGTTAAGTATGTCCCTTAAAAGCAGCTGAAGAAAATGTGTCCATCAGTCATATTTCATCTGGACCACAAATAGGTTTCATTTAGACGCACATTCTAAGTGGATGTAGCATTTTACTTGACATGAAACATGTGAAGATCACATGATCCATTATGAATCACAGGATTTTGGTCCCTGATATACTGTACTGTAGATGACTTCATGAGGTCTTGTTGGTTCGGAAAACATTTGCTCTCTAAAGCTGACATTTGCTCTGTGTTGTTGGTTGGGCATGAGTCAGAATGATCTTGTCACTGATATATGACAGCTCCAGAGCAGATACAGCGAATGGTTCAGTCTTAAATAGCTCTCATGAGATAAACAACAAGACATGCCACCTTGGTATGAAATGCAGCTAATGAGGCTTTTCTTCTTTGAAGCTATATTGCTTTTAGCAAGATGTTGTGTATTTTTCCAGCACTCATCGTCATAAACTGAAAAGCAGTAAGATAGTAAAACATAGTAAGGGTGTAATGGCACACCTCTGTTTTGAAGTCACTTTTCAGTGTATTTTTGGCAGACAAGGGCAGAAAACTACTGTAGTTGTGTGTGCTTAATTAAATTAAATTATAATTCCAATTCTAAAGACAAAATACAGACACAAAACTAACTGGATAATGCCGCAAACTATACAGGGCTCTATTGCTTGCACTAGAACCTGCGCATACTAAAGACTACAGTCAACAGCCAAGTCCAAAGTATATATCTAATAAATTGATATACAACTGGAAACAGTGACATTATGTGACACTGTTTACAAACTCCACAGTTCTTTGGAGTCTTTCCAGTTGAAAAACTGACTGAGCAATTACATGAGATAACATGTTCATTCATCTTTATTGTGTGCTATAACTAGTAGTAAAGAAGAACCGTCAGGGAAATTTAAGTTATACAACCTAATTTTTTATTACGATTTTTGAACTGAAGTTTTATTCACGCATCAAATGAAACAGCATAAACAAACACATTTGATCTTGTAATTTAAGAATCAACATCAATGTGTTAAAATTAAGATGTAAAACAAAACCAGTTTCTGATTAAGTTTTGCATGTTCTGTGCTTTATTTAACCAAAAAATCCTTTGCTGAGTTTTTTTGATGCAAAAGTGCATACATTTACAATCCTGACTGATGCACTATTCTTGTACAGCTTGATTGTTTGTCATATTCAAACTTTGATTTGATACATTAAAATATGATTATAAATGGCAGGTTCTGATTTGACCATCACAGCTAGCATAGCTACTTTGCTCAAGAAACAAAAAATAAGTTAAAAAGAGTAGTAGGCTTGATTGAATTATAAAACACCCCAGCTTTTAAACATGAAAGTTTATGTTTGAATAGGGCCTCACAATCTAATTTAGTAGATTTATGATTCCTATTTATATGCATATATTTCAATTACGAAAGCAGGTCAGCTTTAGGGCCCCCATATATCTGGAAGACATACCTGGAGCATATTTGCTGACATTATATAAAATATAGCAGTCTAGTGGTAGATCAATGCTTTTAAATCTCCTTGGCATTTCTAAAAGAATAAATAATCAAATGAATGGGATGAAAAGTAAAGCATTACTATAGTTATTTGCATCTCACTATATAAAACACAAGCAAATGTTATATACAGATCTTTATCCTGATACAATATATATTCTGATTGAACAGCTTGGATATAAACTTTTTTTCCCAGAATAATTAATGTGAAATCAAATTTGTGCGTTCTAGGAGTCATTTTGTTTCTGAGTAATTTCTCAAAATGCATGTAAGCTAACAAAATTTTGAAACACTGATTGATATTTAATGTGGTTTTGTAAGTACTTTCTGTGCTGGATCTCACTTGAGCGCATTTGTGCTCCAACTAAATGCTGTTACCAAGAAATCTACAAACATAAAAATCCCAGACAAATCAGCAACCATAAATACAGTGAGGATCCTATCTATGCTGAAATACCCTTTCCCACACCCCTCAGTCTGAGAGTGAAGTCTGTTAACTAAGGGAAATAAATTGCGTGATCATGATCAATAGTTGCGTGTGTTTTAGTTCTTGTCTCTTGTCAGTACATACATAGTCGCTCAACCAACCTCCACTAACTGGGTGATTCGATCTTTTTTCAATTAAAAAGACCTGCTGTTTTTTCCTACCTGACACAGCAGGGATCTCAGGAGTGCTGCTCTGATCCGGCTGTCACACAGCAGCCTGGGAAAGGTTTTAATGCTACACTGCTGAGAAAAAGCACAGAACAGAAAAAGAGCATTAGACACTACCAATGATTTGAAGTCAGCGTCCAAACTTTATGCCACACCTGCTAAAGTAAATTAAGGGCATTTACTAGTCTGAGATATTTTTTACTGCCCACGAAACTGCATTTTTCATATTATAAGTATATAACACTATATAGTTTTTAGTCATTGTAAAAACTGCACCTGTGACAGTATGATTCATCAAGGATTTGTTGCTCATACTTCTGTTTTGGTGACTTAATGCAAGGAATATTATATATTTGTATCATCGCATGAAGTTTTGGAGAAAAAAAAATAACCTAGGATTTATTTAAGGGTTAAATTTACCACCAAAGGCAAAAGTAAATAGAGTTACAATTTACAAGACACAATGATCTTTGTAGCATTTCATTTTAACTTTAGGTCATTCAAGATGCCAGTATCTTACATTTTTATGAAGCAACATGATGGGTCTGCCCAGGAAACAGAACATTATTTACAACAATGTTATATTCAATCAATAACCTCAGTTAAATGTATTTTCCATGATACAGCAACGAAAGTAAACTAAAACTATTGTGGACTGCATTTCAGTTTTGCCACCACATATGCATCATATGAGAATAATTACATGTAATAATATTTGTTTGTTTGTTTATTGCCACATCAGCAACTTATTTGATGGCAAGATCAATACAGATAAAAACAAATTGCATAATGCTAACGACAGCTTCTTCATAGAACGTGTTTCCTGTTTCTTTAATGTAATGAGACGCATTGCTTTTTATGAATCATCATAAGAGATATGTGCTTGTTTGAACAGTTTTTCAAAAATGATAATATGTACATTTACATCGTTTAAATCTAACACATGACCTGCACTAAAGCTTACACTAAACCTTCCTTAAAACTATTGTATCCTTACCCCAGACCCTAAAATGTGCAATAAAAATGCATTTGTTAGATCAACCATACCATTTACCTGGTTTTTACATAACTTTGTGCTCTTTGGTCCTAAGTGTGTTTCACAGGACTCATAGATGTCACAAAAGCATGAGTGTACAAGGTGAGCTACTGAGCAAGTTTACTATGGAAAAGCCATACATATGAGGTACTAAATGTATTAGTTTACAAATCATTCACTACAGTAAAATTATTTAGAGGTTAAAACATTATATTGTTATCTCATAATCATAATTTGCCTGAAAAATTATAAAAGTTGTTTTAATACCTTGTGTCAAATTTAACTGAAAATTGTTGTGTATATGCACATATGGAGTTTTACAAAAATGACATTTTCCCATTGAGCCTGAGCTGGCTAAATCATATTTTGTGTTCTACCTAGGGCAGAAAGCCATCTACATCATAAACTGAATCTAAATCATATTTTGAATGAATAATTCAAGAGATGAAACTAAGGGTGAGCAAATTAGCATTTTTTTCGGTGAACTATCCCTTTAAACCATAAAGTTACAATTCCTAATGAAGTCACTAAGCAGCTGATGTGCAAATTGGTTTAATTTACAGTATTAAAACTTGCTAATATGTTATAATTGAACTTCAGCTAGTCAGACCCTGTGTGAAATTACTGAAAAGCACAGAAAGAAAAAGAAAGATGAAAATCCCTTTTGGCAACTGAAAGAGGCTGTGTTGGGCAGGCGTCTTCAGTGGAGTGCAGTACAGTGGCTCACACTTTCATCCCCCACCCCGCGCAGGGATGACCCCCATCTATTAAAAGCCCTTTTTTTCCCTGGCTGCAGCTACATAACAGAAATGGCCTGCATAAATTATCTGACAGTTCGATTTCCACTTTCTCCAGCCTTCTCGTACAGGGGGAAGCAGTAATTGTGTGCCATCCAATAAGAGCTTTTAAGGCTGAGCCGTGTGATACAGCCAAGCTTTGTCATTTTTCTGCGTAAGTCCAGTACATCATCTCATCATGACAAATGAGTCAGTACTCGTTAACATCTCAATATAGCCTCTTTTTTAGTCAGCTCTGGAGTCGTTTCAAACCTGTAATCCTTGTATCTCATGTATGAAAAATAATGTATGAAATTGTTTATAGCTTACAATGGAGATCGTGATTCAGTGATTTACAAAACCAGGACATTAGGCTACAAAACAAAATGACGTTTGATTTATTATTAGTTCTGAATAAAATGTTCCTTGCATTAGTCTATTTAAAAAATATGAATGAATCATTTGAATAAATGATTCAATGACCCGAGCATATTCTGTATGCAGTCATTTGCTTGTTCCTGAATGAATCAGTGTTTTTGAAGTGAATAAATAATTAAGCAGGTGTACTAGGGGTGGGAGAAAAAAACAAAACGATGCATCGCAGTTCTTTCTCTAAAGATTCTAAATCAATTTTCAAAAGTTCAGAATCTATTCTATATTCAAATTAGATTGCAACACTCCGGCCTGCCGAATCAGCTTTATTTGGACAGATGGATAATTACAGACGAGGCAAGGCATTTCAGATTTGTTGTGTGGCCGGGGCTTTAGGATGCTGTTCAAAAGTGAAACCTTGTCATCATAGATGCGTTACCACGCTGCGCTACTCATCTATTATGACACACTCCATTACAGATAAGTGAAGGGTGAGTAAGTGTATAGGTGTTTCCCAGTACTGGGTTCCAGCTAGAAGGGCATCCTAAGCCGAAAAGAAAATGATGGCAGTGTTTTATGATGGCAGTGCTGTCATAACTTCCAATCATTAAACAAAAGCATAGAAACTAAAAAATAAGAAAAATGTAGGTTAAGAATAGTTTTGGAATGGGATCGTGACCCCCAGAATCAGAAGCGGATTTTGAAGTCCCTAAAAATTCCCACCCCTACTAATTACTGACCTCAGACTGTAACCCACCAAAAAACAATTCTAAAAGCATTCAGTTAAAATTCCACAGCGGAATGAACCGCCAACTTATCCAGCATATGTTTTACGCAGCGGATGCCCTTCCAGCTGCAACCAATCACTGGGAAACAACCATACACTCACATTCACACACATACACTACGGACAATTTAGCTTACCCAATTCATCTATAGCGCGTGTCTTTGGACTTGTGGGGGAAACGGGAGCACCCGGAGAAAACCCACACCAACACGGGGAGAACATGCAAACTCCACACAGAAATGCCAACCGACCCAGCCGAGGCTCGAACCAGCGACCTTCTTGTTGTGAGGTGACAGCGCTACTTACTGCGCCACCGTGCCACCCATAGTTTCAAATAAAAAAATGAGTATTGAAAAAAAGTATGTTTAATAATACACTGAAAAAGCAATTAGCTACTTTACTTACATTTAGCTAGCTTACATTTACTTAAGAATTTGAAGCCAACAGGTTTACTCACTTAGTAAAGCTAACTAATCACTATAAGAGTTCCTCTTAGGACATATTGAGCACCA
This sequence comes from Danio jaintianensis, assembly GCA_903798115.1. NCBI lineage: Eukaryota > Metazoa > Chordata > Actinopteri > Cypriniformes > Danionidae > Danio > Danio jaintianensis. Next base: position 13,684,933 of record CAIGQV010016735.1, on the reverse strand, counting down.
AATCATCATATTATAATGATTTTCTAAAGTAATGACTATATAAAATTCAGCTTGCCATCACAGTTACATTTTAAAATATATTAACATAGACAAACAAACCTTTCAATTGAAACAATATTTGACACTTTATTTTATGTGTATTTTAGTTAAATAAATACATCCTTGGTGAGCAGAAGACACCTTTTAAATGTTTGAAAACCCTCAAATCAGTACGGTACCTACATCGATGTCATTTAAGACCATATGGGTGACCGATAATGATTAATTATACAGTTTGAATCTAAATATATGTGCAATTCCATAAAAGCAACCATAAAATACTCCAGTATCTGTTGCCAGTTGCCTATTTGGTGTTAGTTCCAGGTTCCAGGCACTGAATGCACCTGAGCGTAGGTTACATAAAGTACTTTCAATAACCTAGTAAACAAAGAAATTAACAGAGCCTTCCAGAGAAACGCTACCACGCTGTGCTAATAATCCTAAAAATTGAAGTGTGCATGTTTTATGGACATTACTGGGTCTTTCACAGGAAATGAAGGGACTTTCAACTAGAATCCCTCGCAGTCTGTGCCATTGTTTCCACAGCAATGAGCTTCCCCCTTATAGGAAGACTTTTCAAACACCCTGTGGTTTATCTGTCTGTTCATGAGCTTGTACACTCGCCACCGAAAACTCCCCCAGAAACAACACATGTGAGTGTGTTTGTATATGTGGGTGGAATATGATTTGTCCTGCCAGAGTGTGAAATCAACTTCAACACACACATACACACAGGAAAAATGCACACTCGATTCGACGGTCACCATGGAGATGCTGGGTTCCTTTAAAGGGTTGCATTTACATAATGGAAATTGCATCTATCGCTGTCGCCTTGCTGTAATCCTTATAAAGTGTTCATGACTGAAATTAAGCATGACTAATCATAGAGGTTTTTCTCAGTTAGTGCTTACAATGTGCATGTTTGAACTGGAATTCCTAAAAGTGAATTCAGAAAAGTGTCTGATAGTCTACAAGCTGTGCTGGTAATTCATGCTGACTGAATTATAATACAGCACTTATAAAGAGACCACTTCAAAGTTAGGATTTGCCTTTAATAGGGATGTGTTTTCCAGTAAAATGTTCATTTGTGTTTTATCTTCTGAACTACTGATAACGTGTCTTCAAAATTACAAATAAAGTGCATTTGCTTTTTCAATCTACACAAATAGCTATTATTTGTAAAATCACATGATGGAACTGATGCTTATGACATTATTAAAATAGCTACAGAGTGAAATAATTATTATAGCTCCTACTAATGCTAATGATCGTCCACTTTTTCAGAAGCGCTTCTGGAAGTTTATCACATAGGTTTTTGTGTTTTTTTCCATAGGGATTTAAAAAAAAGTTTGTTAAAGTTTTTTAAACTATAGAATCCAAACCAACCAGCTACAACCCAGCAAAAAAATTTTGTTTCTGAAAAAAAAAACATTCTCATTAATTTGTGAATTGTAAAATGACATTATTATTTCTTTTACTCTTAGAATGTTCAAAACGTCCAGATATTTAGACGATGAATTTATATTATTTTTTAAACTACTTTATTAACGTTATTCAAAACGTTTTCATAATGTTTCAGTCTTATGTTATATTAATGTTCTAGGAACATTCTTTAAAACATTACATTCCATCCACATTATATCAATATGCTAAGAATGTTTTTTTTTCATCAACATTATATAAATGTTCCTATAACATTATTTTGATAATGTTATGTGCTAACATTTACATTTGACTTTTAATAAACATTATGAAATGTTCTGTTAATGTTCTCCCCGTGATTCAGTTGAAGGTGAATCACAACATTATAACTACACTGTAAAAAATGCAGGGTTCCACACAATTCCTTTATGTTGTCCCAACACAAATCGATTAAGTTAACTTAATTGTTTTTACAAATTTTAGTAGATTGAACATAAAACATTATACTTAAATTTTTAAAAACAATTAAGTTAACTTAATCTTTTTTGTGTTGGGACAACATGAAGGAATTGTGTGGAACCCTGCATTTTTTACAGTGTATATGAATTATATGAAATTCATGAAAGTTGATATAAATAATTATGAGCATTATGAATAATTCATAATGAAACAAAGAAATATACAAATATTTATTTTAAGTTGTTGGTTACATCTATACCGTACAAACTAGATATTTCTAGTTGCCTCAAAGAGAAAACGAATGGAGTTTTACTTCCAAACTTTGACTTTTGTGCTCCATAAACACTCTTACTTACTTACTTACTTACTCCCAGGGCCATTTATATTGAAGTTGATATTTAGCCGCACCATATTGGTGTTTCGTAACATCTAGTTTTTATGAGGTGGGTTGTTGGCCCACAACGCTCAACCCCCAACCTGGAGGACCAGGACATACACACATACACTACGTACAATTTAGCTTACCCAATTCACCTACAGCACATATCTTTGGACTGTGGGGGAAACCGGAGCACCTGGAGGAAACCCACGCAAATACGGGGAGAACATGCAAACTCCACACAGAAATGCCAACTGTACCAGCTGGGGCTCGAACGAGCAACCTTCTTGCTGTGAGGCGACAGCGCTACCCACTACACCCCATAAACACTCAAATGTTCTATATGTTCTATTTTAAAGAAGCAAGTTGCTGTGTTGCTTGGCAACTGCAAATGACCTACAATTAGGCTAATGATCTATATTACTTGGTGGAGGAAATATTTATTCCTTTAATTATTTATAATAATTTAACTGCTTATTTGAACGTGCATCTTTTATAGGTCAGGGGTTTTTGAGTCTTTTCATTAAAATGACTGGTGAGGTGTTCTAAAACAAAATCTTGATTTCAATCGATTCATATGATACCACTCTGTTCCCTTCTTCATTCCTCAAGTTTCTTTCACAGCATCTGAAATGTTCAGCTTTCACTCTCTAAGCGGAGTGTCTGGCTGTTGCTGTTGCTATGGCAATGGCACGTCAATAATGAGCAAACATCAAGTCTCATGTGTTTATTATACTGGACTCCGACTTGGAGCTTCTTGCAGAGCAGTATTACCAGTGCACTGCACTCACGCTCATACAGCCATTTGCAGAATTTCCTCATGCCTGCCTGTATTTGTCACGCACCTGCTCTGCATTCAGGCTTTTTTTTTTAATTCGTGCCTGAATTTACTGGCTGTGCCCTCTTAGCTGTTAAACTAAAAGAAAAAGGAAAATCTAATTTAGACTGTTGGCACCAGTGATATTTATAAGCTTTTTTTAGCTTTGAAAAATGCCTTTGTAAATAAATGTATTAAAATTAGTTTGATTTACTCTATTAAAATGAATAATAATTACCATAAATTAAATTACCATTATTCAACATAAATTAAAGCTAAATATAATTATATATAGTTATATATCAATTCTCATTATATATATATACAGTATAAGGCAGTATAAGCCTGGAATATTCATACCCCAGGGTTATGAATAATTTCGTGTTTAACTGTATGTATATATCATCAATATGTCTTGACAATAAGTTTTGTTACTTACAACAACTATTTTAGTACAATAAAAATGACAAAAGCAATGACAAAATATATTGTATTTCATTTTTATTTATTTATATATTTTTCTTTTAGTAAAGTGAGGCACTTCTACATTAAAGTGTTATACACTGTAAAATATTAATGAAAGCGTATTTATTTCTCTCTCATCAAAAATGTTTCTGATTTTCCCAATGAGATTAAAGGTGTGTTGTTCTATTTTACCACTACTGTCATCAAACTGAAGTGGTGGGGGGGGGGGGGGGGGGGGGGGGGGGGGGGGGAAGAGTAGAAGAAAAAACGAATTAACATTCCCCCTGTCTGCTATTGGCTGAACACACAGATGGCCCCGCCCTAAACCCACATCATTGGATGTGTGTCAATCTGGTATAACCACATTAAATCAAATTCCAGTTTCATAGAGAACATTATGTTTTGAACCATAAAGTCACTCTTTATTTCCAGATGGCATGAAAATAAGCTGAAATGTGTATCATTTGAACTTTTGCCCTTTGTTTTTACGATCAAATCGTTCAGGTCAGGTCTCGAAGGTCAGGCTTTTTGTCTAGTTTACCTCCCCCTATCTTTTCAGCATGCTTGAATCGGGTCTCTGTAAACAAGCGGGTTGCTGGGGACTGAGGCTCTCTGTGTCTCCATGCAGCAGCTGCAGGAAGAGACTGTGAGAACCACATCCATCCCACAATGCTCCTCTTAAGGCCAGACACTGCAGGCAAAAACACAGCTTTTCATGCACCTGTCAGTTTAAAGCTTTGGGCTTTTCACAAGGTGTTGTTGTGAGTCTAATGTAAAGGAAACCTCCAAAATATAGTTTTAAGTATCAATTTACTGCAAGTTTCAATTACAGTACGTAGTTTTTTTCACTGTGTCAGAGTTTTATTCATATCCATCCAACAAATAAATAAATAAATAAATAGTTGAACTCAAAATTATTAGCCCTCCTGTGATTATTATTATTTTTTTTTATATTTCCCAAATTATGTTTAACAGAGCAAGGAAGTTTTCACAGTATTTCCAATAATATTTTTTTCTTCTGGAGAAAGTCTTATTTGTTTTATTTCGCCTAGAATAAAAGCAGTTTTAATTTTTTTTTAACCATTTTGAGGTCCATATTATTAGCCCCCTTAAGCAATATTTTTTTAGCGATTGTTTACAGAACAAACTATCGTGTTTAGAAATGTGTTGAAAAATCTTCTTTCCGTTAAACAGAAATTGGGAAAAAAATGTACAAGGGGGCTAATAACTCAGGAGGGCTAATAAATATATATATATTCTTTTTTCATTACTATATGCACTATGTCATGTTCACCAGCGATCAAGGACTTCAGAGATCGCTGGTGAACTACAAATCATAACGAACTACAATCCCCATCATTCCGCCACACACACCCGGTTTCCACTTCCACTCATCACACACGCAGCTGCATCCTATCACTTCTCATTGTTTGGACTATTTATACACCCTGCACCCGTCTTGTCTTTACTCAGTTGTTTGTTGTTCTCAGTTGTCTTGTTTTAGTTGGTATTGTATGGTATGTTTTGCTCATGTTATATCTTAGTTCCCAGTCTTAGTTTATTGTTTTGTTTATTGTTATTTTGTTACTTTGTCGTTTCCTGATGTCCTGTTTTTGTATGATGTCTCACCAATAAACTGCACTTGGATCCTATCTTTGTCCCGATCTCCTATACCATAACGTGACAGAACGACTGAGCCACATCATGGATCCAGCAGATGGTGAGATAATCAGACTTCGTCAGGGTAATCGTTCCGTGGAGCAATATGTGAAGGAGTTTTTGAGCTTGGCTCCGAGAAGCAGCTACAACGATCTATGTCTGATGATGTTTTTTCAAGGAGGACTTTCAGACCCAGTTCGCTCCAACATGCCAACATTTGAGGAGGACTGGGGTCTATCTGTTCATGGAGTTTGCACTTTTGTTGTCGGGCTCTCCCTTCGCTATCTCAGTTGTGGAGGAGGAAGAACCCCAGGAGAGCGAAAGGAGGAAAGCCAAACTTAAGCTCCGCGCCTATCCTCGACAGTCAAGTTCTCGATTAGTTTTTTCTGAGTCCCATGAATGGATGGCAGAGCTGTGCGACTCCCCAGTGCTGCCAAAGCAGTCGTCTGAGTCCCACAAGAGGCCGGAGCCACCACTTGAGTCCCATGAAGGGCTGGCAGAGCTGTGTGACTCCCCAGTGCTGCCGGAGCAGCCGTTTGAGTTCCACGAAAAGCCGGAGGTGCCATTTGAGCCCCATGAAGGGATGGCAGAGCCGTGTGACTCCCCAGTGCTGCCAGAGCAGCCGTCTGAGTCCCACGAAAAACCGTTTGAGGCTTGTGATTCCTTAGTGCCGCTGGGGTTCGATGAACTGCCAGAGTTTCCTGAATCAAAGCCTCCTGACCCGCTGGAGTTCGATGAACTGCCAGTGTTTCCTGAATCAAAGTCTCCTGACCAGCTGGGGTTCGATGAACTGCCAGTGTTTCCTGAACCAAAGCCTTCTGACCCACTGGGGTTCGGTGAACCGCCAGTACCTTCTGAACCAAAGCCTTCTGACCCAC
>CAIGQV010016735.1:13649530-13678805 GCA_903798115.1 Danio jaintianensis | reverse complement strand
GCTCCAGGTCCTCCGCAGCTTCATGCTCCAGATCCGCCTGAGTTCCACGCTCCAGGTCCTCTGCAGATCCATGCTCCAGGGTTTCTGCAACTCCTGTTCCTGCTCATTCACAAGATTATGTTCCAGTTTTATTATAATATTTGTTTCGGACCCTCCATGCCCTCCCCCTGTTCCGCCTCCGCTTCACCTCCCTCCGGGACTGTTTTGTCGCGTCTGGAATCCGCTCCTTAGGAGGGGGGTACTGTCATGTTTACCAGCGATCAAGGACTTCAGAGATCGCTGGTGAACTACAAATCATAACGAACTACAATCCCCATCATTCCGCCACACACACCCGGTTTCCACTTCCACTCATCACACACGCAGCTGCATCCTATCACTTCTCATTGTTTGGACTATTTATACACCCTGCACCCGTCTTGTCTTTACTCAGTCGTTTGTTGTTCTCAGTTGTCTTGTTTTAGTTGGTATTGTATGGTATGTTTTGCTCATGTTATGTCTTAGTTTATTGTTTTGTTTATTGTTATTTTGTTACTTTGTCGTTTCCTGATGTCCTGTTTTTGTATGATGTCTCACCAATAAACTGCACTTGGATCTTATCTTTGTCCCGATCTCCTATACCATAACGTGACACACTATATGTCAGAATTTGTACGTACATCATTTGCCTGACTGTATGCAACATTTTATTCTACAAAAATAATCTAAAAATATAATTTTCTGTTCTGTTAGAGTTTTCTGAACTAAGGAATGAAAAAGGAGATCCAAAATGTAAAAATGTTTGACTCTACTATACAAAAAAATATGTGTGCTAGAAATATATGCTAAATTAGCCCATATTTAAACATAGCATTTTAGAAAACCTGTAATGCAAAAGTATTTGCAATTGTTAATACAATCAGTGAACTAGGGAAGTATGGTGAAAAGTAATAGACATTTTTTAACCTACTGACCTGCAGTGTCTTGCCTTACAGCAGTAGCAGGAATCTGTCCACTCAAATAAACTTGCTTTTATACACAGAGACACGTACAGACTTAAACACAAACAGGACCAGACCGTAACAGTCAGAGCCTATTAAACCTGACCAGAACCAGCTATTTCAGCATTCACGTCTTTAGTACATCAAACTGTGAAAAGTGGCAGAGTAATGTACTGCTGACCGTAAAAAGAGAATCACATTTCTGTTTGCTAACAGCGCAAACCCTATGAAACGGTTTGGCAAGCAGCGATAAGGCGCCACTTGCAATACAATGCTATGTTGAACACATGAGAGGAGGAGGAACAGTAGAAATTATCATGCTAACAGATCAACACTTAATTAGATGTACTGTGCACGCTCTCCTTCAAAATAAACCAATAAGAAAATGAGGAAACAACTAATTAGAAATGATAGTTAGGACTTCAGGAGGAGTGTCATGTCTGGCACATATGCAAGTTATCTATGTGATTTTGGCACACAGGGTTTAAAATGAACATGCACGAGTGCCAAATGCGAGTAAAAATAGGCGTAGGCGATTATAAGAAAAAGTGTTACTCACCGTTTGGCTTGTCATTTTTTATTATCACTTCAAAAATGTCTGAAAATGTGTAATGTTTAATAAATGCTCTATGGTTTCAAATTTTAAAGCAAAGAGGGGAAAAACAAAAATCACATTTGCTATTTTACTGTTATATAATAATAATAATAATAACATTATTTATTCATTCATTTATTTCCTTCGGCTTAGTCCCTAATTTATCAGGGGTCGCCACAGTGAAATGAACCGCCAACTATTCCAGCCTATGTTTTACGCAGTGAATGCCCTTTCAGCCACAACCCAGTACTGGGAAACATCCATACACACTCACATTCACACACGCACTCATACATTATGGCCAATTTTGCTTACCAAATTCACTTATAGAGCTCTCAACTGGAGCACTCGGAGGAAACCCACGCAAACACGGGGAGAACATGCAAACTCCACACAGAAATGCCAAGTGGCCCAGCCAGACTCGAACCAGCGACCTTCTTGCTGTGAGGCAACAGTGCTAACCACTGAGCCACTGTGCCGCCGCTAATGACATTATTATTATTATTATTATTATTGGTAATAGTACATAATTTAGAGTTTAGTATAGTATTATAGAGGTATTTCTTTATTGATTAGTTACTGTTTATAATTTAATCAAAATTATAATAATTTATGTTAACTCAATAACTATTTTAATGACTTTTAATAGCCTAACAACTTGGTTTACTGTTTTTGTTGTTTTGTTTGATTACTGTTTGTGTTACTTGAATTATGTTATTTTTTTAACAACAATTATTATCAATTTAAGTGCTATTTATGCAATATTTTATGTTATTATTATTAATAAATGTGTTTCATGGCTGGTTAAATAATTCTGACTGGTAAATCAGGTTTTTAATCACCAGGTGTGGTGACCATATGTGAATATAATTACTTCATCAAAGATGGAACATGGATGTATGTATGTGTATGGTATGTAAATATTGCACTCAATATAATGTGCTAACAAGTACCTTTACCTAACAAGTCTGTGTGAACCAGAAATTGCGGAGTCTTTTATTTTGTACTTCCAACTAAAGCAGAATTTGTAGTAGGGGGTGAAGCTTTCTTTTTGCACATCATTCCCTCATAGCAAACTAATAGTAAAAGGGGTGTGGTTTAAAATATTGTGGCTAAAACCATCAAACTGACATCAACAGATAAGGACCGCCACTCCAAATGCGGAAGAAAAAGGATTACCAAAAACAATATTTTTTTTCAGTGTATTAACTTGCATTGATTAATTGTTCACCTAAAGAATAACAATGTGCGCTGGCAAAAAAAAAAAAAAAAAAAAAGATTTCACATTGACTTTAAGGAACACATTCTGAAAGCAGGCAACTTGATCACAGGTCCAGGAAATGAAAGCCCTATAGAACAGAATGTGTCAGGCACAAGAAAATAAGGCCAACTAATGAGGACAGCTAAATATACCACTACAGGCGTGCTCCTCTCTCTCTCTCTCTCTCTCTCTCTCTCTCTCTCTGAAGGTTACCTTGCTTTCATTAGACCAGAACACATTTAATATCAGCTGTACCATCAGACCCAGTGAGCTTTATTTGGGGTTTGGACCATCATAATCTTCACAGAAGACACCCATAATTTCAGCGTCCATTGCTTGAGTAAAAATTGTGAAAATTCTGTCATTATTTTGTTCCGTCACCATTTGAAGATTTTATGTTTAGCATGAAAGAATATCCTTTTCCCGCCACAAAAAATCGTTATGAAATCGTTATAGTGGTTTAAAGTATTTAGGGGTCTCATTTACAAAACGTTGTGTAGAAAATAACCATATACTTGATCTAAAATCATTCCTCAATTGTGAGAAACAAGCACAGGCACAAACGAAAATGTGCATAACCCTTTTCAAGTTTTGAAATCTATGAATCACAAATGATCTTGAATTTGAGAGCTGCAAAATGGTTTCAGGTCTCTGCCTTACAAACATCTCCTAATTAATCTCTTTAGCATATAAAAGCACAAAAATTAGGCGCTAAAGACTTTTCCCACAGCAAAGATAGTCTTCTATAAATATGAATGTTGGATTTCTGCGTACACACACTCTAAGATCCATTTTGAGCATATGCCAATTTGATAAATAAGACCTGTCGGATGCCAAAAAAAAAAGACTGTAGCTGCTTCCATGATACTATTTTCATGAGTTTTTGTCCTCTTTGGATTTCTCCAGACTCTGGTCTCACTATCATTTGCTTTTGTAAAAGTTTGAAATATCTTGGAACGAACATGCTGTCCCTTTAAAACCAAACGTTTACCACAAATATGACATAATACTTTTTTCTTGTCAGAATTGATTTATTTATTGTTTTTCTGGATTCTTTTTTTACTATTATGTATTTATTTGATTAGTTAGGCTACATACAAAATACAAACAATTTGGTTAGTCTCTGTTTATACTGAGTATTGAGAGAGCACTTTGATTATACTTTTGCTCATTGTTTGAACTTAAGACTGAGAAAAACAATATGCTTTAATATTTATGTGCAATTTATGGAAAGACGTTACGTTTGTAGGTCACGCACAGCTTCAATCAGAAAGTTCTAGAAGCTCATAATTCATGCACAGTTCTGTGATGTACAGATACTGCTTTTATATTGTTTATTTTATTGATAATTAAGTTTAAATGACATGAAATTCATTATAAGAATATAAGTTCTTATAACTAGTTCTTATCGAAAAAATGTTTTCGAAATGCACCTGCAAACTGTATTTACTCTCATGTATTGTGTTGTTGAAGATTAAAAAAAAAAAAAAAAACATGTAAAAATTGTATTTTGTGAACCCAATGTGGTGTTTTCTCCATGTCTCATCACACCCCTAAAATTTTTAGAAGAATAAATCAAGGCATGAGTACAAATACCTAAGAATTCCATCTTTCATTTTTATTTTACATTTTTTTTCCCTGTACACAACTCTTAAACGTGTCATACAACAAAGATTTTTGTGACCAGCATGAAAAAAATTCCAGCAGCGGTATGGTAGTGTTTTTAATAGTGATATTTTATTATTATATATATATTTTTGGAGCCTTGGTCACAGTTAATCACATTTGTATGAGTTTGAAATGTCTTCAGGGTAAACAATCTGTTCCTGATCTATGATCTAAAAATGATACAAAACGAGTTGCCTAATACTTGCTCCTTGGGATTAGATCTCTTAAGAGAAAATTTAAAGACAGAAAGATTAAAGACATAACATGTATTCTTTAATACCAATCAGTCTTAATTATGTTTCTTCGATTAAGTGTAAAAGTAATACTCATAAGAAATAAAATAATTAAGAAGAGCTTGGAGGCATTAGCTATTAACAGCATGAAGTAATTTGTCCACACGCTTCTCTCGTTGGAGTTGTTTCTGTATGCTAATGACTCTGTGCCATTGAAAAGCAGTCATATGTGACAGTGTCATTAATGGCTTTTCGAGTCTCTAATTCGCTCTCTGTATATGGTGGCAGCTTGCTCTTGATTAAAAGACTTTAATAAGACGTACATCTACTGTTCTTCCACACTTGACTGACTGGGCCATACAAACATTTAAATGAACTCAAGTCTCAAGTTTGTGTTCATTACAACTGCACAGACCTAGATATGGATTAAAAATAAATAAATAAATAAATAAATAAATAAAATTAATAATAATAATAATTATATATATATATATATATATATATATATTTGGAAAGCTGGAAAAATAAATACATATGTGAAAAGATTTTTTTTTTTATTATTATTATATTATTATTAAATTTTTATGACATTATACAGTTACACTTTGGTAAAATATCAGTCAAAGATTAAAATAGATTTTTTTCTGATCAATAAATGAATTTTTTTTATTTGATTTGCTAAATGCATATGTTAAAATGTTATTCAGTGCAATAATATTTTCTATACCCAAACATTGTCAGACATATCTAGAACAAGAATCATTTGGTTGCATATAAAATAATTTTAGAGATTTTTTTATGCAGTACCTTTTTAATCACCATTTTAAACATACTATAATACGACTATAGCATACTATAATTAAAAAACGTAATAATAATATAAAGTTAAGATACACTTTTGTACTTTTTGTGCTAATATGTACACTATACTGTAAGTATCAATATCTTAAAGGTGCTTAAGATAGCAATATGGACCCTTGAAATGATACTGCCTCATGTGCTTCTGTATTTCTGAGAGTGTAGGACATCTCTGATTTTAATTATTACTGAACAGAGAAAAGCCCAATATTGAGAAATGAAAAAATAAAAAAACCTTTTCAACACATAAATTAACAAACGGTAATTAAAGAGACACAAAAAGGGGTCTATTATGCTTTCACTTTAAAAATATAAGAAGATTTGCATTCAAATTTCCTTTAAATTTACACGAAGAACTAAAACTGTTCTCCTAACAGAAGAATCACTCAATACGGAGTTTGACTCAATGTAATAATTGTCAGCATTGTACATAAAAATTCCCATTATGTTTTACGGTAATAGCCTGAGGCAATTCAAAAGTACATCTTTATCTCCACTTGTCATACTTTCTCACCTATTTTGTTCTAATACAGCTGGTAATTTGAAAAAAAAAAATCATGCGTTAGATGGGAATATTAAAAGCATGTCTTGTGGATGTCATTTGCATTGAATATAATACTAAAATACAATTTGTACATATCCGAATCTGTATATTGTTCAAAATAGAAAGCCACATTTTCAACCATTGACCAGATGACCTGACCTGACCCATCACATAGCCTGACTTCTTTTTTGGCCCTCTGATTCCTAAATCAATGCATATGTTGAAACTGGCCAGAGATAAAAAAAAATTATTATTATTATTGATAATCATAAATGGCTTAAGCTATGCAGCTTGACCTAGTTTGTTTGACAAATAGTGCAGCGTCATACTTTTGGTTTACGATCTGCTGCATGGCAGGAAGAAGCTTTCATCGTAGAAAATCTATAGGTGGAGGTGACAGCCAGAAAGGTGTCTTAGGAAAAAAGCGTTGGTCCAAATTGGGGATGGTAACGAAAATAGAGCTGTTCTCGTGGGTGGAGGAAGTGGGGGAGGGGAAAATCCAGAGGCTCAGAGCCAGATGGTCATTGATATATTGAGGTGGCCCAGTTACAGTATGTTGTAGCATCTCTGGAACATGAGGACACACTGTACTTTAGTTCTACGTTTATCTTAGGGTATTATACAAGTATGATGATGATGATCTATGGTATGTGTGACACTAGGGCTCATCCCTTATTAGAAACACCGTTGCTTAAATACTCCTGAGGCTCCTGATTAAACACTGAGACAAAATTGCAGTGGTTTGAATAACAGCAGGTGTTTTTCTTTTGTTTTTTTTTAACAATCATAAAGTCATTATTTGGTCTTTATAACTCCAAGGACCAGAGATATAAATTGCATTGCACAATTTATTGATATATTTAATTATGCCATCCATCTGTAATAGTCTTCATATCTTACATCATAGCTGACTTCACATCATAGAGGAACAATGAAGTATACAGTGCTCAGATGTTCAAATTCATTTCTTGAAATCATTAGGCATTACCAGCCAAAAAGCATAAATAATATTTATTTTTTTAGTTGAAAATCTTTATGACTAAAATTGTAGATTTGTAGGTTTTAAATTTTTTTTTGAGTTCATGCACCACTGTAATTTAATAGGGCAAAATTGCAATATTGTAATAACATTAAAAAAAAAATTTTTTTAACATTGCTTATTTATTGGCTTATGTTACATTTGTAGTTTTTTTTAACAAAAGATGTTCTATAGTTTGTGTAAGACTTTAACAAGGCAATGCTTTTCAATAAAATTGTAATTAATTCTCTTTCCCCCCCCAGTCTGCTCTCAGTTCTCACGGGGAGTATATGCTATCTTTGGATTTTACGACAAGAAGTCAGTGAACACAATAACGTCGTTCTGCGGGACACTTCACGTCTCCTTCATCACGCCCAGCTTTCCCCTGGATGGAAATCAGCAGTTTATTATTCAGATGCGACCAGACATCAAAGGACCTCTCCTGAGTCTCATCGAGTACTACAAATGGGACAAGTTTGCCTACCTGTATGACAGTGACCGAGGTAAAGCACAGCACTGCATTATTCATCACCATATGAACGTGAAATACACGGGCTGAGGAAAAAAATATATAGATTTACTTCTTAATAGGACATAATTAGTGTCTTGCCAGTGGGACGACTTTCAGATGCATGCATCAGATGGTTTGTTATTAAGCCCTAATCGCCCTTATTTATTATTTTTACATAGTGTGTACTACAGCTGTGAATAGAAATGTATGTAAGACCAAATACTCAATAAATGTATTGTCTTTCAAAAAAGAGCCGATGATCTAATTCTCAATGATCTAAAAAGTAGTCATCAGTGATTCCAGTCTCACTGAACCTAATTAGGTTTTACGAATGTAAATCACTTTCATCTTTGGTGTCATTTGGATGCAACAGTGTCTGCTTTGACTTCAAACTCTGTTGTAGCTGAGGCCTGTAAGAGTTTGGTCTGTATTGTCAGGATCAGGGCTAATGCTTGCATCTTCACCATCTGTACTGTGTTTACAAGTGCTGAGGATGTCTTCCGGTCTGAAATTCAGAAATTCTGGTTCAGTTTCTGACAAATGCTGTAAGCGGTAGAACAATCGCACCAGACTGGGTGAGCTGACCAATCAGAGGAAAGTAGGTTCTCATAACGGCAGAGTTTTAGAGAGATCTTGAACACACCATTTCAGACACAGTGAGAAAAGAGCTGATGCAGTAATGTATATTGTGAGAAACTTAAAGGTCTCATGAAGTGCTTTGAAATGTGCATTTTTTATTCAGTGTTTTATTCAGGGGAAGTAGCTCTTCCCCTTTAAAAAAAAAAAAAAAACAGCCAATAGCATTTTGTTTTTATCACAGTTCTGCCAGCGAGAGTGGTTGAGCTCAAGTGCTTTAAATGCAAAGCAAATGAGAAGCATCTTGAAGGGGGCGGGGTATGTCAGATACTAGAGAACATTTGATTGGTCAGAAAATTTGATGAGAAGCTGAAGTATGAGGTGATGTAAAAAAAATGTTTATCCATTTAGGTGGAAGTGACAAACTTCAAACTTTCAATGTGTATTTCTTCTAAATGCAAATGTTGTCACTGTTTTGGAGCACACTAGCTTATAGATATCCTTATCACTGTAAAATGCTGGGTTCCACACAATTGCTTCATGTTATCTCAACACAAATGAATTAAGTTAACCTAATTGTTTTTTCAAATTTATGTGCACTGAACATAGTTGTCCAAAAAAAACAAAAAAAAACAACTTATCAACAAATATTTGTGTTGATTCAGCTAATTTTTATTACGTAGTTAGAACAAGTAGCAAAATTTATTTTTTTTTTTTCAGTGCATACTAACACCTAAAACACTTTATTTAAATTTCACAAGGACTTTAAAGAGTTTTTGACCAAGGATGAATGTTATCCTATATTAGGAAACCTCCAAAACAAAATCAGGAATCTTTAAAACACCATTATGAGGCACTTCAAGACATTTTACTTTAAATATATATGAGTAAAGTGTCTTTATTGCTTATATTTAAAGCCCTGTTTCCATTTGGTATTTACTTGCGTTTTCAGTAAGTCAGTCTTAGATAGTCAGTCCAGTGGCATAACGTTTCACTTAGTATTAATGTGCATTCAAATGCGTCTCCAGTGACCACTTGTGTTCAGATTTCATTGAAACTCTTCTCTTCTATTTTGTCACTTTTGCCAGAGTGCTCAATGCAACACATGAATACAATTGAATAAATCCTTATTACTCTGTATACAAATAGAAAGGAAATAAAGTAAATAAACAGGACATGCACGGCAACTACGATTTCAAACATAGTCCATGTTAATACAATGCAGTAAAGTATGAATACCTTGTTTTCATCCCATAAACATCACAGTAGGTGGAGAGTAGGTGGACTTTTGTTGCTGTTTGAATGCATTTGACCACATGCGCATTTACAGTACAAATGCAATCCTATCAACTGCATTTTCAGTGTCCTCTAGACATGCCCGAAAGTGGAAAAACAGCTGAAAAACTTGTATACACTTGTATTTTGTGTAATCCATTTTTAATCCGATTGACCAAACACATCTTAATAACAGGTGTAAACAAGGTCCAAAGTTAGTTCATGGAGTTCATTTTCCCTAACCTTTCATTTAAATGCAGAGAATCTGGTATAATGTTATAGATCTTATACAGTAGTATGATGCTATACGTAAGCAATAGGTAATCATGTGACCCTGGACCACAAAATAATAAGTGATTTGTACATAACCTGAAAGTTGAATAAATAAACTTTCCATTGATTTATGGTTTATTGTGAAAGAAAAAAATTTTTGGCCAATATACAACTGTTTGAAAATTTGGAATTTGAGTTTTGATTTATTTACAGTAGGAAATTTACAAAAAAACTGTTCATTGAACATGATTTTTACTTAATATTCTAATTATTTGTGCCATAAAATCAATAATTTTGACCTATACAATGCATTTTTGCCTATTGCCAAATACACTACCTGACAAAAGTCGTCGTCGTCGATCCCAGTTGTAAAAGCAACAAATAATAACTTGACTTCTAGTTAATCTTTTGGAAAAGTGTCAGAATGTTGATTTTTCCGATGAATCATCTGTTGAACTGCATCCAAATCATCACAAATACTGCAGAAGACCTATTGGAACCCGCATGGACCCAAGATTCTCACAGAAATCAGTCAAGTTTGGTGAAGGAAAAATCATGGTTTGGGGTTACATTCAGTATGGGGGCATGCGAGAGATCTGCAGAGTGGATGGCAACATCAACAGCCAGAGGTATCAAGACATTTGTGCTGCCTATTACATTACAAACCACAGGAGATGGCAAATTCTTAAGGATAGCACTCCTTCTCATACTTCAGCCTACACATCAAAGTTCCTGAAAGCAAAGAAGGTCAAGGTGCTCCAGGATTGGCCAGCCCAGTCACCAGACATGAACATTATCGAGCATGTCTGGGGTAAGATGAAGGAGGAGGCATTGAAGATGAATCCAAAGAATCTTGATGAACTCTGGAAGTTTTCCACTTCACCATGACTTTATATTCATGCCTTTATACCTATCACTGCTATGCGAATGACATGCAGCTTCACCTTGCGTTCCATCCTGATGATCAATCGGTTTCAGCATGCGTCTCGGCATGCCTGAGTGACATCTCGCTCTGGATGAGGAACCATCACCTACAGCTGAACCTTACGAAAACTGAACTTCTCGTCATCTCCGCCAACCCTAAGATCCGTCACAACCTCTCTGTTCAACTGGGATCATCGACCATTGCACCCTCCAGAACAGCCAAAAACTTGGGAGTAATAATCGATGACCAGCTAACCTTCACAGATCATATTGCCAACACTGCCAGGTCCTGCAGATTCCTTCTCTACAACATTAGGAAGATCAGACCTTTTCTTTCAGAGCATGCAGCACAAATCCTGGTACAAGCTCTGGATTACTGCAATGCTTTACTCGCTGGACTCCCGGCCTGCACTATCAAACCTCTACAGATGATACAGAATGCGGCGGCAAGAGTGGTCTTCAAAGAACCGAAAAGAGCACATGTAACACCCCTCTTTGTCAGGTTACATTGGCTCCCTATAGCCGCCCACATCGAATTCAAAGCTCTGCTCATATCCTACAAGACCACCACAGGTTTAGCACCCGCCTACCTTCACTCACTAATACGTACATATTTACCCTCCAGATCACTGCGCTCTGCTAAGAGCGTCGTCTTATGGTGCCGTCCCAAAAAGGTAAGAAATCACTCTCTCGCACTTTCTCTGAATCGGTGCCACGATGGTGGAACGATCTGCCTCTTACAACACGTTTGGCAGACTCTGTGTCCATCTTTAAAAATCGCCTTAAAACTCATCTCTTCCGTCTACACCTGACCCACTAAAAAAAAAAAAAAAAAAAAACCTTGACTGCACTTAGCTCGTATATTGTGTTTTACCTACTCAAGACTAGTCCGATTTCACTTATGTATGCTTTGTTTCTTCTTGTACTGATTGCTTCTTTTGTGAACCTCAATTGTAAGTCGCTTTGGATAAAAGCGTCAGCTAAATGACTAAATGTAAATGTAAATATTCTATACTGTACATTATTTCTGTTAGAGACTTTTGTCTCAGCAAAGTCAGACCTTACTGTCCTAATTAAATAATGAAAAATCAAGGCATGATCATATGTTATTCTGGTAAAATAAGCATAATCTAGAGGCCTTTGCCTTTCATATAAGCCACTTCTGATACAAAATGATCCACTAGAAGTCAAGTTATTATTTGTTGTTCCTAAAATTTGGATAGGTGACAAGACTTTTGTCAGGTAGTGTATATACTCATGCAACATAAGACTGGTTTTGTGGTCCAGGGTGACATGCAATTATATAGATAGGAAAATGGTTGTTGTATTCAGAATATTCATACATATTTTAAGGATATTAAGATACTATACTGTAGCTTGTCAGAAGGCATCTGCAATTAAAGGTCTGTTTTGCACCTTGAGCTGGACTGAGCAGGGGGCTACAGCATTTTTAAAGGTTTGTTTTGTGTTTGTTGGCCTTCGTTTCACAGCTTCAAGCTCCTCTGTCTCTCTTTTCCTTTCTCTCTCTCCATTTCTTCTTTGTCACCCCCTCATTCGCACATTCTTTGACGGTTGTGGAGGCTGAGCGATTTGTGGCACAAATGACAATGGTTGACGTGTCTCTCTAAGGACCGTGGTGTCATAAACATCTGTGTGTTTTATTAGATGCAAGGTTGCTACATAACAGTCCTGTGATGAAGATCAGCATGCACATGAGTCATTTATCATTTATGAATATCAATTATGCATCCATAACCCAATGCTCCGCCCCCCCCCCCCCCCCCAAAATAGAATTTGTGTGTACATTTGCTTGTTTGCTTTCGTTGTGGTCTGAATCTGCATTATTTATTTCAGATTCACGTGGTTGTGTGTCTGGGATGTAAATGTGTGTTAAGGTGCATATTTTATCACCTGTCATACTAATTAGGTCGGTCAGCGCTGTATTTCCATGGCAACCATTGTGCTGTGTGTGTTATTAATGTGTCATGGTTACAGTGTAAGAGCAGCAGCACAGCGCCTGTGGTCATGATGGATTCCACTTTTGAAATCTGACGTATATGCAAACTTAACGTCACTTCCAGCATTTCACTCCTCCATTTGTGCAAATAAAGAGGACTTTGAGTACATAATAGCATGTGTGAAGCATCTTTTAAGATAGATAGCAGATATTTTTAGATTACTTGAAAGCTGAAGTATATGAAACACAAAGAAGATAATACATACATTTTTGTATGCATTACAATACATACAAATACATACATTTTATACATACATTTTTGGAGGAATTTACTAGTTTTATACAGAATAAAGAAACACAGCATCACTTTGAAATTACTGAACAGAAATGCATATATATATAATGTCATAGGCATGCATACAAGTAATGTAACTTAGCTTAATAACTAAAACTGTCTCAGTCACAAATAATAGTTTCTGTTCAGTAATTTCAAAGTGATGCTGTGTTTCTTTATTCTGTATAAAACTCTCTCACACACACACACACACACACACACACACACACACACACACACACACACACACACACACACACACACACACACACACACACACACACACACACACACACTAAGAAATGCATCCTCACACAGCACTGCATTTTACAATATCCTGGATAACCTTCACAGATAGAGGCATATAAACTTGTTGCTGCATTAAATATATAGTACATGTTTTAGTAAAGAAATGGCTGATGGCTTAATAAAGAGTTTGTTCAAGCTTGATATTGAGTACTTTAGCAGAAAACAAATTTATAATTTATAACCATAGAAAGGCTTTTATTTTTAAACCACAGAGCGTGGAGGTGAAAGTGACTGGTGGACCGTGTGGCAGTTGTTTTGCTTATATAAATAATGTGGAGATTTTAGTTTTGCATTTCATTCAGTGGTGCGGATGTAAAGATTCAGTGCATTATTGCAGGACAGCAGAGCTCTTGGGATACTTTCTTTGACTACACCTTAATTTTTGTGTTTTAAATTTACCTCAGTCCACATCCATATCGGTGCCGTGCTTCATTACTGTTACATTTTCTAGTTATTGAATTATTGTACTTTTATAGTTGTAATCGTAAGTGAGAATGACTTTACTGGTGCATCCAGGTCACTCTCAATTACATGCGTGGTCTAGACAAAATTGGTCTCATGTTTGCTAGTATATCATGTTTGTAAGAATATAATATGTATGTGTGTGAATGAGTGTGTATGGATGTTTCCCAGTGATGGGTTGCAGCATGAAACATATGCTGGATAAGTTGGCGGTTCATTCCGCTGTGGAGACCCCAGATTAATAAAGGGACTAAGCCGAAAAGAAAATGAATGACTGAATGAAGAATATAATGTGCAGATTGTACAAAGTAACATTTATCATTAGCAGCACTGCAAATGTGAACAGCACATCAAGTATGAATGAGTAAATAAATCATGTCATTGTTTTCACGTCATTGCATATTATATGACATGATAACAGATTTTTCAAATGTATCCATTTGGCATTTACTTTTGCAGGACAATGGTGGAGGAGAGGAAATGTAGAGGAAATGTTCTGATTTATGTAGACATAGGCTGTATCCAAAACTGCCCTTTATACCCTCAAATAGTGCACTATTTGAGGCAGCACCCTTTTTTTGTGGTATCTGAAACCATAGTACACGTTATGAATTGCACTCAATCAATCCCACAAAAATGAGTGTACATGGGTTGTAGAAACAGCTAGAAAATCCTCATAATGCACTATAAGAGATTGCGTGTTGCATGAATTTCCATGCCTGATCACAAGACGGCATCTAAAGCGCAATCCTCTCAGTAAGTTTTAAAACTAAATACATTTTCCTTCGGCTTAGTCCCTTATTTTTCAGGGGTCGCCACAGCGAAATAAACCACCAACTATTCCGGCATATGTTTTACACAGCAGATGCCCTTCCAGCCGCAACCCAGTACTGGGAAACACCCTTACACTCTCACATTCACACACACACTCATACACTACGGCTAATTTAGTTCATCCAATTCACTTCTACCGCATGTGTTTGGACTGTGGGGGAAACCGAGCACCCGGAGGAAACCCACGCAAACATGGGGAGAACATGCAAACTCCACACAGAAATGCCAACTGGCCCAGCCGGGACTCGAACCAGCAACGTTATTGCTATGAGGCGACAGTGCTAACCACTGAGCCACCGTGCCGCACTCAAAACGAAAGATTTCTTCAAAAGTCTTTGCTTTATTACTAATAGCCAACTTAAGTTAAATTTAACTTTAGTTAAATAACTATCACAGGGTCTGACCATGAACACTGTAAAAAATGCTAGGTTCCACAGAATTCCTTCATGTTGCCCCATACCAATTGATTAAGTTAATAGTTTTTACAAATTTAAGTGGATTGAACATAAAATAACTAAGTTGTCCCAAAAACAAACTCAATAATTGTGTTGATTCCGCTTAATTTAAATAAGTAGTTTGAACAAGCAGCAAAAATAATTTTTTTGAGTGAAGTTGAAAATCTAATCAGGGGCTGCTTGGTGGCGCAGTGGGTAGCACGTTTGCCTCACAGCAAGAAGGTCGCTGGTTCAAGCCTCGGCTGGGTCAGTTGGCGTTTCTGTGTGGAGTTTGCATGTTCTCCCCATGTTGGCGTGGGTTTCCTCCGGGTGCTCCGGTTTCCCCCACAAGTCTAAAGACATGTGCTATAGGTGAATTGGGTAAGCTAAATTGTCCGTAGTGTATGTGTGTGAATGTGAGTGTATGGTTGTTTCCCAGTGATGGGTTGCAGCTGGAAGGGCATCCGCTGCGTAAAACATATGCTGGATAAGTTGGCGGTTCATTCCGCTGTGGCGACCCCTGATTAATAAAGGGACTAAGCCGAAAAGAAAATGAATGAATGAATGAAAATCCATCTGAGTAATTCAACAAACAACAAAGCACCAACTTGTTTCATTCACTTCTTTAAGTGAACTAAACTAGTGGACTAATGTAGGGAATAGTAAATGAAGCTACAGGAGGGTGATTTCGGATACAGCAGCACACTGAAAAAATGATTAATTGGATTTTCTAAATTTTTTTAAGGTAACTGGTTGCAAGCAATTTATATGGGCTGAATTTAATATAAATTGTTTGCAACCCCTTACCTTAAAACATTTATTCATTCATTCATTCATTTTTTTTCTTTTCGGCTTAGTCCCTTTATTAATCTGGGGTTGCCACAGCGGAATGAACCGCCAACTTATCCAACTTTTACACAGCGGATGCCCTTACAGCTGCAACCCAACACTGGGAAACACCCATACACTCTTGCATTCACACACATACACTACGGCCAATTTAGCTTATTCAATTCACCTGTATCGCATGTCTTTGGACTTGTGGGGGAAACCGGAGCACCTGGAGGAAACCCATGTGAACACGGGGAGAACATGCAAACTCCACACAGAAATGCCAACTGACCCAGCCGGGGACTCGAACCAGCGACCTTCTTGCAGTGAGGAGATTGTGCTACCCACTGCGCCACCGTGACACCCCTACCTTAAAACAATTTAGTAAATCCAATGAACCATTTTTTTTTTCAGTGTAGGTTTTATCATCTCTTCTGGATGCTGATGAGCAGTGAAGTGACTGGAGCTGAGGGTCATTTCTTTACCCTGCCTGGATCTGGCATTTCGCTGTCCGTGGTCCTGAAGAGACCCAGAGCGACACTGACAAACACATACAGCTTCACACACTCGCTAGGGCCTGTTATCAACAGGGACAGGTGCATCATAAATAACAACTCAGGATTATGATGAACATAGTAGAGCACCAGAATGCCTGTTTCAGTTTGTCTGGATCAGGCTTTTTCTTGTAGTTTGAGCTTGATTGCTCCTCATCTCCTTCGTCTTCTACAATAATAGTTGGAGAGTGTCTTCTATAATCAATAAAGCACTGGCAGTTCACAAAGACTAATTCTTCCTTACTGTGAGACACATCCATAACCTGTGCATAATCAGGATGGTTAATTAAATCAGCCCAACACCTCAAACGATCTACAAAGATCCAGCTGTGTAGTGCGCACAGAGAGACAATGAGATTATGCAATACAGCTGACATCACAGTTCAATGGGGGCGACCTCATACTGAGAAACAAATAAGATATTGAACAAAACAGAAATTGACTTCACTTGTTCCTTGAACAGATAAGTTTCGCTCAAGTTTAAGCAACAGGATTAAGAGCACTATGTAAATTAATTCAAGTAAATACATCTTTCGATCTTAATATGTTTATGTAGAATCATGATCCTGCGAGACTCAACATTACGTACGAATATATATCCACACGTGTAGCGGAATGAAAATAAAGCTCAACTTGATTTGAACTTGACTTGATATTCATCAATGAAACCTTTAAAAAAAAATTAATAAAATGGATTTATTCCTGTGATGGAATAAAAGAGGCTATACCTTAAATTCTAATTTTCCCCACACTATTATGAATAAGGAAATAGCAAGCAATTTTTATATAATGTAAAACAATGACATGTATAACCTGTAGAACTGGATTCACACTTTTATTTCTGAGTCAGAAATGGTATTCATTGCTTAAGTTTTGCTTGTAAGCTTGTATTTAAATGGCCAATTTTAGATTTAAATCTTCGGTTTCCACCTTTCAGGCAGTCCTAGATTCAGAAGTGATTTTTAGAGTGTGCTGGAACAATAATGAACTGAAGTGCCATCATCTCATTTGCTCCTTAGTCTTTAAGTGACCCGCATCAGGATTTTCGAGATTCAGAAGTGATTTTGGAGTGGGCTGAAGTAACAATGCATTTCAATCCCATCATCTCATTTGTTAGAGCTAATGTGCCTCTCTAACGAGTTTTTAATCACTTATCTCCAAGAATAGCTGTAAGTCTTGATCCTCATGTCTCGGAGCTGCACATTAAGCTAAGGTTAAACAGGGGAGCCAACTGTGCCTTGTACTCCCTTAGATTTTTACCCATGATTCATTTATTCGATCAAACCACTACAATCAAAATGCATATCTAACACACAAACCTTCACTCTCAATGAGAATCTGAGTTTATAAATCCTCTTTATAAATCATTATTTATATTAAATCATTATAAATCATTATAGAATTATAAATTGTTTACCTCCCATGTGATGGATGGAAATAACAGTTCAGTTTTGAAAACCTTATCTGTTTCAAGTCCATCATGGAGTATTTTTAAACAAGCCATACGATGCTTTTTTAAATGGAATTATTTGGTTTGTTTGGTGTATTAGAATAGGTCGAAATACCTTAATGTTTAATAAAACATATATTTTTTGCAGCAACAGTGTCACTGACCCGCTCACCATGTTGTGATTGGTCAGACACCTCAATCTGTGTGTCCGACAGCCAAAACTTGTTGGTATGGTAATAGGCATAATATTTCAAATCATATAAAGCAATTGCAAACCCAAAATAAATAAAGTACATAATGCCACTGGTTTTATATCATCATATACCAAGCCAGACTGTGACAAAGATGATGAACAAGCAGATTAATTGGACCAAAGTTTGTATCAAACAAAATCTTTTACAGTGGGAAGTTTTTATTTCATAAAATTCTCAAAACACACAGCACACACTACATCACTATAGTGTCACATAGTGTTTTCTTTTGGACAGCATCATGCTAATGTTTCAAATGGTGATAGATGTTTTTTGTAAGCAGCAGAATATATAGGAGACTGTTGGAGCTTTGAAAGATTGCAGACCTTACATATGCATAGACAAACACATTACATCTTAAAAGAAAAAAAAATAATGGTTTGAGCAGTGTTAAGTGTGGAAAGAAATGAAAAAATAAATACACACAATCAAAATTAAATTATCCCTTGTGCACTGTTCAAATTTACTACCCTTTTGTTATGTTGGGGATGAAAACATCCACTAAATTAAACTGCTATAAAAATGCATCAGATAAATATTTATAAATATTATTTTATCAGTTAATCAACCTCTGTCCTGATCAAAACTACTAAATGTTTTTAAAAAATTACAGGATTTTAAGTCTTTAATCGCCAAGTTCACAAATGATGTCACTGATTTGGTGAAAAACAAACACACAAAATGACATATTTTCAATATTTTTTTTACCTTTTATCACAGTCTTGGACATGTAAAAGATTAGTAACAACATTGCCTTTGATGCATTGTTAGATTTTGTGCAACATAAGATTAAATTTTTTTTCTCCCTAATTTACAGTTGGTGGCTGTTTTTGCCCCATTGACTTCAATTATAACCAATTTTTTTTTTGGAGTGACCTTTGCGCACTTACCTTGATGTGTCTGAGCAAATCAAAATATGCATCTCAGCTCTCAGAACTACATGGAGTAAACAAAAACAAAGACTGTGTATTTATGCACTGGCTGCCTTTTAATGTTGAGATGTACAGACTAAACAAAAACAAGGTCAGAGTGAATTGTTGAGTTTTTAAAAAATGTCAAAGCATTTTTCCAAAATATGTGTCAAAATAAGATTTGTCACCAAAAATCATTCTGCTAGCTGAAACACAGAAAAAGTTATGGCCAAATTAAGACTCAAAATCACCCCAGAGTGGATGAAAACATCCCCAACAGTACAGTACATAGGGGTTATATATCATGTATATTTCTTGAACTGGTTAAATTTCCCATATGATAAAGCAAATATACAGTATTGTTCCAAAGGTAGAAAATATATATATATATTTTTTTTTAATGTTAAAAATGACCTCAGGCCATCCAAAATGTAGGTGACTTTTTTTTTTTTTTTAAACATTAAAGAAGATTTTTTTTAGCTGAAAATCTATTTATAGCATAATTTGTTAATTTTCCTCATAAACAGGACTTACCACACTCCAAGTTGTGCTGGACACAGCAGCAGAGAAGAAATGGCAGGTCACTGCTATCAACGTGGGCAACATGAAGGACGAGAGAAAGGATGAAGCATATCGCTCACTCTTTCAGGACCTGGAAAACAAAAAGGAGCGGAGGGTCATTCTAGACTGTGAGCAAGACAAAGTTAAAGACATCATGGAACAGGTATAGACATCAATACATTTGCAAACACTAATAATATAAACAATTGCAAGTCTTAATAATCTACAGTGCATTTGAATATTTTAGCATGCAGTATTTAAGGCATTATACATTGTAAAAAATGCTGGGTTCCACACAATTCCTTCATGTTGTCCCAACACAAATGAATTAAGTTAACTTAATCGTTTTTACAAATTTAAATGGATTGACCTTAAAAAAGCGAAAGTCATGTTTTCAGTATATGTGTTGTTTTTATGCAACATATATTCAGTATACAGTACAATATTTAAATCATATCAGAAGAGACATTTC
This sequence comes from Danio jaintianensis, assembly GCA_903798115.1. NCBI lineage: Eukaryota > Metazoa > Chordata > Actinopteri > Cypriniformes > Danionidae > Danio > Danio jaintianensis. The sequence continues at coordinate 13,658,729 of CAIGQV010016735.1, read as the reverse complement.
ATGCATATAAATAAATGTTCTTAGAGCCAATGCAGTAATTGATCAAGGACAGCAAAGGAGTATATAAAAGATCTCTGCTTAAAATAAATGCTTTGTATTTTTAGCAAAGAAATCTGAAAAAAAAAATTCTTTGTGGGTTGATTTTCAAAATACTTTAGTGAGCACAAATATTATTATAATAAACGTTTTTTTGAGCATATTAGAATGATTTCCAAATTCCAAATGATTTCAGAGGGATCAAGTAATAATGTTGAAAAATCAGCTTTGTTATAAAAGAAATGTATTACTTTTTTAAAACATATATTATATTAGAAAATGGTTGTTTTAAATTATAATAAAATGGTGAAAATTATTACAAATATATATTTTTTATTTGCAGTATGTGATCAGATAAATACGGGCATGGTAGGCATAAAATTACAAAAACTTTAAATAAATTAATAAATTAATTAATTAATGTTCCAGCCCAAACAGTTCCAAAGAAAATGATTATATAAAATCACAAATCTGCATAATAATTACAAAAATATTTCAATACAGTAAAACTTTTTAAGATACACCATAACTATGAATCATCAATTAGTCTGCACAAATTACCATTTGGTGATTACATAATGGTGGCTGCACAAAGCCACCATTAGCAGGCAGAAAAGTCCTCATAAGAATAATTTTTTATTCACACTTGCTGAACCCTCAGGGAAGAGCTATTGATTTGTATTTAAGACCTGCAGAAGTGTGTTTAACCAACCGCCACAATCAATGCAGCTGATCTGGACTCTATACTATAGCATTATGCACACACACACACACACACATACAGTATACACATATACATAATAATGACCTTAAACACACAAACCTTTCAAACAGCTTTAATTTCTTTCAGTTTGACTGCCAGTGTGGATTTTGCTGTCTTTTTAAAAAATATATTTATTATGGATTACTGTATGAAAGTTATCTCTTTTTTAAATAAAACATAATTAACAGCAATTGCAAGGTACGAAAAGTCCAAAATGTGAAAAAAGAGTTTGCATCTTGCAGTTCTGACTTTTGTTGTTTACATTTGACAAGAATTTTCCTCAAATCTGAATACTCAAATTCAGACTTTGGGTTAGGGCTGTGCAATTAATCGAAATCCAATCACAATCGCGATTTGAAACGTTGCGATTAGCTAATTGCAAGAGGCTGCGATATGAATATATATTATTTTAGCTCCCCCACCCAGAGCAAATGCATGACTGCTGTCTGTGTGTGACAGTCTTACTAGCCAATTAAGTGAGAGTTGTGCAACAGAACTATGTGGAACTCCCACAATAAAAAAACAAACAAACAGGAAAGCCCAGACGAGTAGGATGATGGCTGCTTCAAAAGCATTATTATACGAATTAATATCAAAGAAAAACAGCATGTCGGTAATATGGTAATATTTTGGTTTCAAAGTCACAGACACCGAACAAACACAGGTAATTTGTAAGAGCTGTCACAGAATTGTTGCCAGCACAAGGAAATACAACAACCAGCACCTAAAAAAGCACCACAGGCGGCTATATAAGGAGTGTGATTGAGCTGAAGCTTAACAATTTTTTTTTTTTATAGCAAATCAAATCAAAATATCTGTCAAAAAAAAAATCACAATTTGATGTTTTCCCCAAATCGCACAGCCCTTCTTTGGGTGTTTATTTGCAACTATGAGAAATAAAAATACAATTCCAAGAAAAAAAGTCCCAATTGTGAGACACTCACGATTGCATGAACAAACTGTATTCTGAGGTAATTCAAAATTCAAATTCAACCAAAAAAACTTCAAATATTAGCTTTTAGTATTTCTATTGTGTTTATTTTTTTTAATTCATTGAATAAATGAGCTCTATTATTCTCTTTTCAGGTCATTACTATTGGCAGGCATGTGAAGGGATATCACTACATCATAGCAAACCTGGTAAACTCAAATGCAACACTACCAAAGAAAAACATCACACTTTTTAAAAAGTAGCAATCAAAAAAAGCCATTTCATGTTTTTAGGGCTTTGTGGATGGAGATCTTTCAAAAATCCAGTATGGCGGAGCAAATGTGTCAGGCTTTCAGATTGTGGATTTTGATGACCCTCTGGTGTCCAAATTTGACCAGCGTTGGGAAGCTCTAGAGGAAAAAGAATATCCTGGAGCAGACAGCAAGATACGGGTGAGACCTGTGTGTGTGTGTGTGTGTGTGTGTGTGTGTGTGTGTGTGTGTGTGTCTGTCTGCCCGTTTCAGACATCTTTACTAATGAACGTAAAACCTCTTCATTTAAATGCCCGTATAGTTCAGGCCATTTGCAGGAAAAGCTTGTTAGCCATTTTCTACTCCAGATAAAATGTGATCTCATCTGTCTTCTCAGCAATTTACGAAGACTAAGCAGGTGCTTCATTTCTGCGGACTGAAATCAAGTGTTTAATTTTTTTAATTACCTATAAGTCCTAAATAATTGACATTTAAAACTGAGAATTCCCTTTAAATTCTTTCCTAAATTTGAGTTGAACTTACATTGAGGTAGCTAATAGAATGGACAATTTGATTTATGTTAGTAAAATTCAAATGTATTGAATCTGCTGTTATTCTTACTAGAAACGGCTCCAATTAGGGCTGCACAATATATTGTTTCAGCATCGATATCACAGTGTTCACATCTGCAAGTCATATCACAGCAAGTGAAATGTTGAGTCTGATTTATAGCTGACCAGGAGTCATTGCAAAGTTTAACCAGAGTGAAAGTTTATTATTTGTTTTTGTTTTAAAGACCTGTGACTATGTATGCATTCAAGTTTTGATTTCATTCAAGAAACTGTGATGTTTGGGAGGTGTAACAAAGATTAATTGTATTAAAGTATTCATACAATAAAGACTATACAGTGTTATTTTACAGTTTATTATTTGGTTTATGTACCTGAACACTGTTAAACTCCCCAGAAAATGTAAAACAGGGCTAATCAAGCCATGTGGTGAAATTGTATTTATATATCGAAGAAAACAAAATATCGCAATATCATTTTTTTCCAATATCGTGCAGCCCTAGCTTCAATGAATACATTTCTAAAAATACAAGCATATGGCTTCCCTATATGTGTTATTCATTTTATATATGCATTATATTATATGTTAGAATTTATTTTTTCACAATAATTCTAGATCGCATATTACATCTAGAACTGCAATATCACCTACAAGAATACAACCCTGAAAAATAATCCACCCATCTCTCTCTCTCTTTCTCTATCTCTCTGTGTATCCAGTACACTTCAGCACTGACGTATGACGCGGTTCAGGTGATGACTGAGGCTTTCCGTTACCTGCACAAACAGAGAATTGACATCTCTCGTAGAGCTAACAATGGAGACTGCCTGGCCAATCCTGCTGTACCATGGGCGCAAGGGGTGGAGATAGAACGTGCCCTAAAACAGGTGATAAGTCATCCACTAATAGTGCCAACCTGGCCTATTTATATATTTAGAACAAAAAATCATATAAGAATCCCAGTGCTGCCACAAAATACTAATTAACTGTCATCTTAAGTCTAAAGCAGTAGGTTTCACCCATATTAGCAATCATTTTATTATTATTTTACACTCACCAGCCACTTTATTAGGTACACCTTACTAGTACCAGGTTGGACCCCCTTTTGCCTTCAGAACTGCCTTAATACTTCATGGCATAGATTCAACAAGGTACTGGAAATATTCCTCAAAGATTTTAGTCCATATTGGCATGATAGCATCCCGCAGTTGCTGCAGATTTGTCGGCTGCATATCCATGATACAAATCTCACCACATCCCAAAAGTGCTCTATTGGATTGAGATCTGGGGACTGTAGAGGCCATTTGAGTACAGTGAACTCATTGTCATGTTCAAGAAACCAGTCTGAGATGATTTGCGCTTTATGACATGGCGCGTTATCCTGCTGGAAGTAGCCATCAGAAGATGGGTTCACTGTGGTCATAAAGGGATGGACATGGTCAGCAACAATACTCAGGTAGGCTGTGGCATTGACACACTGCTCAATTGGTACTAATGGGCCCAAAGTGTGCCAAGAAAATATCCCCCACACCATTACACCACCACCACCAGCCTGAACTGTTGGCAGGATGGATCCATGCTTTCATTTTGTTGACGCCAAATTCTGACCCTGCCATCAAAATGTTGCAGCAGAAATCGAGACTCATCACACCAGGCAACGTTTTTCCAATCTTCTATTGTCCAATTTTGGTGAGCCTGTGCGAATTGTAGCCTCAGTTTCCTGTTCTTAGCTGACAGGAGTGGCACCCGATGTGGTCTTCTGCTGCTGTAGCCCATCCACCTCAAGGTTCGATGTGTTGTGCGTTCAGAGATGCTCTTCAGAGATGCATACCTCGGTTGTAACGAGTAGTTATTTGAATTACTGTTGTCTTTCTATCAGCTCAAACCAGTCTGGCCATTCTCCTCTGACCACTGGCATCAACAAGGCATTTGCGCCCACAGAACTTCCGCTCACTGGATATTTTCTCTTTTTCGGACCATTCTCTGTAAACCCTAGAGATGATTGTGCATGAAAATCCCAGTAGATCAGCAGTTTCTGAAATACTCAGACCAGCCCGTCTGGCACCAACAACCATGCCATGTTCAAAGTCACTTAAATCACCTTTCTTCCCAATTCTGATGCTCGGTTTGAACTGCAGCAGATCATCTTGACCATGTCTACATGCCTAAATGCATTGAGTTGCTGTCATGTGATTGGCTGATTAGAAATTTAGAAATTAGGACAGGTGTACCTATTAAAGTGGCCGGTGAGTGTATATATTTGAAAATGTACAGGCCAGAATAAGTATGTTGTTTTATTTATACTGTACATATACTGTGCATGTTGTGCTGAATGATGATTTAATATTTTGTTTACCTGTTTAGACATTAAGTTATTTGAAATGTTCAATTACACATACAACTTGCTTTTAATATGCTTTCTATGTACAGTCGTGGCCAAAAGTTTTGAGAATGACACAAATATTAGTTTTCACAAAGTTTGCTGCTAAACTGCTTTTAGATCTTTGTTTCAGTTGTTTCTGTGATGTACTGAAATATATATAAACATATGTTTCAAAGGCTTTTATAGAAAATTACATGACATGTATGCAAAGAGTCAGTATTTGCAGTGTTGACCCTTCTTTTTCAGTACCTCTGCAATTCGACGGGGCATGCTCTCAATCAACTTCTGGGCCAAATCCTGACTGATAGCAACCCATTCTTTCATAATCACTTCTTGGAGTTTGTCAGAATTAGTGGGTTTTTGTTTGTCCACCCGCCTTTTGAGGATTGACCACAAGTTCTCAATGGAATTAAGACCTGGGGAGTTTCCAGGCCATGGACCCAAAATTTCAACGTTTTGGTCCCCGAGCCCCTTAGAAATAACTTTTGCCTTATGGAACGGTGCTCCATCATGCTGGAAAATGCATTGTTCTTCACCAAACTGTTGTTGGATTGTTGGAAGAAGTTGCTGTTGGAGGGTGTTTTGGTACCATTCTTTATTCATGGCTGTGTTTTTGGGCAAAATTGTGAGTGAGCCCACTCCCTTGGAAGCAACCCCACACATGTATGGTCTCAGGATGCTTTACTGTTGGCATGACACAGGACTGATGGTAGAGCTCACCTTTTCTTCTCCGGACAAGCCTTTTTCCAGATTCCCCAAACAATCGAAAAGGGGCTTCATCGCAGAATATGACTTTGCCCCAGTCCTCAGCAGTCCATTCACCATACTTTTTGCAGAAGATCAATCTGTCCCTGATGTTTTTTTTTGGAGAGAAGTGGCTTCTTTGCTGCCCTTTTTGACACCAGGCCATCTTCCAAAAGTCTTCGCCTCACTGTGCGTGCAGATGCGCTCACACCTGCCTGCTGCCATTCCCGAGCAAGCGCTGCACTGGTGGCACTCCGATCCCGCAGCTGAATCCTCTTTAGGAGACGATCCTGGTGCTTGCTGGACTTTCTTGGACGCCCTGAAGCCTTCTTAACAAGAATTGAACCTCTTTCCTTGAAGTTCTTGATGATCCTATAAATTATTGATTTAGGCGCAATCTTAGTAGCCACAATATCCTTGCCTGTGAAGCAATTTTTATGCAATGCAATGATGGCTGCACGCGTTTCTTTGCAGGTTACCATGGTTAACAATGGAAGAACAATGATTTCAAACATCACCCTCCTTTTAACATGTCAAGTCTGCCATTCTAACCCAATCAGCCTGACATAATGAGCCTTGTGCTCGTCAACATTCTTACCTGAGTTAACAAGACGATTACTGAAAGGATCTCAGCAGGTCCTTTAATGACAGCAATGAAATGCAGTGGAAAGTTTTTTTCAGGATTAAGTTAATTTTCATGGCAAAGAAGGACTATGCAATTCATCTGATCACTCTTCATAACATTCTGGAGTATATGCAAATTGCTATTATAAAAACTTAAGCAGCAACTTTTCCAATTTCCAATATTTATGTAATTCTCAAAACTTTTGGCTACGACTGTATAGAAAATACTTTTAGCAAATTTAAACACAAAAATGAACATATCATCTTTGACCATAATTATCAGAAGAATACATCTTTGTTTAAAAAACTCAAAGATTTTTAACCTATAAATGTGTTTTTAAAATAAAACCTTGAAGCTTTGCGTAAGATTTTGAACCATGTCATTTTTGAAGCCCGCTTCATGCTTTTAACCTTTCTCAGAATAACTAAAAAATGATTTTCCTCTCCTGTCATATCCTTTTCATGAAGGTGAGAGTTGATGGTCTCACTGGTAACATTCAGTTTGACCAGTATGGAAAGAGAGTAAATTACACCGTCAATGTCATGGAATTGAAAAGCAACGGAGCAGTTAAGGTAAGACTTGGTCCTAATAATGCACATGCAAAGCATTATTTTATCAGTTTACTCACAAATGTGACTTTTTCAGATTGGCTATTGGAACGAAGTTGATAAAATGGTCGTCACAAAATCGGATCTCTTCCCAAATGACACAATGGGGCTTGAAAACAAGACTGTGATCGTCACCACCATTCTAGTAGGTTTTACTTGTCCAAGATATTATGAAGTATTCTTTAGTAAAGCACTGCTCTCTGAAAAGGTGTTCCCTGCTGTCTTTTTCAGGAAGCCCCATATGTAATGCTAAAGAAGAATGCTGACCTTTTTATGGATAATGAAAGATATGAGGGGTACTGTGTGGACCTGGCAGCTGAAATAGCAAAGCACTGTGGATTTAAATATCAGCTGAAAATAGTAGGTGATGGCAAATATGGAGCTAGAGATGCAGAGACGAAGATCTGGAATGGAATGGTTGGAGAATTGGTTTATGGGGTAAGAAAGGATGTAATTGAAAATGAGTGGAAAAATAGCTTTAAGCATTAAGCTCAACAATATTTCGATTAAAAATATAGATTAAGCATTCAAACGGAATTGAATCTCTCGTTTCAGAAAGCTGACATCGCAGTGGCTCCGTTGACTATCACTTTAGTCAGAGAAGAAGTTATCGACTTCTCAAAGCCGTTCATGAGTTTGGGCATCTCCATCATGATCAAGAAGCCCCAGAAGTCCAAGCCTGGTGTTTTCTCATTCCTGGATCCACTGGCTTATGAGATCTGGATGTGTATTGTGTTTGCTTACATCGGCGTGAGCGTGGTGCTTTTCCTGGTCAGTCGTTTCAGTCCATATGAGTGGCACACAGAGGAATATGAAGACGGCCAGATCCAGACCAACGAGTCGACCAATGAGTTTGGGATCTTCAACAGTCTTTGGTTCTCTCTTGGAGCTTTTATGAGACAAGGATGTGATATTTCACCCAGGTTTGTTCGTGATCTTGATTTCTTCAAGAAATGTTGAATTTGTAAAAGATTTGAATGCTTTTGTATGTAAAACAAAGGTTAGATTTGCAGTCAATTCAACTTTAGATTGCTTAGGGTAAGCTTAGATAACAACAAAGTTTTATCTTTGGATTTAAAAAGTGTTGAGATACACAGTTGTCAAAATTATCCCCATTCATAAGGATCTGTGAAAATGACTAAACTCACTCTAATATACACACCAGGCCAGTAGATAGTGATTTTACTGTGTAAAACATACTGCACCTGTGCATTTACAGTCCTGTAGTCCACCAATGCTGGTTTAGTAGTTAGTAGTCTTGCAAATGCCTTTAGACTGAAGATGTACTATAATGCACATATGCATTACGTCAGTTTTCACAAATTTGATTTTTTGTAGTTAACATGGAGATGGAATTTTATTGATTTAATGCTGAAAGTAATAAATATACCACAGTAAAATATATACATATTAAATATTATTTACTATCCATCACAGTCTCAATATAGGTGTCATAGATCAAGCTATTCTCTCAAGATCAGCTATTCTCACAAATACCTTAAAATCAATAAAGAGGCATCTGTTCAGACTTAGAGTTGACTTATTCACACTGTAACATCTTTTAAAAAATTATACATCACAGTCCCATTGGTTTGGATTTGCATGTTATATATTGTAAAACATGTATAGTTAAAAAAGAAGGCAGTTGATTTTTCCATTAAAGTCATTTTGTTTTCCATGCAGCCTGTTAGCTGAAGATGACATTGTTAACTGTGATAATCATGCTTTCATCCTAATAAACCCCACTGGACTTTTTTTCCACTAGGTCTCTTTCTGGCCGTATAGTTGGAGGAGTCTGGTGGTTTTTCACCCTGATCATCATTTCTTCCTACACGGCTAACTTGGCTGCCTTCCTAACAGTGGAGAGGATGGTGTCTCCAATCGAGAGTGCAGAGGACTTGGCAAAGCAAACAGAGATTGCTTATGGAACATTAGATTCTGGTTCAACAAAAGAGTTTTTCAGAGTAAGACATTCATTTTTATCCATCCCTCTAATCCATTTGCCTACATTTTCTTTATTTTTGCACTTGCAGTTTGTTTTAAAATATGATTTGAAAGAACAGATTAAATGGCAAGTTAAATGCTGAACTAAATGTTAAATTTCAATACTACTTTGGCAATGTTTCCACCTGGTATTAACATGCACTTTCAGTGATCCAATCACAAGTGGTCCTGAGACACAACTCCATTTCCACCAGACATTATGAAGCTTTTGAATGCATCTCTTGTGACTACTTTTGTTCGGATTATTTTATCACATAAGTGCGGCTCAGGGTGTCACACAAGTA
>CAIGQV010016735.1:13612030-13647030 GCA_903798115.1 Danio jaintianensis | reverse complement strand
TGTGATCAAGCACACTTTTGATTAGTGGGAATTACCCAATTTAAATAATAATGACAAAAAAAAACTATTTTAGACAGACAATGCACAGACAAGCATGAGATGCCTTGGTGAGATTCTTTGACTAATGCCTGCAGAGCTACTAATATCTGGTACCATCCACTGATAATTAAAAAGTAATGCATGCCACTTTTGTCAATCATATGCACTTTTTGTAATCTCTGTAACACAACCAGTGGTCTCCTTTCAGCTTCTCAATCTGAGAATTACAGATCCTGCTATTACTTGCAGACCTGTGCCAAGTTTAGAATAGCAGTTCTCAGACATTCATATCCAGCACATACAACGAAAGACTTCAAATTGTTCATTATTTCTCTCAGGTTACTCGTAGGACCATCTACAAGGGTGTCCAAGATTTTTAAATGTCTTTGTTTCATTGTGTGTTAAGCTGTTTGGTTGTGTTTTGTCAATTGTAATATTGTGGTATGGTGTGCTTTTTTAAATGATTTAATTGAAATGTTTATGTATGTATGTACTGTATGTGAAACCTGATACATCATGCTTTGCCATGTTTGCACTTTTATAATACAACTAAAAGGGGTGTATACTGTAATACAACACTCTCAGAAATACTTTCAGTAATAGTCAAGGCATCACCTTTTTGTACTCAGATTTTAAGCCCATTCACTCTACAGTACTTGCAATGCCTCAAACAATGTTTAAAAGCTAATATTTTAGGGAGAACCAGCTGATTGGCATGAGGGGCTCCTAATGGAAGCTGGAGTAAAGCAATGATTTGGCCAGTTAGTGATTGGCTCCTTTACTGAGAAGGACTTATTCCTCAATGTTACACATTCTTCACATTCAAAGTATTGGGAGTAGACTGTTCTTTTGTTTCTACAGACTTCGGTTCACACTTGTGTTATAGTTTTGTTTAGCAAAGTCATCTGCTGTTGTCTATTGAGATATAGATATTAGAAGCATAAAACTATATTAGCAGGTGAACAGTCAATTTAGGGTGCGTCCACACCTGGCTCATTTAGTTCAGTTAAACATACCAGAGTTTGTTTGCCTTTCTGGTACAGTTTGTTTGGGCAGATACCAATCATACTCGGTTGCACAAAAAAGTGGACCAAACAAGCGTAGCGAGACCTGCTCGAAAAATCCTGGAGTAGTTTGTTTGTAGTAAGAACGTGAACCGACTGAACTGACCCAAATGCAAAATGTAGTATGTTTTTTTTTTTTTTCAGCTTCAATGTGCATTCTGTGAAGAGAAAAGGTGTTTTAACACTTTACCGAAATTATGGCAGGTTGTGGACAATGTGGAGTTGTGAGGAGGTCCATACTGCCTGCTGGCTTTTCCTCCGCTCTACTCTTACTTTTATGTGTTGCGGACATGTTTCCAACGTGTTAATTCTGAGCAATTAAAATGCAGTTCAGAAAATTAGTCTAGCCAACGACTAGTTTTTTGGTTCATTTTAACTGATTCGGATCAAAGCAGTCGATTTGGTGTCAAACTGAACCAAAACAGCTAAGAAATGCCACAATGTATCATTTTTAACCTTGGTCTGGACCAAAAGAAACATACTACAGGTGTGAAAGCACCCTTAAACTTCAGTGTTCATGGACTGACTTTGACTGTTCCAATATGGCAGACAGCTTACATACAGAAACAGCCACCAATGATGCATCTGTATCTATATTTATCACCACAGACAATATTCAGTTAGTTTTATAATATAGGTGGATTTAGTTCGTAAGTTTTACTTTTACCTTATTTGACACAAAACATTATTATATATATATTTTTTTGGTAACCTCAAAATATGCATAAAGTTCAATTGTTGTAATTAAAAAAAATAACTTGTTAAATAAACAATTTAAATATTTATTACATTTTACATTGCACATCACAACTTCTTACAGTACAAAAATAATTACAGACAAAAATAAATTACCGTCACACAAAGTCATTCTGTATCCGTCTATGTGTCTGTGTTTTCTACGTGGTCATGTTGTGCACAGTACAGTACACTAATATTTGCAAAGAATATCTAAATAACAGCCCCTCTCCCTCAGAGACCTTTCTGTAGGTGTGTATGTGTGTTAATCTCCTGCCTTTTACCCAGAATGCCTGTCATCTGCTTCCCCCCGTGTCTAATGCTATGCCTTCCATCCAGATGCCTCTCTTGAGCATCCCTTTAAATGGTCCTGTAGGCTCTGACACAAGTGTAATTCATATCACAGCTAAGCATAGCACATTAACCCCTGCTATAAATGTGAATTCAACAAAGAGAATATTTACTACAGCCATTAGCACATGGAACTGTAAGAACTGTGATTTAAAAGAGCATTATTGCTTTGGTAGCCATCTCTCAAGAGAATGTTAAAGGCTTTAGTAAATCCATCCCATTCGAGCAGAATTGCTCAATGCCCCCCATTGCATTGCTTCAAGGGCACATTAACCAGCAGCAGCAGCAACACAGTTATTGTTTAAACATTACTGTCCTGAGCTGTGCATTTGTATCCACATAGACGTAAAACTGCCACTTATATATTCTGTTATTTCTACATTTGAATGTTTAATACTGAGATGGTGTGCTTTCCCCGAGCACTGACCCGTGTCTCGTGTGCATTTTCAGGAGAAGACCAGCGCGCTCAGCCTGAGCAATGTGGCTGGGGTCTTCTACATCCTAGTGGGCGGCCTGGGCTTGGCCATGCTGGTGGCCCTGGTCGAGTTCTGTTACAAGTCCCGAGCCGAGGCCAAGCGCATGAAGGTGGCAAAGAATGCACAGAATATTAATCCCACTTCCTCGCAGAATTCACAGAATTTTGCCACTTATAAGGAAGGGTACAACGTATATGGGATCGAAAGTGTAAAAATTTAAGGGGGTAGGATACGCGGCCGTCATTTCAATCTGTCCCGTGCACGCTTCTTTTGGCTTCCCATCTGTTCCATTCCCTGAATGTTCTAGTGAATGAGGAGGTTTGGACCGTAAGCTGGATCGTATGTACTGGTGTTCCTATAGTGATAAAAAAGAAAAAACTTCCTTTCTCCACCTCCGCTGCACATATATACAGGAGAAAAGTTTTTTTTGTACATCCCGTGTGACTTTGGTCATCCACCTCATTGTCATGTATGACTGTTGTTATATCGTACATCTCTATAGGAAGCTTATATCCGCTATAGAATAAAAAAAAGATTTAAATGCGTCTGTATCTCACAAATAAGACTTTTTTCACCTACAACATATAATCTCACAGTTGCAACACATGCAATTCTGGAAAAAGTTTCAAATTCTAAAACAAAATTCAAAGCCAAAAATGTGGATTATAAAGTAAACGCTCAAAGAATGACTTTAGCTGTTTGTTCAAACTACTTATTTAAAATGAGCTGAAAAAACACAATTCCTTTGTGTTTTTTGGGGCAACTTAATTGCTTTATGTTCAATCCACTTAAATTTCTAAAAACTTAATCGACTTGTGTTGGGACAACATGAAGTAATTGTGTGGAACCCGCACGTCATGATTTTGCCAAGAACGATGTGATCCTGGATTAACATCAATGTTGATCCTGGAACATAATTTTTGTTCGAAAATGAAATCCATACCTATTCCTTACCCCTAAACCCAACCATAACTGTAAATTATTCCCAAAATCAGAGGGGAATAATAGTTTGATAACAATCATGTTGAAGTATATAAACCTAACTGTAAGCCTAAACTTAACATAAAATTTAAACGTATCCTTTAATTCTGATTGGCTGATTGGAATGTTGTTCCAGGATCATCATCGATGTTAATCCAGGAACATGTCCTACTTGGTGAAATCAGGTCGGCGGTGGAAACCAGCATTTTTTACAATGTAGCATGTCACTTTTCAGACATTCTGCTGCCTGATAAGTGCAGATTCAGCAGGTTTAATCAATGACAGTGTTACTGACGGTCTGTGAATATATTTAAGGCCTATTAGAGAAAAGTTAGAATTATGAAATTTTACTTGATCGATCAACATTTAAAATTGTAAGATTAACTCTTAACTGTCACCATACTTACTGAGTTCACAGTTGAAAGTAATATATAATATTAGACCAAATATTATTATATTAGAAGTTTAAATTTAAAAAAAATTCTTATACTTGTGGCAGAAAAAAATTGTTAGATATATGCTAAAAAAACTTTTGAATTAAGAATTGTACTAAGATGAACCGAGAATTTTAAGATGTAAACTCGAGCATAAAATTGTCAGAAAAAAAAAATCTGTATTCTAAGGGGGGGAAAAAAGCAAGATGTAAACCTTTGTAATTGCAATATACATTTTTAGAAAAAGAAAACCCTCTGAATTATGAGATACAATCCTGCAATTGTGAGGAGAAAAAAGTCTTGTTCAACAAAAGTCATCATTTTAATGTAAAACGTTATAGTTATCCTAACATTTTCAAATATTTTACTCAGCGGTGGACCAAATAAAAAAAAAACAAGATGTAAACTTCAAAATTGTGAGATGTAAATTCAGAATTGCATGAAAAAAATAAACTAATTATAAAATCCTGTTAGATGTAAACCCAATTAAAAGAAAAAAGTCACTAATTATGAGATGAGTTGCAGTTACCTTTTATTAAACTTTTTATTCCATGGCAGAAACAAGCTTCCAAAGCATCTCCCTCATTCCCTGCTTGCGATATGATTTTTCTAAATGGTGCTCTCAACTTTGCTCCTCATTTTTTATGTTCCTCCACCACATCAACTGAACATCTGCATTTTCAACTAAACATTTTAAAAATAAGCCTGAAGCCCTTTCGCGGGACACACACTAACTGTCCGCCCTCTCTCTGTTTGGTGTACGTGTGGGCGCGTGGATGTTTGTTTCTCCGTTTGCGTGTATGTGCGTGCGTGTGTGTGTTCCAGGTGACCTTTTCGGACGCTATGAGGAGCAAAGCGAGACTGTCTGTTACTGGGAGTACTGGCGAGAACGGACGTGTGATGAGTCCTGAATTCCCCAAAGCCGTACATGCAGTGCCCTTTGTTAGACCTGGTGTGGGAATGAACGTCAGTCTGACTGATCTCTCCTGATGGATAAGAACCTGCCGAGTGCCTTACACAATGGTTTTCAATAGAGCGCGTTTCATTCTCTTTCCTGCCGCTCTCTCCCTTATCACTCGTCTGAATGGAGGATGGAGGCCTCATTTGATGTCATACAGACATAATCCTTCCTTGGCCCTTTTTAACAAAAGATGCACTCTCTACTATTGGACTGACATAAAGACACACTCGCTTACCGAGCTGATGACATCTATCTATCCCCCCACCCAGCCCCCGTAATGGATATAAACTTGAAAACTCACAGAAGCTCTGAGCGGGAACGAGAAAAGTCAATAAAGTCTGTCTGTTTTCGTAGCTGACGCCATCTGATGTCTATTTCGGCTCAAGCACACTTTATCATCATCTGCTTCAGGATGTGAAATGTCTTTTTATTAATAAAACCGATGGGGGGAAAAAATCTCTATGAAAAAGTATTTTTATGTATTTTCACAGAAACGGCTTTTAAATAAACCTGCTTACATACCAGTTAATTAAACCTGTACACATACTTTTAAGAGCTTAGCTACTAGTTTCACATTTCAATGCCAAATATGTTGCTTCTCTTGTAATTTATTAGTCCTCTTCTGGTATACTCATTAACATTTTGGTGTTAATATGAAATATCTAGCAATGCTTGACATTTGAAATCTGTTTGAAAAAGTGGGTGCCGCGGTTATGTTTTCTTACTTTCATCTACTTGTTTGGTTTCAAAAATCTGTTTGTAACTTTTGTTTATATCAAGAAAATCAGGGTAGCGGTTATAATATGTAAAAAAAGAAAAAAAAAGAAAAGAAAAGAAAAAAAGTGTTTACAATATGAACATAAACAAATACCTATTGTATTATTGCATATGTTTTGCTGTGAGATGAATAGAAGCATACACATCAACAAAATGCTCTGTTAAAAATGCCAAATAATTAAGTGTGCCAAAATTATTGATAAATATAGTCATATATTAATCTGTCATCAATGTGAATGTAGTCGATACATTCTGTAAGTTTTGTTACTAAATGTACAGTTGGATGGTATACACAGTGATTTATTGAGGATCTTTTATTTATTTTTTAGTTTGTTTTGTTGGCTTTTCTAAAATTTTCACTCTGTAACTTAAATCTGGTTTCCAAGCCTCTGGTTTTAATACATTATTTTATAAAAGATGAGAAATGTCATATCCGCCAATAGACTTATTCATCGTTATTTAAGACACCTACTGCACCACAAGAGAATATTTTGTTTGGTAACAGTTTTATTTCCTATAAAAGTAATGGCAACTATAACAAGTGACATTAGATATTGCAATAAGCCAAGATTTAAAAACAAACAAACAAAGATGTCCCCAATGCAACAATTGTGGTCATCTTTGTATGATTTCTTTCTCTTCTCACTCAGTCTTCCACACTAGACTGAGAGACAGATACTGGATAACACTTCTCATTTTGTCATAATATTAGTTGAACAAGTCCATGTGATTTTAAAGACTGCTCTCTGCCATTTTGTAAATGAATGTGTGCCAACTTGTTTATTTTTTGGGATTCTTTCTAAATAAAAGCTGACTAATAGTCTTATGTTTTGACTGTATCAATGACCAATATTATATAGCAGACTTCAATGTGAGTAAAAGTCACAAAATTCACCCTACAAGCAAGACATTTCAAGTTAACTGAGAAATATATGATAATAATCTTGATCTTTCTGAAGGAAAAGTCATTTTCGCATGATTCTTTTTCAAGCGTTTCCAGTAATCACTGACAAAATCACTCAATCAAACACATGGACTCAATCAAAGATTCCAATCTTCCAAATAGATAATTCATAAAGTGATTCAATTCGTAGCCGAAGGGAAGTGAGAGAGGAATGGAGAGGTGTTTTGGTCATAAATAATCATGCTGTGACGTCTCTGCATTGGTGTTAATGAATGTCACACATTCGGAGATGACAGATACCCTCCCCCCCTGCTCTTCCTACATAATCCCCCTTCCATCTTTTGCAGCCCATATGGTGCCCAACACTTCTGGAAACTTGCATTTAACATTTCGTCTAAGATTTAGTCTGAAAATATTAAAAGCTCCTTGGGCATTTAAACACAGGTACTTGGTTATTTCAGAGGGCACGTTAGAAATCAGATCATTCTTTTATCGAATTCCACATTTCATGATCTGAACGTTTGCATTTTGGGACACTTCAATTAAGCTCCATGCATTTCAAAAGCCCTTTGATGGAAAACCAAATACCAAATATCTGGCTTGGGGCTCAAAGCTTCTTTTTAGTGACTTTATACCTAGTTTCCAAAGTAGCCAGCTCATTTGACCAATAATAAAACAAATACTTTTGCTGCTTGTTCAAAAAACTTATTTTTATTTTATTTTTTTAACTTACTAAAGTTTTTTTGGGGGGACAACTTAATTGTTTTATGTTCGATCCACCTTAATTTGTAAAAATGATTAAGTTAACTTAATAGATTTGTGTTAGGACATTTTACAACATTTTTTACAGTGCACTTACAATTTTTTTTGATTAGGCTGCTTTATTTTGTGCTTTATTTTTGGGGATCTGCATGACAGCAAAATGTGTGATATTCAGTCATGTGATCACAACATTCATGCATTCATTTTCCTTCGGCTTAGTCCCTTTATTCATCAGGGGTCACCACAGCGGAATTAATCACCAACTTATCCAGTATGTGTTTTACACAGCACTTCCAGCTGCAACCCAGTACTGGGAAACACCCATACACTCTCACATTCACACACATACACTGTGGCCAATTTAGTTTATTTACCCATACCGCATGTCTTTGGACTGTGGGGGAAACCGAAGCACCTGGGGGAAACCCACGTGAACATGGGGAGAACATGCAAACTCCACACAGAAATGCCAACTGGCCCAGCCAGGACTCCAACCAGCATTTTTCTTGCTGTGAGGCGACAGTGCTAACCACTGACCCACCGTGCCACCCCGTGATCACAACATGGTAGCCCCAATCAGTGTAATGCTGCCATGCCTTCACACATACTATCGGAATTCAAATAAATATTTCCCTACAGCTAAAAAAAAACATGTCATAATTGGCCTCTTAAGTCGTACTTATACTGGGATGCCCAAATTGCCAAGTTGAGCCTCATAAACATTAAACAGTGGAGTGGCAAACTGATTGCTGCAGTGCCTTGTGTGTGTTTTACCACAACAGCTGTGGCATTGGCTTGTTAAAGTGTTGTGCATCTAAATGTGTATATTTGTGCATACAAGTAATTATTTGATGCATATTGTACGTTTTGCCGGCAGCTAGCTCTCTGCAACTCTCACACAGTCGCCCACTGAAGCTAAGCAGGGCTGCGCCCGGTCAGTACCTGGATGGGAGACCACATGGGAAAGCTTGGTTGCTGCTGGAAATGGTGTTAGTGAGACCAGCAGGGGGCGCTCAACCTGCGGTCTGTGTGGGTCCTAACGCCCCAGTATATTGATGGGGACTCTATACTGTCAGTGAGCGTCGTCTTTCGGATGAGACGTTAAACCGAGGTCCTGACTCTCTGTGGTCATTAAAAATCCCAGGATGTCTTTCGAAAAAGAGTAGGGGTTTAACCCCAGCATCCTGGCCAAATTTGCCCACTGGCTTCTGTCCATCATGGCCTCCTAACCATCCCCATATCATAATTGGCTTCATCACTCTGTCTCCTCTCCACCTCAGCTGGTGTGTGGTGTGCGGTCTGGCGAAATATGGTTGCCGTCGCGTCATCCAGGTGGATGCTGCACACTGGTGGTGGATGAGGAGATTCCCCCCAATGTGTAAAGCGCTTTGAGTGTCCAGAAAAGCGCTATATAAATGTAAGGAATTATTATTATTATTATTATTTTACATGAAGTATGTATTTGACCATAATTCCTAAAAATCACAGTGAAAGTAAACACTTGCTACAAAACTACAAACTCAGTGCTACAAATTCATTAATTAGCCTTAAGAAACAGGAAGGTAGAACCTTTACAGTAGTGTATTAAGGCAGCAAAGATCAGAAGAAATAAAATGAAATTCTTAAACAATGTTACAAAAATATATAGATAAAATATTTAAAAATATATTTCTCATTACCTGCAAAGTTAAAAAGGCTAAAAGCAGGTAACTCTTAACTACATTTTAAAGAACATTCTCATAAAAATGACAAAAAAAATGTTAACAAACATTTAACAAACTTTTTAACAAGGGAAAAACTATATTGTGCACATATACAGTGCTGGTTCTGTTTAGACGTCCTGTTTTCTATAAGTAAAGTTGTATTTGACAATGTTTATAAACTCTCAGTACAAGAATAAAAGTTAACTGTAAAGTTAAAGTTTGAATTATTAGAATAAGTTCTGTTGGTGAAAATAAAGCATTAGTATATGTTGAGCAGACAGTCTACTAACACTTTTTAAATAAACTAACATCTACTATAGTCAACAGAACTTCATACAATAATCTAAATATGTAGTGCAACCCAAATAATATACCCCTAATTGATCAATGGTAAGACTTACAGCGCATCGTCAAAAGGCCTTTAAAGATTAATTAAAAGAAAAAAGCAGAGTCATCTGATGCACAAACAAAAAAAGGGGAAACATCCGACAGGAAACACTGGCCTTTGGGTTATCTGCAGCATTTATAAGTCATTAGGTCAATGATAAGACCGGGGTTGGAGGGCTAAACTCAAAAACCCACCGCTGTTCTCTAAGATGACTATCTGCGCTTCAGCCTCCCCCTTCTGCAACTCAATCAAAGCCATCATTGATAAACTCAAGCATAGCACAGCTAGATGACAGGAGGAAGAACAACAGAAACTGCCCTGTATATGCCGGCGCAGACATCAATAGCTCAAACAGCCTCACCTTTCATCTCACTGCTCTCATTATGAAGCCCCAAAGCTATTTCCCCGGGCCTGCAGAGGAACCAGAGAGTGGGCTGAAAGAACACGATTACAATTTTACAAAAAAACATACGCATTATTACATGAATCAAAATTGGGGCAAGAACATTTCCAGCAGTAATCCTAATAATCCCAAATTCAAAAAATGTGATTGTGCTTTAAGTAATACAGCAAATCGGTGCATAATTTAAATACAAGCTTTGGTGTAGGACATGTAAATACTTCTGTTTTTACATATTTATATGGATGAACTTGCATCAAAAAACAAAATGATTAAAATATGAGCTCATATACCGATTAGCCATTAAAGTACGGTGATGTAACATGACCTCAAAATCTCTCCATCTAAAACTATATCCTTCGGGTTTTGATTGACAGCTCATTGGATTTAATTTGAATTCACAATTTTGCCCTTCAATGGATTTTGCATATGTCACCCAGTCGAGGGAGAAAAATGTCTTTGAAATTAGGGTCAGTGGCCAAAGTCTTATTACAAAATCATTTGTATTCATCAACTACAATATTTCCATTTCTCCAGCCCAGAGATGCGATTAATCAAGACAAACTCTGTTCTAGTTTTTCAGCACATTTCAGATCAAAGAATTCAAGGACAAAAAAAAAAATCTGGAAAGATGGTTTAACGTACATATTTCAAAATCACTGCCAGATTATAGGTGCTTCCTAATAGAGTGGAACAGCACTCGCCCACTTATTTCATAGTCAGAATTACAAATTGAGAGGGCATTTCAGTGAACATTTTCTACTGGGAACTTACAACTTCTGAGTACAAATGAAATGCAGTATTAGACTCTTGAAAGATTATGTATGCAGCAGGAAGTACGTGTGCATAAAAAGGGGCTAATTGCCTCGTCTAGGTAACTGAAAGAAAGAAATGGTTCTGACTGAAATCTGTGGCCATACCACGAAATTCAGTCGATATTGATAACTATTACAAAAGTCAAATCTTTATTTCAATCTCTATCTCTTTAGTTAAGTGTAAAAGATTTTTGCTTGTGAATGAAAGTTGTATACAAGACGGCAATTGTTAATTTAACTCAATATTTTATTGTCAGATCTTGACAAACACATCAAACATATGAACATTTTACAAATCTGAGGTATGATGTGACAGGTCAGACTAAGTGCAGTTCAAAAACCCCTTATGAGCACAATAACAGCAAGGACCTTGACGTCGCCCGGTATGGCGCAGCCAGGGCCCCACCCTGGAGCCAGGCCTGGGGTTGGGGCTCGTATGAGAGCGCCTGGTGGCCGGGCTCAGCCCGAAGGAGCGTTGTGGGACTATCCTCCTGCAGGCCCACCACCTGCAGGGGGAGCCGTAAGGGGGCGGTGCATTGTGGAACGGGTGGTGGTCGAAGGTTAGGACCATGACAACCCGATCGTTGGGCACAAAAACTAGCTCTTGGGACATGGAATGTCACCTCACTGGGAGCCCGAGCTTGTGCGGAAGGTGGAACGGTACCGACTAGAAATAGTTGGGCTCACCTCCACGCACAGCTGGGGCTCTGGAACTCAACTTCTTGAATAGGGTTGGACTTTCTTCTACTCTGGAGTTGCCCACGGTGAGAGGCGGCGGGCTGGTGTGGGCTTGCTTATAGCTCCCCAGCTTATCCGCCATGTGTTGGAGTTTTCCCCGGTGAATGAGAGGGTCGCCTCCCTGCGCCTTGAGGTCAGGGATAGGTCTCTCACTGTGGTTTGTGCCTACCGGCCAAACACCAACGAGTACCCAGCCTTCTTGGAGTTCTTGGGAGGGATGCTCTGTTCTACAGGGACTGTTCTACTGGGGACTTCAATGCCCACATGGGTAATGACAGTGATACCTGGAGAGGCATGATTGGGAGGGACGGCCTCCCTGATCTGAATCCGAGTGGTGTTCTGTTATTGAATTTCTGTGCTAATCACAGTTTGTCCATAACAAACACCATGTTCGAGCATAAGGGTGTTCAACAGTGCACATGGGACACCCTAAAGCGAAGGTCGATGATCAACTTTGTGGTTGTATCATCTGATCTCCGACCGTATGTCTTGGACACTCGGGTAAAGAGAGGGGCAGAGCTGTCAACTGATCACCACCTGCTCGTGAGTTGGATTTAATGGCTGGGGAGAAATAAGGACAGACCTGGCAGGTCCAAACGTATTGTGAGGGTCCTCTGGGAACGTCTGGCTGAACCTCAAGTCATAAGGATTTTCAACTCTCACCTCCGGAAGAGCTTTGACCAGATCCCGAGGGAGGCTGGAAACATTGAGACTGAGTGGTCCATGTTCTCCGACTCCATTGTTGACGCGGCCGTCAAGAGCTGTGGCCGTAAGGTCATTGATGCTTGTCAAGGCGGCAGTTCACGAACCCGGTGGTGTACACCGGAAGTAAGGGATGTCGTCAAGCTGAAGAAGGAGTGCTATAGGGCTTGTTTGGCTTGCAGGACTCCCGAGGCAGCTGATGGTTACCGACAGGCCAAGCGTGCTGCAGCCCAGGCGATTGCGGAAGCAAAAACTTGGGCCTGGGAAGAGTTTGGAGAGACCATGGAGGAAGACTACCGGTCGGCCCCAAAGAGATTCTGGCAAACCGTCCGGCGCCTCAGGAAGAGTAAGCAGTTCCACACTACACTGTTTACAGCGAAAGTGTGGAGCTGTTGACCTCGACTGGGGATGTTGTCGGATGGTGGAATGAATACTTTGAGGATCTCCTCAACCCCACTAACTTGTCTCTCATTGAGGAAGCAGGGACTGGGGATTCAGGGGTGGACTCACCCATCACCCAAGCTGAGGTCACTGAGGTAGTTTGAAAGCTCTGCAGTGGCAAAGCCCCGGGGGTGGATGAGATTCACCCTGTGTATCTTAGGTCTCTGGAAATTGTGGGGCTGTCTTGGCTGACACGTCTCTACAATATCGCATGGAGGTCAGGGACAGTACCTCTGGTCTGGGCAAATGGGGTGGTGGTTCCCATTTTTAAGAAGGGGAACCAAAGGGTGTGCTCCAACTATAGGGGGATCACACTCCTAAGGCTCCCTGGGAAAGTCTATGCCAGGGTACTGGAGAAAAGGATGCAGCTGATGGTTGAACCTAGGATCCAGGAGGAACAATGCACTGGACCAGCTCTATACCCTCACCAGGGTGCTTGAGGGTTCATGGGAGTAAGCCCAACCAGTCCACATGTGTTTTGTGGACTTGGAGAAGGCATTCGACACTGTCCCTCGTGGCATTCTGTGGAAGGTGCTCTGGGAGTATGGGGTCAGAGGCGCTCTGTTAAGGGCTGTCTCGTCCCTCTATGAACAGAGTAGGAGTTTGGTTCGCATTGCCGGCAATAAGTCAGACTTGTTTCCAGTGCATGTTGGACTCTGGCAGGGCTTCCCTTTGTCACCAATTTCAAAGTGCAGCCTTGTGCTGGAGGAGGTCCGGTTCGGCGACCACAGGATTTCATCTCTGTTATTCGCAGACGATGTTGTTCTGTTGGCTTCATCGAACATAGACCTTCAGCATGCACTGGGGCGGTTTGCTGCCGAGTGTGACGTGGCTGAGATGAGAATCAGCACCTCAAAGTCCGAGGCCATGGTGCTCCACCGGAAAAAGGTGGTTTGCCATCTCCAGGTTGGAGAAAAGTCCTTACCCCAGGTGGAGGAGTTCAAGTATCTCGGGGTTTTGTTCACGAGTGATGGGGAAGGATGGAACGTGAGATTGACAGGTGGATTGGTGCAGCGACAACAGTAATGCGGTCGATGTATCAGTCTGTTGTGGTAAAGAAGGAGCTGAGCGAAAGGCAATTTACCGGTCAATCTACGTTCCTACTCTCACCTATGGTGAGAGTAGATCTCGGATACAAGCAGCTGAAAAGAGTTTCCTTTGCAGGGTGGCAGGGCGCACCCTTATAGATAGGGTGAGGAGTTCTGTCACCCAGGAGGAGCTCGGAGTAGAGCCGCTGCTCTTCCACATCGAGAGAAGTCAAGTCAAGTCAAGTTTATTTTTATAGCGCTTTTCACAATGTAGATTGTGTCAAAGCAGCTTAAAATAGTTCTATTAAAGTCCAGATTTCAGAGTTGAAGTTCAGTGTAGTTTAGTTCAGTGTGGTCTAAATTTCACTGCTGAAAGTTCAAACACCGCAGAGCAAATCCACCGAAGCACAGTTCCACAAGTCCCGATCCGAGCAAGCCAGTGGCGAGGAAAAGAAAACATCACCAATTGACGAAGTGAAGGAAAAAAAAAACCTAGAGAGAAACTAGGCTCTGTTAGGCATGACCATTTTTCATCTGGCCAAACTTCCTGTTCAGGGCTGCAGTCTAGGCGCTGGAGGCTGAAGAACTGGACGTCCGGTCAGGTTGGCCCGCAGGATCAATGTGGGGACTCGTTTATCACAGTGGTCATTCAGGAATCAGTCTCATGCACTCCATTTCTCCATGACGACCACAGCATCAGCTCGGGATACGACCTGGTCCAGGATTATGGATACCTTGGGATCATCTCTTCACAGGTCTTGGATCGCACCAATAAAGACAGCTGAGGTAGCTCTGGCATCTGTTTCGGATGCCTCCTGGACGCCTGCCTAGGGAGGTGTTCCAGGCATGTCCCACCAGAAGGAGGCCTGGGGAAAGACACAGGACAAACTGGATGGACTATGTCACTCGGCTGGCCTGGAAATGCCTCGGGACCCCCTGGAGGAGCTGGAGGAAGTGTCTGGGGAGAGGGAAGTCTGGGGTTCTCTCCTAAGGCTGCTGCTTCCGCGACATGGCCCCGGAAAAGCAGATAAAAGTTAATAAATGAATGAATGATTGAATGAATAAATATCGGGATTATATAACAACAGTACAAAATACATGAGATTTGTGGAGTTACTGCAGAGTTTAACTATAATGGAGTAAAAGTTTATCATTTCCATGTTTTTAAGCCCTAAGAGAGTTTAAAGCATTCATGCACAAGAAATGTTACCACTTGTAACTTTAATTTAAAAAAAAATATTGAAATATTTAAACAGTAAAGTCTTTGCAGTGTTATTTTATATTAGATTTTTCCATTTCTGTACCTGAATATGATTTGACTACCCTGAAAACGAAAAAGCACTGTTTATTTCACTTTTATATTTGCTCTATTGTATTTACATGCTTGTGATTTGATTATAACATTTCATGCATTATTCACTTCCCTACAGAATCATCCCAATCAATCTAAAATGAATAAATTATTTCCAAATAGAGTTATTCAAGCCATCTGGTAAAAATTGTATATATATATTGCAATATATAATGCAGAATTCAAAATATCACAATGTCAGATTTTTTCAATATCCTGCAGCCCTAATTATTATTATTATTATAAATTCCCATGTAATCAAATGTTTTTATGTGAGGAATAAGTGATAATGTGATGTTGAATTATTATAGTAATAAATTAAATAACTGAAATCCAGCGTAGTGAAATGGAACTGTAATATGCCCAAGACCTGTCTTGGACTACTTCGGCTGTGCACTTCTCTGAAAACAATTGCACATCTGAGAATGTTCATCAGCCAATCAAAGCCAAGCATAGCATTCCTTCCATACAGCTGTAGACCTCTATTTTGTCTGGATGAAAAGAACGGACAATGTCCAAGAAATAGGAGAGATGGATATCTCCAGCTTCCCTCCATAAAACTTGATAAGCTGATGTGCTGTGTGTCCCTGACCCATAATTTGTCTGGGAGACAAGAGAACACTGTCTCAAAGTCCACTTTTGACATATCATATGAAGTCTTCTCTCTGTAGAGCCAACATAAGACACACTGCTTAAAAGTCATCTTCATTTTGTTCAAGGCTATCTTAGGAAAACAAGAAAATAAATTCATATATATTTTTTTCTGTTGCAGTAATGGGTTGAGATTCAGCAGAGAAAGGAAAAAATAGAACCTGTTATCCCCTGGCTGAGTTGTCATGGAAACAGCATTGGCTGTGCTCTTTCCTGTGTGAGGAACAGGATGCCGTTTAGCATGTGTGGGATCTGAAGATGCTATTGTAATTGATTCATGTCGTTGTCACCTTTACAAGTCATGAACACATGTCTACAACAACTGATTTCTGTAATCTTTGCAGCTCAAAACCATGGAGACATCGCAGGAGTTCAGTCGTGGAACATACTAATTTGTGCCCAAGTTCAACTAGTGTTTGCCGCCTCACACTACATGAGTTTCTATGGCAACCACTTCCATGCGGTGATTATTCAGCTCATCCAATAGAGATTCTCTACTGTGCAAGGCTATTAATGTGCTTTATGTAACCGAGTGTGTTGTGATAGAAATTGCCACTATTCTTTTGAACAGAATACAGAGAGTTGGAATAAAACAAACTAATGTGGTACTCTCCAAATTTACAAAAAAGGCACCTTGCTATTTTGATTTCATTGCTTTCTGCTTTTTTTTAATGGAGTCTCTTGATTCTGAGTAGACAATACAATACAATGTCATTTATTAAAGTTTCTGAAAATAGTGAATTCCTGCAATCTATGTAAAATTATACATTTTTAATTGATTTGAATGAGTGAACAATTCAGCTGCTCAATCACTCACAAAAACATACTGGTTAAATTTTAACCCAGATTTAACCTTACAATTGTATTTGTCCATATTTTACACAAATTTAGGTTAACACACAACAACCCAGCATTTTTTGAGAGTGTCCAGTGAGTCATTCTTCAGCTTAGTCTCTTTATTCATCAGGGGTCGCCACAGAGAAATGAACCACCAACTTATCCAGCATATGTTTTACACAACGGATGCCCTTCCAGCTGCAACCCAGCACTGGAAAACACCCATACAGTCTGACATTTACACACATACACTACGGTCACTTTAGTTTATTTAATTCACCTATAGCGCATGTCTTTGGACTGTGGGGAAAACCGGATCACCTGGAGGAAATCCACGCCAACACGGGGAGAACATGCAAACTCCACACAGAAATGCCAACTGACACAGCCGGGACTCAAACCAGCAACCTTCTTGCTGTGAGGTGACAGTGCTAACCACTGAGCCACCCCTTCCAGTGAGTCAGTGCTATTTAAAGGACCCAGAAACTATGTTGGGGGTGGACTCTCTTGTAAGCAATGCAAAGACAAGTTTTTTAAAATATGAAGAACACATACAAAAATACTGTTCCTTACTCATGTCACATACACACCATAGCAAATGTGACAATTGTAAGCTGGCCTTTACTAAACATTTTGGTCACACTTTACAATAAGTTTTCATTAGTTAATATATTTACTAACATTAACTAATTATGAACAATACTTGCACAATACTTGTTCAACATTTACTAATGCAACATACAACTTCATGCTTGTTAACTTTAATTAATGAACCCTGGTTAACATCTGTATTTTCATTAACTAACATTAACAAACACTATAATAAATGTATTGTTCATTGTTTGTTCGTGTT
Source organism: Danio jaintianensis (assembly GCA_903798115.1). NCBI lineage: Eukaryota > Metazoa > Chordata > Actinopteri > Cypriniformes > Danionidae > Danio > Danio jaintianensis. The sequence continues at coordinate 13,629,639 of CAIGQV010016735.1, read as the reverse complement.
AGTAAATGCATTATCTAACATTAACTAATACAACCTTATTGTAAAGTTATACCCACATTATTTTCTTCTATCTGATTTTATAACAGAAAAAATGAAACTTGAAAATAAAAAGCAGTTTCATAACTATGCATGTCAGCGGCAGATCTAACGTTCGCTGAGATCATGCTTGAATAGACATAGCCAAACCTTTGTCATTTAGGAATGAGATTGCATGGGTGTTGGATTCGAGATCATAAATTCCTAATTAATTGTTCAGCTCGTTTTTTTCCAGCTAAAATGGAAACTGAATGTGCATGCAGCACTGTGAAAATCTGTCAATGTCAACATGATTGAGTTACTGGCACGGTGTACAAAATGGTCAGACAGTCTCTTCTGAATCAGCAGAAGGGAGTGGGTGATCTCCAATGCTTTAATGTCCCACATTATTCACGCTCACTTACACCCCCTCACAGCCAGAGCAGTAAAGTTAAATGGTGTGTCTCTCTGAGAGGGAAGATATGTGACTCCTGTATGACTGAAGCAATGGCTGAGCCTATGAGTCACTGCTCCTTAGCATTACACAAATAAATAAATAAATAAATAAATCTATAAATGAAAGCATCGGCGTGATTCAATAATTTTCCTCATGGGTCTGCTCGAGTGTTTATCTAGAGTGGTATTACAGGCTACAGGAAGAACATAAAAAGCAAGCATGCAGAGAATAAGCATGCGATTAGTTTTTTTTGCTTGTGTAATCTCATGTTTGTTGTAATCAACTGACTAATCCGGTTTAATTCTGATCCTGAGAATACTTGAGGCCAAGGGCAAAGTGAGGTGTGAGGGTTGATATATGAGACGTGGCAGGACCTAAGGCCTCTGTTCCATACATCTGTTCATAGCTCATTTCTGCATCTGGTGTCTTTTTCACTCTGTCCATCTGGGTTAATAAACAGGGATTGCCTTTAGTCAGAATTCAAAGATATGACTTTCAAAGTCTCACTAGCTATGTTTCCATCCAAAAATGCGAAATAACTTTATGCGCTAAACTGGAATATCGCATAAAAGATGTGCGATTAAAGCAGCGTTTCCATCCAACGAGTCAAAGAGAACAAAATCGTCACTTCCTGATTAAATGGCGCCAAATATCAACAGTAAAAACGGAATTTGCTGAGGTAGGAGAAGCTGCGTGAATCTTTTCTTTAATTAATAAATGACTTGCGCCTCAGAAGGCAATGCAGACACGCAGTGAACGCGTGGCGGCGTTTGAAGGCGTGAGACGCGGAGCACAGACGCTCTTAACAATTCTGGAGGTCATTAATAATATAATAACACTAATACTGAAATGCTTAAGGCATTTTAGAATGACCAAAACAACATTTCAGATGTTTTACAATGTGGTCAGCCTGCTGGTTTGTCCATTTACACACATTTTTATCATCACATGATCTCTTATAACCAAATCACATGACCTTTTTTTAATGCGCATACTGGAATTTGTTCGGTAAAAGTGTTTCCATCGCAGTTTATGCGCATCTTTTCTTATCGAATAAAAATTTTATCCTACTCAGTTATGCGCATACATTTTTTATGCGCATTTCCTAAATTTATGCGCATCTTAGCGTTTCCATCAACCGATTTTTTATGCGCATATCCAAAATGCGCATAAAAATAGGTGGATGGAAACGTACCTATTGACTGCGGAATAAACATTCAATTAAAATGAAAATGCTCAGGCAAAGATAAATAACGCCATTCAAACATGCTTTTTATGTTTTTGAAGCCTTGGCATCTACTGTATGCTCTCAGAGGTTTGATTTAATATAACTAAATTGTAATACAGCTACAATTAAAATATAATTGCCCTCCTTTTTTTACTTTTTACCTTTTTGAAATTTTGAACTATTAACTATTATTTTTTAAATATTTATTATCACATATGTTTAAAGTAAAATTTCTTAAAATTACATTATTTGTTACCAAAAAAAATAACTAACCTCTTCATTATTTTAAACCTTTATGAGTTTCATAAAATAATATATATTTTTAAGAATGCTGCTTGGTAGGACCCATTAAAGAAAGAAACTCAAATAGGTTTAGAACAAGTAAAGGGTGAGTAAATGATGACAGAATTTTCATTTTTGGCGATACCTTTAAAGGTCCAAACTTGGAGTAGTTGGCTACAAGCTACTGACAAAAAAAACAGCCCCACTGAATACATTAAGAGGCATTAAATAGCTCACGTCTTATAAAACACAACAAAATTACAACACAACCAATATCTCATCTGTCAGTGTCACGTGAATACAAAAACTAAAGTACAAACTATTAAATATGACTCAAGGATGTAGTTTACCCAAAAATAAAAATTCTGTCATCATTTACTCATCCTTCACTTGTTCAAAACCTATTTGAGTTTCTTTCTTTTGACGAACACAAAAGAAGATATTTTGTAAAATGCTGATACAGTAGCTGGCACACATTGACTTCCATAATAATTTTTTTTTCTACTATAAAAGTCGATGGGTCCCAAAAACCAGCATTATTTAAAATATATTTTGTGTTCAACCGAAGAAAGAAACTCATAAAAATTTAAAACCACATAAGGAAGATTAAATGATGAGGTATTTTTCATTTTTGGGTGAACTATCCCTTAAGTGATGCCTCTGAATTCTATTCACTGAAGCAACAAAGTTCAGTGCTGCGTGAGATCAGCATTTCTCAAAACGCTGATGGTAACTCTTTGCTATTGCATGTTTCCTTACCAATTCCAAGTGAGATTAAACTGAAATGACTTCCAACTGAATGGAACTGAGCCTGGTGAACCGACAAGAGTATTATGTCTGCAGGTGGGAATCCTCCTTCAATTTCTGCTCAAAGCTTTTCCATGATCCTTATCCCTCTGGGTTTCCCCATAACAGATGCAGTGGGAGACCATGGAAATGCTCTAGGAAGATGGGTTTTATGTGTCCTCCGAGGCATATCCAGATTAATGCTCCACTCTCTAATGGAAATGTCTGATTTGTGCTTCTGGATGTCCCAGGTGTTCAAATGATCACAGGTTATCTGCATTTAGTTGCATGTATTGCCCCCAGATAGAGTTGAAGGCAAATTGATTAATAATCCTGTGAAATTGGTTTATTTTTTTCAAATATTTTCTAAGTGTTGTTTAACAGAGCAAGGACATTTTTACAGTATTTCCTATAATATATTTTCTTCTGGGAAAAGTCTTGTTCCTTTTAGTTTGGCTGGAAAAAAAGTAGTTTTTAAATTTTAAAAAATATATTTTTAAGGTCAATATTATTAGCCCCCCTAAGATATGTTTTCTTCAAACGACTACAGAACAAACCACTACTGTCCAATGACTTCCCTAATTAAACTAACTTGCCTAGTTAACCTAATAACCTAGTTAAGTCTCCAAGTTGCTCTTTAAGTGGAATTCTACCATCTTGCAAATAAAATATTATTAGCTGTAATTATGGACAATAAACATTAGTTATTAGGAATTAGTTCTTAAAACTATCAGGCTTTAAAATGTGTTAAAAAGGCAATACAGTGGCTCAGTGGTTAGCACGGTTGCCTCACAGCAAGAAGGTCGCTAGTTAGAGTCCCGGCTGGGTCAGTTGGCATTTCTGTGTGGAGTTTGTTTGTTCTCCCCGTGTTGGCGTGGGTTTCCTCCAGGTGCTCCGGTTTCCCCCACAGTCCAAAGACATGTGCTATAGGTGAATTAAATAAACTAAATTGGCCGTAGTGTATGTGTGTGAATGAGTGTGTATGGATGTTTCCCAGTAAAGGGTTGCAGCTGGAAGGGCATCCGCTGTGTAAAACATATGCTTGACAAGTTGTGGAAAACATATGCTGGACATATGCTGGGCATTCCGCTGTGGCGACCCCTGAAAGGGACTAAGCCGCAGGAAAATGAATGAATGAATGTGTTAAAAAAACAGTACTTAGAAAATATTTGAAAAAATATAAAAATTTTACAGGAGGGCTAATTATTTTTCCTTCAACTGTATGTAGGTTTGGCAAATCTTCAATGTGTTTTGTCTACACTGGTGTTTCCACCGGTGTCCAAGCTCGATTATTATGACACACAATATGCAATGTAAAGCATCAAGGGCAAAATCAAAAGTAGGAAAAGCAGTTTTCTGACAGCCTCTCTAGGATGCCACTGAAAAGCGTCCCAGGGTAACACTTGACATATGGTGGACATGGTGAGAGAACTTGGTGCCAAAGAAGAACAGAAGGGCAGTCCCCTGGCAGGGAATTAGGCACAGTACCCAGACCGAGAGAGCGAGATTACTGGGTCTGAGGGTTTTCGTACAGCTTGGCATTGCTAGCAGCTTGGCATTTACTCTGGCCAATGTGAAAGAAGATTTCATCAGCGTTACAGAATAAGCCCATATCATGGGAAAGATCAACGGCAGCACTTTATGCAATTTATGCTTCCCAGACAACCATTATAAAAACCGTATAGACATGGGATGCCTTGTGTTGTTTTTTTGTCCAAACTGGCAGCTTTGCAAAATGATTTGTGAATGACTCGTGGATACCAGCCAGCAATTCCTTTACATGTGAACTTCAGATGAGGACTTTCGGAGGTCAAGTGCTGTGCGTCATGTGAGCAGCTGCAGGGGTGGATGCATGTGAATGTGTTATGAGGGGGAGGGCAAACAGTCCACCGACTTCAATGCAGACCCACTCATGCCACCACATGTGGCGCCTTTCGCAGTGGGCTTCTCGTTTGTTGACGGGCACATTATTAATCCTGATGTCGAATTGATAGCTACCGCTGAGCCTGTTAGCAACATCCATGTGTGTGTGTTGGTTGCAAAGCTTCCCAGTGATCAGAAATAAAAAGGCACAATGTCCCCTAGGGCCCAAAACAGAGCAGAATGTAATAATAATGAAGTGCCAAAAACTTGCTTTTTTGTGCAGCCTTTTGTTTGGCAAAAACAAAGCAGGCCATCAAAGCTATGGTTTTCATTTTGCTGGAGTCACAGTGCATCTTCTGTGTCACAGTGAGGGACGGAGAGACCAGTCTTTGCGGCTTGTGTAATTTGCACCAATTTGCATTTGTTTTGCTGCAGCACAAAGACAGACAAAATGTTAATTTAAAACAAACAATATCTCAGAAACCATCGAAGGAAAATAAACTTGAGGAAAGCACATAAAACCTATATTTAATCATCAAAATGTTGTTGCACTAGTTGCAATTGTGCGATTAGTTTTACGTTTTGTTTACATTTAAAGCGTTTGTTATTGCTAGTGCAACTTACAAAAGTGTTTTACAACCTAAAACACCAGAAGACCAAAATCCACAAATGTCAACATTTTGTTAGATAATTATTATAAACAATTATTTATCATAATGTATTTTTGTGCAAAAATGTTGACTGTCATGTATAAATACAATATTAAAAAATGCCACTGAGTGGTGGCAAGTCATTGAATCATTAATTAAAAATTGCTAATTCATTTACAAATTAATCATGTTTTTCAAGAACAAAAGACTACAGTGCTGTGAGATGCACTGCTCTGGCTTTGTTTTTCAATACTACAGTATGTCTAAAATGTAACTCACTACATATTATCTTCAATATCATTTTTTTTACTGAACTGTATAAATTTGATATCTTATTTGTGATCTCATATGCATGCTGATATTTGGAAAAATAGCACTCTTCCTATGTTTTATATTACAGTATAAATAGCTTGATTTATTAAAGGGGACCTATTATGCCCCTTTTTACAAGATGTAAAATAAGTCTCTGATGTCCCTAGAGTGTGTATGTGATGTTTCAGCTCAAAATACCCCATAAATAATGTTTTAGAACTATTGGAAACAGCCCATTTTAGGCTTTGATCCTAATTGTGCCATTTTGGTGACAGTCACTGTAAATTCAAATGAAATTGTGGAGCTACAAATGCCTGTGTGTCAGCATAGCAGCAGATTAAAAAAACAAGACTAACATCCTATGCTAATGAGGAAGAGATTGTAACTAAGGGGCGGGGCTTTCCCCCTCTGTCAATCAAGTGTCAATCAAAGTGTTTCTGCAGATGGTTTTTATTGAGTGTGATTACAAAAAATAAAATTAACACATTTTTACCATTAGAAGCTGAATATATTCACAGATTGTTGCCACACATTTTTTTTTAATAAAAGGTTCCCTTTAACTTAAATTATAAGGGCACTCAAAATGTACCACAATTAAGATATTATTGCACACAACTATAGTGGACAACAACCGACAGTTGGTCTGGGATGCTTCATAATGTCAAAACAAAAAGACATATGTTCCATCATATGTGATGTTGACCAATAAGAGCATAGAAGCTTTTACACAGCTTCCAAACACAACGTAACAAAAGAGAAAAAATACTGAAATTATGTAATGGATTTCTTTTTGGGGGCATTTCTGACACCAAGACAACAAGTACAAAACATGCCACTTCATAGCTATTGTTTGTGCTCTTGTCAGCTATTTTCACATTCTTGATGACATCATGCACAGTGTTAAAGAAGGCAAGCAATGATAAGTTGTAATGTGTAGCAATGTGTAGTCAGCAATGTGTAAGTCTGCATTGTGCTTCACATAAAGTCTGCACCTCAGGTGTGATTAAAAAAAATTAATAAAATAAAATCAATCAATTGTCAATAAATGTTGCACATGAGACTGTTGTGATCAACAGATGGTGTGCATAAAGTCTGGCAAGTGAACAAGTGCTTCCTGTATAAATATTAACACATTAGTACAGTAAATAAAACAGAAACATTACCACCTTGTGAAAACAATCAAGTCAATGCATTGTTTGGTGTGTGAATGCTGCTTTCTTTCCAAATAGGTGCAACTGGAGATTGGAGGATTCTGTAGTTCCCCTTTGAATGTGGGTACAGAGAAGATCTATATTATGATATCAAAATCTGATATTTAGTGCTAAACTACTTTCCCCTGACTCTGGCCTTTGTACCCTTCATGGCTTTGACCCTCTTTTACCTCTGCTTGTGCCAGTTAAAAGACATCCAGCACTGTTGAGTTCCTCTACGGTTAAATCTCTAGAGTTCTGTTCCTCTTCTACTCTCTCTACTCCCACCCACGGCCGTGTCTGTCTGTGCTCTCGATCTTAGATGGTCTGTACAATCATTGCGGCCATTACATGCTCAGCTGGGCAAGGATTGCCTGTGGCGAACTGAGCAGGGAGCCAAACATGGAGACCCAGGAGCTCTTGGCTGTGCTTGTTTGTGTATTTGTGTTTTTATTGATAACTCATTTTATCTTTTCAACTTTTGAATCATGAATCACTCAAACTTAATGAACACAAATTGCAGGCGAAAACTGTAGACATATTGGGGGGGGGGACAAACAAATATGTATATGTAGATATGAAAAAACACATATATATATAATATAAAGACTATAAAACAATATTATGTGACAACACATGATGTCGTGATTTAAACAACTGTACAAGAAAATAGAAAGTTTTTTCTTTTTATAAAAAAAATAAGGTTATAACATAGTTGTGATACACCGAACAAATTTATGAATAAAATGATAACTAATATGTCAGAAATAATTTGCAAAGAGCCATTAAATTATCAGTAATTAACACCTCAAGACATGGTTGTATTTTCAATTGAATAATATTTTTCAGGTTTTTGTCTTTAAATTTTTTTTTCTATTTTGTTTAGGACAGGTTTACATTGCTAATTGTGAAATGTCATTTTAGAGCTCGTAACACAGCTTTGAGCCAATGATATATGGTCTGTAATTGCAATTAATAATGTTGTTATTGGACTATCTTTGGGAACCATATATGAATATGATGTAAATTGTGTGTTTGTAAACATTTTATCATTATCTATTTTTCAATTCATTATTTTTATTTATTATTATTATTTTTATTTACTTATTCTATCTTATTTTGTTATGTCAATTGAATGTGTATTTGTGTGTATGTAGATGTATATATACATACATAAGAAGGGTGTGTGTATTTGTGGGATTTGTGTGCTGTTTTGTAGGCTATTATTGTATGCCTAGTTGATGGGGGGAAAGAAAAAAGCAATAAATATATTTAAGAAAAAAATAATGAGGTTATTATAGAGAAAGAGACTAACCATGTATGAATTGCATGTGTCGTTACAGCTCTCAACAGTGATCGGCAGCTGCATACTATAGAAAAATCGATTTACTTTAAAATAATCGTCATGATTGGCTCATTAGTATACGAAATCTAGCTTTAAGATGTTTTGGTTTCTTCTAAACCAGACAGAAAGTTCATTGTGACTGCTACTAGACAGGGAATTCCAGGAGTCATGACAGAATGCCTTGTGTAGTGGAAAGGCAGCTTAAGTTATGCATGTCGAATTGTATGTGAGACAGAAAGAGAAAGAGAGTTTGTGTTTTCAAAGGGTTTGTCTTTTAATCCTACCGTTTAATAAATGTTCACTGCTCAATGTGGGTTGTAAACTGTAAGAATCATTCAAATAACTGAAATCATGTGACTGTAATGAGTTAAATTCGCCTGGAACTATAGCTGTGTGCTTCCTTGAAAATTACTTAATACAAAGGAATTACATTAACACTTGAGGCAATGGCCTTAATATTACTTTTTTTAAATTGCCCACCTAATTTCCACAAGAGAATAAAACTTTTAAGCTTCTCCCAGGAATCAAACATGCATACACAAACACACATTGCAGCTGCATGGGTAAGCACTGCTATGAAGATCAAGTCCTCAGGCGCAGTGCTCAAATATGTGTCTGAGCGAGAGACTGACAAAAAATACTACAGATGTGTTTTATTTCACCTTGTCATGACCCTGATGAACAGAGATGGCTTCTCTTGCTCCAGGATAATTTATATGCAACATGTGTCTGTCATAATTAAAAGCAAAGAGAGCCTGCTGTATTGCCGTCTCCTGTGGGAAGAGCTGGTATTAACCAAAGAGCAGACCTCTTAAATGCAGCCTCCCTAAATATTTAGTTTAGTTGTCGACCAATATGAGACTTTGAATATTTAATTCTAAAGTAATTACATGTGATTACGCCAGTTCCAAGCATGTGTTTAGGCTTGTCTTACATTCTTTCTAAAGACTCTGGAAGGACATAAATAATGAACATAACACGGATACAGATGACAAAAATAGTGCCAGCTTTACATCTATCATTTACAACTTTATTTTTTATTTTTGTTAAATGCAATATGGCATGTACCCTCACTAAAGGTTATAGCCTGGTATTGTCACAGCTCTACACACAATAATTACATACCAATAGAGACACAAAAGTTAAGTATAACAAGAATACAATGAGAAAAGCTTGACACAAGTTTTGCCATGTGTCTAATGCTCAGGGGACACGCAGCAAAAGTCTCTCTCAGCAGCATGAAAGCATGTTGTTCTGCCTTCATTTACTCATAAATTATGAATTTACCTCATAACGCTCCCCATTCTCTCAGTGCTAAAACCCTTCTGAAATGTTCTCTGTTTTTTCATTAAAGGAGACATTTTAAAAGGTTCTTCTCATGAAAAACAAATAGTGCAGGTTTCTGTTTAAATAGTTTTTTCTTTTTTTTTTTGGTGTCATTTTTTGTTTTGAATTAAATTATTTGACAATAAGATTTAAAAAAAATGTTTTTACAAACAATCTACATTAAGATGCAGATGGTTTCTCATTTTCAGTTTGCAGGATGTATATTTGTGCATATGTATATGTGTTGCTTTTCTTTTCTTTTGCATTTATGGATTCATGTTCATTAATAGGTAATGAGATGTGTTAAATTAACGACACAGCAGCCAGCACGCAACACATAAGACCTATAATGAGGATATAGGCTTAAGCTTTGCTGGAATGAACAATTCCCCTCAGACTTTTACGACTCTCCTGTGAATGCAAAAGGCCATTTTTAAAAGTATGAAAAGCGAAATACCCCAGGGCACAATATGTAACTCATATTAGTGTACTGGACCAAATATAATTTGGATCTGGAGATATTCAGCAGAGCTTTGTTGGCTTGGCCTGATAATGTGGAGACAATGTGATTAAGGTAAAAAAAGGAACAAACAAATAAAAATTCCACAGCATACAGAAAAATAAGTTAACAATAAGTTGACAATGATTTATTTAAGGACATGTTATCTTACAATCGAAAAAAATGATATAATAAATTCTTACAAAACCCAACTAAATTATTTTCGCAGAGATAATGGCCCTTAGGGGTTCACACAATAAAAAACAACATACTTTTTGTTCTAAATTTACATTAAACAAAAACTTCTTTCATTGCAAAATGGTTAAGTCAGATTCCCTCCACGTCTCCCAAAAAGCTTCGATAAACTGATAAGCTTTCATTATCTGTTCTTCTATCCCATTCATACAATTTGTCTCGCCATTCTTCCTCTCTCCGCTCCACCTCTTCCTAGTTTTATCTTTTTTCTCCTGTGTCCTTATTTGTTTGCTCTTATTTTTCACAGACAAACCCATTCACCCATTCAAGTTCAAGTTAGTTGTAGTTAGTCGGAAAAAAAACATCAATATGTTCCCTTTTGAAATCAAGAATTCTGTTCTCTTTAAATAAAAATGAAAATCTTATAATACACTTAGCCTATTCATTTACACAAGCATTGCATTTTGGGGACCTGAAAACAAACTGGCTTCGGTCTACAGGGCTGTGCAAGTTCCTGACAACCAAAAAAACAATGGCAAACTACAAGAGCGTGTCCCAATTCAGACACAACATTCATAGGTCAGTTGCATCACCATGGCATGATGAAGGCTATCCAAACTCAAAGGACTCTTTAAATACATGTTTCACTGAAATGATTTCAGATCATCATGGAACTTGAAGAACATAACTTCATTTGGGATGCAGTCTTTTGGTGCACATCTGCATAGCATTTCTTTACAAATTGCAATGGCCATCTACTGGCTTAGTTTATGTAATAAAGGATTTTTTTCAACTGTTTTATTGTCATCTGTACACAAAACTTAATGTTTAGTATACCTTAAGCTGTGTAAAGTACCATGTCGTACAACCATACTTAAAATCAATTGAGAAAAACTGCAAATAACATCCATTACATATTTTAGAACCGCAATATGACATTTCACTTTAAAATGGTTTTTAATGGAAACCTCTTTGGACATCTGAGTGGAACTCCCACTGTGATGCAGTGATAAGCTCAATTTTATCTACAATTTTGATAAACTTCTTTGCCATTTGGCACCCGGTGATTCAGTCATATCGATCTGCCCACACAAACATATTTATATGTGGTTTGATGTGTGATTCCCACCATCATAGCTCCACCACCTCATATCCAGAGACTAGACTGAACTGTGGTTGTTGAGGCATAATGTCTCTGTGGAGGCTACTTTACATTCTGCTACTCAGATAAATCTTGGCCACCACAGGGCAGACTCTCTCCGCTGAAACACAAGCATTTTTCCAACGGGTCTTTGGGTCTAATTAAATGCTAAAAGCATTGGGAAAGGCTTAGAAAAGTTGAGTGACTATGCGGTATCTGTGGAAAATGTATTTCTAACTGTTAATAACAGAACACACCCTGCACCAAGGGTGGCAAATTAATTTGAGTGTGAAAATATCCATTTTGTAGACTAAGAGCAATATTTGGTCATTATTATGCAAATAAGCAAACTTAAATTGAAGCCTTTGTTGCGTTATTGCACTTGGTAAAAGCGAGAATATATTTACAATGAGGTTTATTCTCCAAGTGAGTTTATACTCTCAACAAAGGGTTCTATATTTCCTCTACCTCTGCTCTAACCAACTGTACACATCCAATCCTATTGCCTTTAATTAACAAGACTCTCATTACTTAATTGAGCATGGTGGCCAATGTGGAGGTAATTTCAAAGTAATGGGGTGCATGGCATTTTCTGACATTTAAAACAAATACTTATGTGCAACCACTTACTAAAACGTGCTGAAATAGCATTACAGATACAGAAGGCATCTATCTTCTGCAAAATGAGGTCTTAATACCCTCATTCACAAAGCAATGGCCGAGAATACTTAGCATTCTGTAAACATTACCTCTAAAATAAACTGGTTCCCACTATTCACATTAACATGACAGAATCCCATGAGGGGTAATAAAGCACTGCATTTCTGGTCTGGATAACTTGTTCTTCAGTGTGTATGGCAGGTGGTTTTAGTAATGTGACATACATCACCTACGGACATTCATTAGGCTATGACTATAAAACAGACCTTTCATTATACTGCCACTTGCTGCATGAAATTACCTTTAGAGATTTCCAATCACAGCATGCACAAAAATGAATGTGCAATGCCAATAAATACAAAAACTGATTCCATGATGGTTAAGATCCATTCATATAAGGACGCTATGATACAGACACTGTATAGTTCTAAAATGAGTTTCAAAGAATAGTTCATTAGAACTACTACAATAAATGCACTGAGGAGCAATACTGTCGTAAACACTAAGCTTTTTTTTCTCCAACTGCTGAACAATAATTTTATTGACAGCCAATTGTTAAAATCCATGTTGCTTTAAAGAGCTTGGCAGACAACAAAGCTGAAGCAATTGCTTATAAATAAAATATGAATAAAAAAATGATCATGCTTTGGTGTGGACACCAAAAGTTATCATTATAGTTATATTTAAAATGATATCATTCTCGTAGTGAATGGCACTTAAAGTATTTACATACACAACAATACACTGATAATAACTAAAATCCAGACTGAGAGTAACATCAGGTACTATCTATTCTAAACGCCAGGGACATTCATTAAGTATTCATTTTGGTATTTTCTTCTCTACCATTTAAAAATCTGTCAAATTATACCACTTGATAAAATGCATAAGTTCTTAATGTTCATTTTTAAGTAGACTAATTAATGAATAAAACAGTTTGTTCATGATAGACCACTCCAGCTGCTTTGAGTGTCTGATGAGGTCACAGATGGGCTGACTTTTCAGTGACTAATGAGTCCAATATAATGAGTGCAACTAATGACTCAACAAATCGGAGTTCCTGAAACCAATGCAAATCAAAGTAGGCAAAATGATTTAATGAAATTAAGGGAATACATTATTTATTTTGTTGTCTTCGTTAATAACTACTATTAGCATATGCATATAAATTGCTGTGACTTGACATTTGAAACCGAACTACAATTTTTTAAATGTATATTTTCTTTTTAAGTACAAATTGAAGATTTTTTTTTTTCTGAAATGTGGTTACTGGTGATTTATTAATGCAAGCCAAGAGCTACCACCACAAAAAAGCCAAAAAAGAGTAAACTAACCAGAAATTGTAACTTTTAAGTGAACTATCCCTATAATATTACATAGGATCTTGTTAAATTTACATTTGATTCCAGGATATTTGACAGTCGCTTAACATATAAACACTGATTTAAGAGGGCTGTACAAAAACAGAGGCAGGTGATGGCAAAATGTGGAAAAATATGGAGCACCATAGATTACTTGTGTGCCTTTCTAGTTATATTATTAAATATATCTTTAATATTACTTTTTCATGCAAGTTATGTGGCTTTCAATCAAGCATATCTGAACGATGATAGTGATTTATGATAAAAATAAGCAATTACCATAAATTAATTTCAGTACTAACAATGAATGCGTCATAAAAAGTAAAACCATAAGCAATGGTGTGCAGTAATGTTTGGTCCTGTTCCTTTGAATCAGCAATGTGTCACTTACTGCAGTGATTTAAATAAATGAATGCTCGCGTTGTCATACAAGATTTTAGATTTCTCTGAATGCAAACGACCCTGCACGAGGCTATAAATAAAACTGTAAGCCGTTGTTATGGCGACAGTACACTGCTATGAACATCAAAGGAGTTAAAATTCACATAGGACTCAATATGCATAACAGGAATGAGTCTAGTGACTGTGAGTACGATCAGTAGTGAAGGTCTGCAATTAACTGATAATCTACAGACAATCTAGTTCACAAGAGACCAGTCCTGCAGTTGTACACCAGGGATTATCAAATACAGATAACAGCAAAAACAACAGTATTAATTCTACATTTCATACAACAAAAGAATTGCACTGATTTTGTTTGCCCATGCAGGGACTAGACTATCTATTATCTATTAGAGGCCATTCTACAAAAGAAATCTTGTCCTGTGGCACATTCTGTAAGATCACTATTAATAGGAGTGCACAGAGATAAAAATGGCTTTTAATTATGGGACAGATAAATAAATTTGGATTATGGCCCTAAAGGACAAGATGAAGAACAAAGTCAAGAAAAAAAAAAACACACACACACACACACACACACACACACATCTAGGGTCTCTTTGTGCTAAGGTTTCCCCCAGCTAAAATGCCTTCCATACAAATCCTTCTTTATGACTTTAAAAAAATTGAAATATAACAAAGCCTGTTGCAACAAAGCATATGTACGATTACAGTGCATGTGTGGCTTCAACCCTCTGTACAGTATCCCATTCAGTATGCGGTATCCAGGGTGGCTTGGGATGTAATTTATTTGACAAGGCCAGTTCTAACTCACATGCAGAAAATTGTAGGCATCTGGCAGGAGCTCCTCAGAGGGTCATTAAACAGGTTTAATTGAATTTCTGTCACCAATTTTGACAAGACCAAAGAGCAATGGGAATTGCATATTTATTTCAGTCATTGAATGGAGACCTTACAAATATCCAACAACCAGATCTCAGGTTTTATCATGCACTTAAAGCCAGAGAAATTCAGAAATGTCAGTGTATAGTTCACCCAAAGCTGAAAATTCAGTCATCATTTACTCACCCTTCACCTGCTTGAGTTTCTTTTTTCTGTTGAACACAAAATAAGTTATTATGAAAAAAACTTCTACTGGTTACTGGTTTCTTACATCCTTCAAAATATTTTATTTTCAGCTAACAGAAAAAAACAAAGTAACCCATAAAGGTTTGGAGTCACTTGGGGATGAGAAAATAATGAAAAATGTAAATTTTTGCATAAACAAACCTTTTTATACAAACAAGACATATATGAGCATATATATATATGAGCAATATCACACGAGTAGCAGTGCATTGGCTCGAGTGCCTTAGCACCCACTAGTGATGATGTACAGCCATATGTGATATTGCATTTATACAACAGTTCGACGGCATAATTGTGTATATAAAAAAGAAAATCAAACACAGAGAGTCTCAAAAATCCTTTTGTATGAGGAACTACTTTCCTCCACCATTCATTCACCTCTGCAGTTTCATTCGCATAATTGTTTGGCTTATTATTATCAGAAACATGTATTTTTGCTGATGCCTGTGACTTTGACCCTGATGCATTGATGGTAAAAAAAGGTTTTTGACTGTTAGAACAAGCTTATGTATGAAAATGTATGAAAGTCATTGTGAAATATCAAGCCATGTACTATTTATAATTAATACACAGCTTCTAACATTTGCCAACATGAACTTTGTAAGGTGGTTTAATTTGAAAGACGAAAAGAAAAGACACAGTGTTCAAAATGCAGACAAAGTTATTTGAATAATTACTGGCTGACAGATGTTAATGGAGCATGGCCTTAGTTAATGAGATGAACTACACCTGTTAAGTGACCTATGAGAACATGAGGAGAACTGATTTATATATTGACTAAAACTAACAGCGGTCACTGTAAAAATATGCAGTTACTTCTCAGAGAAACAAAAGGCCTTTCGATAATTTGTTTGCAGATTCCACTTGATAAAATGCAACAATTTAGATATTTGAAAGCACTGATATTCATAAACTTATATTAAAATTCTGTCATTATTTATTCCCACTGATGTCCTTCTAAATAGGGGGCGGTAAATGCAGCCTCTCCTCTATGTAAATAAAGCTGTGACAGTCGAGTGCATGAAGTGTCCGACAATCCACTTTTATTTTTTTAATTGGTTCAAGAAGTGTATCATCCATGTTTTTAAAGTACACGTTTTCTTTTTTTAAATTTGCAGTCTGACACACCTGCGTTTGTGAAAATTAGTGTGTGTGTGTGTGTGTGTGTGTGTGTGTGTGTGTGTGTGTGTGTGTGTGTGTGTGTGTGTGTGTGTGTGTGTGTGTGTGTGTGTGTGTGTGTGTGTGTGTGAGACATTTGCGCACTTATCTTGATATGTGTGAGAAAATCAAATAAACAGCTCAGCTCTCAGAACATAGTAAACATAGTATTACACACTGTTTATCATCTGCTGTTTTACTCCATAGAACTCCATATAAATTCAATTCAATTCAATTCATCTTTATTTCTATAGCGCTTTTACAATGTAGATTGTGTCAAAGCAGCTTCACATAGAAGATTATAGTGAATTGGAATGGTGTCCGTTCAGTTTTTAGAGTTTAAGTTCAGTTCAGTTCAGTGTGGTTTAATTTTCACTGCTGAGAGTCCAAACACTGAAGAGCAAATCCATCGATGCGCAGCTCTACAGGTCCCGAACCATGCAAGCCAGTGGCGACAGCGGCGAGGAACGAACTTCACCAATTTGCGAAAGTGAAGGAAAAAAAACCTCGAGAGAAACCAGGCTCAGTTGGGCACGACCATTTCTCCTATGGCCAAACGTCTTGTGCAGAGCTGCAGTCTAGGCGCCGGAGGCTGGTGAACGCTATAAAAAAGCCAGAAACGTTTTTGCACGGTCCTATCTAAAGGGTTAATGGTGCCAACTGATGATCAACAGTAAAAATGACACATTTTACCTCTTCCCAACAGGGAAAACCACCAACAATCAAGAATGCACGATTTTATGGTGGAATGGCTTTGCGATCAAAAATATGTCATTATAATGGACATCAATGGGGGCAAAAAGAGCCACTAACATAACAAAAGGGTAGTAAATTTGAACAGTACAAAAAAGTTAAAATATGGGTCAAATAATGTTGTCAGTCAGTGTCAAAATAACTTACAAAAATGATTATACACACAAAGTTTACAAACACCACAACACCAATACTCTCTCCAATTTTGGCAAAATGTCATTCAGTCAAATAAACCACCATTTAGCCATTAGGTGTGTGGCAAAGTACAGATTTACAATCATAAATAATTAGTATCATTAGCATTATTTATGTTAAACTGAATTACATTTTACTGGGTGTTTTCTGTAAGTCCTGGTTAAAAACGTTATGATGATCATCAATAAAAAAAGAATAAAATTAAACAGGACACATTCTAATGTACAGAAAACAAATGCATGAATTCCCCTAACTTTCTTTGTTTTAAAATGAACTCGAATGCTTATTTTTCTACACGTATTAATAGTTCCCAATCCCTCCCCTTAGAATATAAAGTCCCTCTATAATAAACAGTACTGTGGAAGCTATCAGACATAAGTATGTGCTGCAATGATGACGCACAATGATTCATCACCGGGATAATAAAGCAACCTGATGAAAACTACTTTGCTCTGCCTCATTTGTGTGATGAGAGCAAAAGAACATCTCCTGTGCCAGTCACACTGTCACTACCTGTTTGTCTTTCAGTTCTGAAATTAGGCTACAAAGTCTAGGCTGAACACTGTCGTTTCATTTGGTCCATTTTCATTAGCTTATTGTCATTTACAGGTGTCTGACACACACACACACACACACACACACACACACACACACACACACACA
>CAIGQV010016735.1:13580108-13605557 GCA_903798115.1 Danio jaintianensis | reverse complement strand
GACATTTTGGTTATATTTTGACATATTACATTTTACATACAGTTGAACTCAAAATTATTAGCCCTCCTGTTATTTTTTTTTCTTTTTCAATGATTTTCCAAATGATGTTTAACAGAGCAAGGAATGTTTCAAAGTATTTCCTATAATATTTGTTTCTTCAGGAAAAAGTCTTATTTGCTTTATTGCAGCTACAATAAAAGCAGTTTTTGATTTTTTAACAACCATTTTAAGGTCAATATTATTAGCCCCCTTAAGCAATATTTTGTTTTTCGATTGGCTACAGAACAAACCATCATTATACAATGACTTGCCTGATTACCCTAAGTTGTAGTTAACCTAGTTAAACCCTTAAATTGCACTTTAAGCTGAATACTAGTATCTTGAAATATATCTAGTAAAATATTATGTACTGTCATCATAGTAAAGATTAAAGAAATCAGTTATTAAAAATTAGTTATAAAATGTTTAAAATTGTGTTGGAAAAAAATATTATAAACAGAAACTGGGGAAAAAATAATTTAGGAGTGCAATTAATTCTGACTTCAACTGTATGTGAAATCCAAATATGAACTTGCATGTCATGTATGTAATTGACATATATCTATATATCAAATTACTACATGGGACACTGGTCAGTTTGACATTTTAAATCATTTAATATTTTCCAGCAGCTGTCTAAACTCTTGATTTACACACCGTTTCAGTCCCAATCGGAGGTATAGCATAGGTTACAGCTCCCAAATATACACCCTCCAAACATGACCTGCCTTCTCCTTTATGAGCATGCTGAAACAACTCATAAATCAACTGTCACTACAATAAATAAATGTTGCGTGCATCTACACCACTCCTTTCACAACACGTCTAGCTGTATCAACAAGTCAATTAACCAGCAGCTAAATAAATATTTCATCATCTTTGGATAGCGACTGTGGTTGAACTCTACATAGTTATTATTACATGACGGCTACAGCAACACTAGTCATTACTTCAGGCTAAAATAGTCAAGAGTGTCCTAAAAAAATAAAAAATAAAGATTCCAATTACATTTCCTTGCAAAGTAGGCCTATAACTTGACACAGAAAACATGTGAGGATGTTCAAAAACCTCATTTCATCAACCTATTTCGAGTTGGCTTCTAAAGTTCTCGTTTGTGTCATGCTTATATTTAGAGAAATGACACGCTCCTCTTAACTGTGTATAACTGTGTCTAACAGCAGCTCAGATGATTCAGATGCCGATGTGAGGCAGATTCACTGGCCAGCTTTTATATCTGGACATGTGAACAAGAGCAGTGTGTGCTGGTCCCCCCTAATCTGGTTCTCATGTGGGGTTTACCATTAACCCCTAGCACATGGGGACAGAGACGGCTTTAGCGAGAGCTTTTGAAACCATGCCAGTGACTATTCTCTCTCGAACACACACTCCCATGCACAAAGACATGCACGCATCATAATCTCACACGCACGGCTTATTTTACTCTTTGTTCTATGTGCATTCCTGTCAGGCAGACAAAGGGAGCCACGATAGTGTGGCGGAGAATTTAAGAGAGAGACACAGATGGCGAGAGAAACCTTAAAGAGCCAAAATATATATATAGATTGTGGCATAACTTACAAGCTTTTATTTATTTACTTATTTTTATTATTATTTCCATGTGGAACAAAAACATACAGAAGTTTTAGTAAAATAAAATATGTATAACATGTAAAAATGTATATTTTATAACAAATGTGTGTTACAACCATTAAACATTTAGGTCTGATGAAATTTACATCCACCATAATCTATTTTGATAACGTTCCCCTCCATTTATATAACGTAATGTTCTTAGAATGTTCAAAACATCCAGTTCCTCAGATGATTATGAAACACAATGTTTGGTTATAATAACATTATTCAAAACATTTCATTATTTTTCAATCTCACTTTATATCAATGTTCCAAGAATGGTTTCCAATCAATCAGTATTATGAGAATGCTCAATAATTAACATTAACAAACATTAACTTTATATTAATGTTCCAAGAGTGTTTTACAGTCAGTCAGTATTATGAGAATGTTCAATAATAACTAGTCATTTGTGATAATTTAACTGCAGCCAATTTTTCCAGTTTTAGTGACTTCAAAATTATTGAGCCATACTAAAATGACTCAAACCCTCTGATAGCAGATTGTCCAGACAAAGCGATTCTTTTCAGTCTGAAAAAAATGTATTAGTTATTCCAAGTCCTTTATTTCTAGACAATGTGGGTCCAATCCTGCTCCTGGCCACTGTTCTAAGTAGTCTATTTCTTAAATAAACATATAATAATAATTGTCATGATTTGTCACAATCATCAGAATTCAGATGGGGAAAAGGTCAGTACTAAAAGAAATAAAGTTTACTACATTTACATTTAGCAGACGCTTCTGTCTAAAGCAACTTACAATTGAGGAGGAACTCAGCGATTCAACAAGAAGAGGCAATACACACAAGAAGTGCTAATTATACAAAGAAACTCTTTGTGCTGAGAGAATTCAGCAACACAGGCTCATTGTGAAATGCTGCTTACCTCTGCATAGACGGCTGGCGGACTTGAGATGCAGAGAGGAATTGAACGCAACGACAGGGTGAAAGTGAAGGAAAAAAAACCTCGAGAAAAAAACAGGCTCAGTTGGGCACGACCATTTCTCCTATGGCCAAACGTCTTGTGCAGAGCTGCAGTCTAGGCGCCAGAGGCTGTAGAACACTGGACGTCCATCGTGGAGAAGCTGCAGGTGGGAGAAGTCACTGGCTGGTGTACAGGCTGGCCCTTCAGGATAATGCGAAGACTCATCTGTCACTGGGGTCTTACAGGAATCAGTCTCATGCTCTCCACTTTTTTGCAAAAACAAAAACTGCAAAAAAACGTACCTCCTGGGATGTATTTTGCACTCTCCAGAAATTTATAAAGGGGCACGTATCAATAATGAGCCTGGGTTGGAATTTAGTGCTAGAGTAACGAATGGGGAGGGGGTTTTTTGAGAGAGAGAGAGGGAGTGTGTTTCTACAGTACAGGTGGTTTGTCAAGCCCACTCACCTGTGTAAAGCACACTTCATAAATGTACAATGTTTTTTTTTCTTTGATGATATGGAGTGATTGTAATGTGTCTGGTGCAAATGTGCAAAAAAAAAAAAAAAATGTTGCAAAGTCACATTTACTTGTTTTTAATCCTGTGGTAGAAACAGGTTTCAATATAAAGGTGAATAATTTATCACAGAATTTTCATTTAATGCAAACTATCCTTTTAACTCGAATCAGACCAATGTGTCTTATTTTAACTTAACTGAACTTGCATCTGAGTTTCTGCAGTCAGGGAAGAGTTAAATGGCTTGTATCCTACTGTTAGATCTGACAGCTGCACACAGTCCCCAAAGAGAGATTATTTTTGACAAACTGAATGGAACAACTGAAGGAAACCTGGCTGTCTGCCTCAGGCGTGTTCTGCTGTTTTTACACGCAGATAGCATCTTTCCAAGCTAAAAACCCATGACCAACATGCATCTCACCAAACATTGACGGTGGCACAACTGAAGACCTCCTTTATCTCCTTACAAAGTGCATTTTCAGGTTATGACATGCCCTGACATTTGTATCAATCTCCTTTTTTTTTTTCGACCATCTGTTATACATTCATCTCATTTTTGGCTTCACAGAATAAGACTCATATCCCAGATGCAAAACTGAGGGGGAGGCCTTGTTGTGTCTAGAGCTTTGTGTTTTTTGTGCAGAGGTATGAGCTTTCATTGCTGTGTTCTGATGCTTTCTACATGTCAAATTCATATTGTACAGCTGTCTGCCAACCAGGTTGGATGATTCTGGGCTGATGTTGTCATAGCAACACTGAAAAGAAAAAGACAGACAGACAGTGAACAGCGGTGTAAAATCCCTTTCATATGCTAGAGAAATGAAGCAGGTCAACTGGTGCAAGCAAATGAGAGGAGGATTTAGGGCACAAAAAATGTGAGATTATAGAATAGAAACAGCTGTGAATCAATGTGAATGACAAGCGATGATGTTATTCTAAAAAAATAAATAGTTTTGCCCATAGATTTGCCAAGTATAGTTGTAGGGTTGTCATGATAACATCAATAAATCGCACACCGGGGCGGCACAGTGGCTCAGTGGTTAGCACTGTCGCCTAACTGCAAGAAGGTTGCTGGTTCGAGTCCCGGCTGGGTCAGTTGGCATTTCTGTGTGGAGTTTGCATGTTCTCCCCATGTTGGTGTGGGTTTCCACCGGGTGCTCCGGTTTTCCCCAGAGTCCAAAGACATGCACTATAGATGAATTGGATGAACTAAATTGGCCGTATGAATGTGTGTGAATGCGAGAGTTTATAGGTGTTTCCCAGTGCTGGCTTGCGACTGGAAGGGCATCCGCTGCGTAAAACATATGCTGGAATAGTTGGTGGTTTATTCTGCTGTGGCAACCTCTGATAAATCAGAGACTAAGCCAAAGGAAAATGAATGAATGAAATCGCACACTAATACTATAGCTCAAGTGTTCATTCATAATTCAAATGCACATAATACACACATTTTGAGAAATATGTTAATCAGATGAACTGGATTTCCTCTGTAAATCTTTGCTGATGAGAATGATTGCTGTTACAAAATGAAATAAAATCTGTGTGTAAACTGTGTGTCAAACAAAATTTGCATATACACTCAAAAAATGACTTTTGCTGCTTGTTCGAACTACTCATTTATAATGAGCTGAAACAAAACAAAAGTTGTTTTTGGGACAACCTAATTGTTTGTTGAATGTTGAATTGTATGTTCACTCAAAAAATATTTTTGCTGCTTGTTCAAACTACTCATTTATAATGAGCTGAATCAACACAATTCTTGAGACTTTTTTGGGATAATTTAACCCTCTACTGCACGGTGTTGCTATATGGCAACATGATATATATGTTCATTTTCCCACCACTGTTTCTTTAAGATCAACGTTCTAATTAATTTTTGGAAAGAGAAGACCTTAGTTTAGCCAATGATGTGCTTTGGTTAAGTCACATGACGTGCAGTGTTTTTCTGTGGCGCGATTTCTGACAGTCTAGCATTTATTGTGAGCAGTTGCTGAATGCAAATGAAAACGTCATTAAAAACAAAGGATCAACTCATGTCAGATCGACAAAAAAATCTGAGACATCACCTCCAGTAAGTTACGATGACATTCACAACTCAAAAAGCTTTCATCAAATTAGTTTTTTGTAAATCGATCAATTGTGTGTTGCCAAATGGCAACACTGTGCAATAGTGGAATGTACAATAATGCAATAGGTTAGCTAGCTAGCAAGGTTAGCTGTTATCTTTTAAGTTGTAACAATAACAACATGAATGCTAATAATATAATGTTGATTAGGATCATTATGGATAAAATCTCATTTTAAATGCAATACTTTTGATTAGATATAAATACAGGGAACAGTGTATTAGTGTTCTATGGTAAGTGAAAGAAGAAAAAGGACAGAACTGGCTCTTCCTTCAGATGAAAGTGAGAATGAGATGGGTTTTAGTGACCATGAGAATGATGCAGCTTGGAAATTTGATAAGAGCAGTTTGTTTTCAATAATATTCAGCAAAAAAGAATGGAATAAACAAGAGCTGTTGGAATAACAGATGTTGGAAAGTATGTATAAGATGTCATTCATAAATTCTGTGTTAAAGCTTATAATACTGCAACACCAATTAAATTATTTCAAACAACAAAATTATTCATTATAAGGAAAGTTCTAAATTTGAAATTTCTAAGTTGGATCCACTATTGGACATTGTTGCCATATGGCAACATATCATAAAGTACCTTTAAAAAAATCCCCAAATTTTATTTTACAGCACTTCAAGTTAAGCCATTCTAAGAGAAGAAAAACAGTCCCTTATTTATCAGGGGTAGCCACAGCGGAATGAACCGCCAACTATTCCCGCCTATGTTTTACGCAGCGGATGCCCTTCCAGCCGCAGCCCAATACTAGGAAACACCCATTACACACACTCACACACTACGGCCAAATTAGTTCATCCAATTCACCTATGTCTTTGGACTGTGGGGGAAACCGGAGCACCTGGAGGAAACCCATGCGAATATGGGGAGAACATGCAAACTCCACACAGCAATGCCAACTGAGCCAGCTGAGACTCGAACCAGCAACCTTCTTGCTGTGAGGTGACAGTGCTAACCACTGAGCCACCATGCCACCCAATATAGAAATTTTAAATGCTAATTAAAAAGTGGGAGACTAAAACCTCCAGAATGTGGCAGCAAGTCCTAATTGTTGAGTTAATGAATGGTCCGTTCAATTTATTTGTTCAAAGTGGCTGATTCATTCATTTTTGTTTTAAACACAGATCATTTAGAAACTCAGCAACACTGTGTCAAAGTAAAAAAAAAAGAAAAAAAAGTTTTTAAAAATATGCTCTAGTTATAAAAAAAAAAATGCTGCAATTTAAATGTGCTGAAAGGGAACACGTGAAAAAAAAAAGGGCATCTATGAAAATCTATATCTATGTTTCTGGCAGCTATAGTTACAAGAAAGAATGAAATGACAGGGAAAAGCCATTTGAATTAATGAGATGCTTAGCCATTTTTCATAAATCAGATTAAGGTCACAAGCTATAGAATGATAAAGGGAGATTCAAACTAGAATAATAGCTTGTTTGACAGAAAGGAAAATTAATCAGAACTGGTATAAAAGTGTCATTGTTTGGATTAAATAGTTTCAAAACAGCACAATGGAAGGAAAGTAAGAGTAATAGTGTCCTTCTGTGACACAGGATGGCAAACATGTAACTTAGTTGCATGTTTTCCACAATTTTTAAACTTGACTGAAGAAACAGACAGGAAGTGATTAGACTGGAAGCACTGTGTCAACCCAAAGGAATTTCAAAACACTTCAGACATTGAAATAAAATGAGGTCATATGCAAAACGAGCTCTCAAAAGACGCTTCTTTCCATTCCTATTATGGTATACAGCATTCGATATGATGCAAACAACACTGTGGATTTACGGCAAAAATAAAAACCTGTAACCAAACATATGCACTAATGGATTTAACATTCTGTGTGTTCGAGGATGGAAAAATGACACTGTACTATTATAGAAGGTGAACACGATGACTTATTGGAATTGTGTGCATATCATCAAGATGAGCAGAGGTGATTCGACAGTTTCTAAACAACCCAATTTTTGTGTGGCAAGACACAGCAAGTCCACTGTGCAAATCAGATACTTCTGAAATGTATTCTGGCCAGTGCTGCCAAACATTAAGTATTTTTCGCACTCATAAAAGAGCCCTTGTGCGAACATATTTCTATGGGTAAGTATGTCTGCTCAAAAGGGGTCACTTTAGTTTCTGAGAACCGACTGGCTGGTTGACTGGCAAAGCAAAACGCTGAGAGAAGGAACAGAAAAGAAAGACAGACAGCTGCACTCAAACTGAAGTATTCCTGCATGAAAATGAACATAATAGCTGTTCGGGGACTACAGTCAAAGAAATGATGTGAGGCTTCAAATACTTTAAACCATTTCCAAGACAATCACGTGACAAGTAAACAGCACTGCTAAAGATTCATGTCAACTTGAAGTGATTTTTGCAGTGGACATGGAATTTAGCAATTTTGCAGAATTAATCATAAAACGCTGTTATGAATTGAACTGATTTAAACTACGTACTGAGATAAACGTCCCTTGATTGTAAAATTAGAATGAAAAGTGCTGTGGGTATTGTTTATGGAAGATTACTTCATGTAACTAAACCAGGCGTTTTAAGCAGTTGACCCTTTTGCTAAAGCCCACCCCACTCGCCTGTGTCCGACAAGCTTTCAGTATAAGCCATGGCACTCCCCTATTAGTGCACTCCCCAGAGAAACAGTGAATAATTAATAAATAAATACATTTCTGGAAAAGGGTGGCGCAGGTGGGTAGCACGATCGCCTCACAGCAAGAAGGTCGCTGGTTCGAGCCTTGGCTGGGTCAGTTGGCATTTCTGTGTGGAGTTTGCATGTTCTCCCTGTGCTCGCGTGGGTTTCCTCCGGGTGCTCCGGTTTCCCCCACAAGTCCAAAGACATGTGCTATAGGAGAATTGGGTAAGCTAAATTGTCCGTGTGTATGTGTGTGAATGAGTGTGTATGGATGTTTCCCAGTGATGGGTTGCAGCTGGAAGGGCATCCGCTGTGTAAAACATATGCTGGATAAGTTGGCGGTTCATTCCGCTGTGGCGACCCTAGATTAATAAAGTCTTGTCTGGCTCAAGACTTGCTGTCTCATTCACTTCTACTGATTTTTAGATGTTAAAAACGGCTCGTTAAAAGGATGTTTTTTTGTTCAAAATACTCATTTAAAATGAGCTGAAACAACAATTCTTGAGTTTTTTTGGGGGGGGACAACTACATTTTTTATGTTCAATCAACTTAAATTTATAAAAACTAATAGGTTAACTTAATTCCTTCATGTTGCCCCAACACAAATCAATTGTGTTGGAACCCAGCATTTTTTACCGTGTATGTTGAAAACTGATATTTCTTTATTATATTTTTCTTCTTCTTTTTATGTATAGTCAGGAACGCACTTGTTTGTAGAGCAAGTAATTTGACCGTATTCTGCTGTTTATTATTCCAAGTCATTTTCCATTAGGAAACTGAATCGGAAGTTCTAAAACAATCACAAAAACGAGCGCACTTCCACATTGCACAATAAGGCCAATAGCCTTTCTGGGTACATGCTATATGCATTGCAAGTCCCATACAAACACATTTTCACCTTTTTTTATGTTAATTGCCTTTGCTACTCTACTACGAAGCCTGTCAGACAAAATTAATATCAGTTTAAACAAGAATATCGGTATTATGATATGGCCTGTCAATCAAACTGTCGGCGAAGGGTTTACTGTGTCACTCTCTCTGTAAAAAAGTTATTTTATGCACAATTTGGGATTTTACAAAATACATTAAAAAAAAAAAAAGCTGGATGGAAAATTCAAGATGTGCATATATTTTTCCCCAACAAGACATGATAAAAAATAGAAACAAAATGATCAAATAATAATAATAATAATAATAATAAAAACAAATCATGGCACTCAACAGATCGGATAACTGAACTAATAATCTCAAATGTTGTCATTCTGTAATGCCTGAACCAAATCAAGTGACCTTGCAGAACTCACAAGACTGTTTTCCCAAGGATGACAGTTAAAGTGATAGTTAATGAAAATTCTGTCATCGTTTACTCTCCCTACCTGTTCCAAACCAGTTTGAGTGTCTTTCTTCTGTTGAACACAAAGGAAGATATACTGAAGAATGTTGGAAAAAATAAAACAGACTTGGAAAAATAGATGGAAAAGATTAATTGTACTGTATGTTTGACAACTTAATAGCTGTGTGAAAAAAGGAGTTGCTCATCATCAGGCTTGCTAGTGGACATGATTTTGGACAGCAGGGGTGGTCAAATGAAGAGGCTAAGTGTGGTGGAAGTTAACGAAACAGATCCTATCAATTACAGCACCTTTAACCTGAGGAATGTCAATGGCAAAAAGACCCCTTGACTCCATCTTAAATTGGAGACCACTTACAACACCGCACATTTCTGTGGTGTAGAGTGTTGCAACCGATAGTTTCACTTTATCATGTCTTTGCTGCCATAATGTTTCGAAAACATAATTTACTGGAAATCGAAAGATTAAAGGTTCATCTTACACATTGAAAACTGAAGCCTCGTCTGTCAAGAGTTCATAGGTACTACTTTAATCCCATGGGCATTGATGTACGTGAGCAAGACCTTGGCTCTTCTCTCAATTACGTCAATGAGTTTTTCAATGCCTTGCCGGCCTCCCTGACTGTCCCAGTACTGCTGGTCCAGAAACAACGATTGCAGGAGCTTTTCTCGGACACGCTGAGACCTCAACACGGACACACACTGATCTGGTAGCCTGCAAGGAGAATAATATTGAAAGCATGTAAGAATATACTCCAAGATTATTAAAGCAAATGTATTATCGAAGAATTGTGTACAAATACTTTTCTCACCCCCCTCAAACCAAACTGTATTGCTAACTTACATATTATGTCATAGCCAGCTGTAATGCCAATAATGTGCCAGCTGTTATACTCAAACACAGCAATGGGTGATCATTTGCCCTGATTTATGTTATGTGCACAAGTGAGCTTGCGTTCCCAGAGGTATCACATTAGCAGCAGAATCCCTTGCTCAGACAGCACGTGTCAGATTGTTGGCGTATGTCTTTGCTTACGTCTTCAGTGCTGTTGTGGAGGTATTGGCTTACTGAAAGCCCAAACTTGTGGCCTCACTGACGTTAATTCTTAGTTGAATTTACAAAACACCTCAGTATGAACAAGAAAAGATGAGGCCTAATTAAATATTATTTTATTTAACCCTCTGGGGTCTGAGGGTGTTTAGGGGGTCTGGAGAAGTTTTGACGTGCCCTGACATTTGTGCTTTTTTCAGTTGCTTCTAAACATATAAGTTGCTAAAGACTAATAACACTGTAAACAGCACAAACTGGGCTACAATAATATGTTAGCAACATTTATGTAAATGATTGTGTTTTTGAGAAAGACATGTTTATGCGTGGTTAGTGAAAATAAACCACGTGGTTAGTGAAAAAACGAAAATTTGAAGTCACTGAAATAACTCCATGAAGCACACACAGGACATTTGTTCACAAGACGTTTGAGAACTGGATCTTGTAGCGTAGAGTTTTCACTTTAAAAGTATGTAAAACATATCTTGTTTACTTGCTTACAGAAAACAATACATTGATTTTCTATGACACGTTTTCAGTAAAAAAGGGTCTATGTGAGGAGCCGTGAACTATCTGAGAAGACAAAGACCTGCATAATGAGCCATACAAATGAGGGGAGAGGAGGAGGATAAAACAAGCTTAAAAGTTTTCTGTTTTAAGTTTATTGAGACTATATTTAGCTATCACACAAAATAACTGAAGATTGAGTTGTTAGTGCAGTTAAACTATTTATTATCAACAATCAAAGGTGACATTTTAGCATCATATAACTTTTAACCACTTTGGTTCTATCTGCCTTCTGAGTGGTTTTGAGATAATGAGAGTTTTTTTTGCATTCTATATAGCAAAAATGATCACATAACGTAAACAACTTGTCAAAGAATAACAATGCCGATAACTTAATTTTTACAAAAAATGTCAGATATAGGTCTAAAAGTTGAAAGCGATGGTTTGTCATTTCAAGTAATTGTAGTGTGTTTAAAAGATGTCTAATAGACATCCAAACATATAGGTGTAAAACAAGGCTAAATGTGGACTGTCCTTGAAAATCTAACAGACCAAAAAGTCAGACTAGTCATCAAAGAGACAGGAATAAATGAATACATTTAAGTATGAAGTCTGTCTAATCTGTGTATTTGATGACTAGTCAATGGTATTTCTGGACTATTGCTAGACATCTATTAGATTTTCATTGACATATAGAAAAATTCTAATACGTTTTGGTTCATTATATTCACTTATAATAATATAAGGATAAATATATGATGTAGAATAAAGAAAATGCAATCATTTCATTACTTTGGATGAACAATTTGAAAACCAGTAAACTTTTTTAACCCTATGTGAAAGGTTGCAGTTACCCAATGAAATCCACAGCAATGTTGCAGATTTGAATTAGCATTCCTTTAATCTTCTATTGGTCTTCATGTGATGTGAATTTGCAGGTCAGATTTCACCAAAATTAAAATCTGAACTGAGTGAAATATTTCACCTCAAACATGAATGTACAGTAGCAAAATTTGCATGAACTTGCATATCCTGTTTTCTGCATGTGTATGCATATGGCTGAAAACACCAATAATGTGTGTGTGTGTGTGTGTGTATGACCACCCAGAAACACACAATTGCACAAATACCTACTAGAATGACTGCATTTTGCAAACAAATTTTTGTAGAGTCATCATAAATATGACCAATTTGGTTTGTCACCACTAGTGTCATCACTCAGCGGCAATCAAAAAAGAAACCGACACACTACAGAAAAAGTTAATAGAAATGTGAAAATATCAGCATGTCTTATTTAAAACAAGAACAAAGACATTTTTAGCACGTTTAACAGAAGCAATGCAGACACTAGGCAAGGATGAATTTTTCAAGAGCAAATGTGTTTTTCTATCTAATGGAGTATCACTTGAAAAACGTTTTGAAAAAAAAAAAAAAAAAAAAAAGTAAATACACTTTGGCTTAACATGTGGTATGCTATTTTTACTCACTCTTTGATGCCCTCTAGTAGCCTGAAGTCCAGATTGTCCTCATCTCGGTCGAAGTAGCCCTTGTTGTTGAAGAAGACCAGGTGGTGTGGGTCATGTCTACGGTGGATTATGTGTGTTAGCTCTATACTGTCCTTGTCTCTACATTCCTCATGGTGACCAAGCTCAACACAGGTGTCTTCTGGAAGGGGCTTGAATCCACAGCAGTTTTTATCAAGTCGTTCATAAATCTGAGAAGAAGCACAATCTTCAGTTTATTTTTTTTTATAAATCCTTATTTTTGTTATGTTTTCACTTTACGGTGAGGCTGTACAGGGAAAAAAAAACACTTGTTTTTCATGCACCTGTCAGTTTAGATTTTTTTTTTTTCAGTCTAATGGAAAGGAAACACTTTTAAGTGATTCTTTTGTTTCACTTTATTGATTTGTGTCTGTAGAATACAATTGCAATATATATATATATATATGCTGTTTTCTCAAAGGACACCTTTCTGGATCTCAAACAGTAGAGTAAGGTTGTAGGTTTTATCCCCAAGGGGAAAAAAACAAACACCTTATTTATTGTGTACCTTCGATGCAATGCAAGTCGTTTTGGATTAATGTGAGAAATGCAAAAATGTTTTCTTCCATAAAAATCTCTTCAAAAGCACTTACATTCACCATACTTCTATATGTTATTCACATCTACTACTCTACTCTATTATTCAGTTACCGAGGAATATGCTCATGCATAATTTGCCTGATTATAAACAGTTTATTATACAAAAATACAACCCCCCTCCACAAACTATGGAGTGATAAAAAAAAAATGTTTAGCAAATTTTCCTTTGTAAAAACCTTAGACTCAATCAATCAAAAAAAAAACTATAAATAAAAATGTTACATTTTGTGCTAAAATATATATGCAAATGAGTACACGTTTAATTATTCAATGTACAAAAATTTTGCAATTCTTAATTTAATCAATTGGTTAGTTGGTTTTTAACCCTAGTCCTGCCTAAATTATTGATTGATAAATGCATAAATGAATGAATAAATATATAAATAACAGTACCTGCAGGAGGAAATCAAAGACTACCAGCTTGCTCCATTCGTGGTGGTGTATGCTGCTGCAGCTCCACTCTGGTTTGGGTGTGACGCCACGATGCCAGCACTTGTGCTTGAGAGAGTTTTGATATGAGCCCCAGTTCAGTTTGTCAGAGGGTTGATCTGCTACCGGGCCTAGAGAAGGATCCCACAAAACCACTGGACAAGGCTGTCCATCTGAAACATGATGCATACCATGCATGCATCACAGTCATGTTCTCTTAATAGCTCAAGACAGCACTTAAATAAAAGTACCCACAGCCTATTCAAGAGCCACAGAAAATGTACTGCATTAGACACACAAATGATGCTTTTCTCAGAACAGTTACAGTAGTGGTTCACAAAACATGCCAAAACAAGGTTAATTAATTTGATATATTATTATTTTGATTATTTTTTATGATTCCAGAAGATATCTTCTAGATTTCATAACAGTTTGATCCTTAATGATCTTAAAATGAAGATTTGAGGATAAATAAACACACACACTTAATATTTTGATAGAATAAAAATTACTTTTTTAGAAGTGACAAATATATTCACTTATTCAATATAACAGTTTGAGAAATATAAACCATCCATAAATCTATAAACCAATAATAAGTAAAATGCATTTCTATTGGAGAAAAAAAAGTAAATAAAATATTTTACAACATATATAAATTTAATAAAATGGTCCAACGCATAAAATTAAGATATGAATTATAAAAATTGCAAATTCATACAAAAACGACACACAAATGTGTTTAATATCAATACCTCCAAGAGAGTGAAATCTCCTGCTGACAGCTGGCAAGGTTCTGTTCAGTCCCAGGATCCTGTCCAGATGAAAGGCGAACACTTCACTCATGTCCAGGGGTGGCTTGACAACACCGCAACAATCGCGACAGTCTGCGGCCTTATCGCTACGATTCGTCGCACTTTTAAACAAAATCAAAGCAGAAAATCCGCGATGTGCAACTTCATCAATTTGCGTAATTTTGCTGTCCGCTAGAAAGCGCATGGCGGCGATGTCGTCATTGCTGAACCACGGAGGAGCTCTTGTACTGTAAATCCTGATGGATGAATAATCACCGTCCCTGCCATCAAACTCAGAATAAGTCAGTTGTCCGTCAGCGGTGTTTGTGCTTTGCCTCTCGCTCTTTTCTCTGTCCGGTGCGCCATCCTGCTGCTTCACTTTAACTTTCTTTCTCCGGAGTTTGGGTCGCACTGTGCCCCTGATGATGGCCGGTTTGTGGCGCTTGGATTTGAGCGTTATATACACCACATTAACTCTGGTCGGGCTCACGGATTCATTCACCTCCCCATCTGCGAGGCCCTGGTCGGTTTTACTCTGAGAATAAACGCTATTTCCAGTCCACAGTTCGGGGCGTTTATCTTGACGAGTGGACGTGTGACTAACATGAACAGTGAAAAACAGATAACCAAAGCAGACCACGGCTACAATCAAGTACTTTCTAACTGCGGAAAAACTCCTACAACAGTTGCAGACTTTCAGAAACGATGCGGACAAGTAAATCAAAGTGTCCCCGACATCTCCAGCGCGAGTCGAACGCGTATCCATTGGTACGGGTGTGTGCGCATGATTAAGTCGGTTTTCTTTTATCCACGTTGGAATAATAGCGTCGGTTTTGGGTACATACTGATGGTGCTCAGGAGCTCCAAGATGATCCGCTCAGCGCAGGAGCTCCAGCATGAGTGGATACAGCAGTACCGATGCCGGATCAGCTGACACAACAACAGTCCCAAACTCACAAGAATGCCGCTTGTCCTCCTCACGCCCCATCCGCAACGCAAGCCAGAGCCTAAACATCATGAAGTCAAGACATAAAAAAGTTACTGTATATTCCTGTGAACATACAGTAGTTCTTCTGCAACATCACTGAAAAAAAAAAAACACTTCAGGAACCTTTTTTTTTTTTACATAAGAGTTTCTGACTGGTTTAGGACACTTTAATTGTGTTTACATGACCATTATGCACTTTAGGTATGAGTCTCCACACAGGACTGAACACATTCCACAAAATCGCATTTTGTAGTTTAGGCCCTCAAAACCATTATTACAGTAAACTTTTGAAAGTTGTAAATAAGTGATTTGGCACGTTTACATGGTGTGTACCAATGTAAAAAAGTTTTTATTATATCACGTCACTGCTCCCCACTGTTTAATCAGATTTTTTGAGATCTCCAAACCAGAACATAACCTGCCTAAAGCAGCACTATAAGCAAACCATTTTATGGTCTCTTAAACCCAGAGTTGGGCCAAACAAAACTACAACGTACCTGGCTAATATAGCTAACTGGTTTCACGATAAAGGCCTCAGGAGGAAGATGCCTGCACGCACCTGCCTGTAAACAATGCTGTTTTGACATGTTCTTTACTTTAATTTACATGTATGAATCTATAAAGCAATAAGATGTAATAATAATGATGGGTTTCAGTCAAGAGGACATGAAATGGGCAACAGTACAGCATATATAGTCCTTTAGGCACATCAGGAGGGCATTCAACATTTTCATACAATACATTACATGTGCCCTGTTATTTTTATTATTGTGTGGAAAAATAATGTCACAATTTTAACATTAAAGTAAAATGGTATTGAATGTAACAGTTTATACCAAAAAGTCTTGACAGGCATATTCAGAACAATAATCATTTGATTACATATTAAAATAACCACATTTGAATCACAGTGCAGCCTTAAAATACTAATGAATTATACTTTATGGTCCTTCAAACAATATAATTTATTTGTTGGCAATATGCTTTCAGTCATTTAAAAAGTAACAACAAAGTATGATCACATTTGTTTATAGATTTCTATTAAGTACATAATGAGTTCATTTTCATATTTGCATAAATATTATTTTGAATGACGACAAGATGGTCACCCATCATTTGATCATACACTTACTTCTTCCTACAAAATTAAGCAATTTAGACATTTTACCTGAATTTAATATAATTTCCATGCATTTAAAATCTCTTCTGTGAATTAAATTTGATGCAGACACCAACTGAGTTTATCCATATATAACTATCTTTATATAAGTTTAAGGAGTGTGACCGCTGATGGTCTTATTGTAGGGATTGAAACATTAATAATTAAACTTACTTAGGTCAAATATGCGGGGACCCCAATAAAAAAAAAAAACTTTAAAATAAATAAATAATAATAATAATTCAAACACAAAACTAGTCAATAGCCAGAAAATGGGAAATGGTTTAATTGGAATCCACATGAACTTACAGAACACCTATGATTAATTGACAGCAGTTAAAATACAAAAGCAGAAAAAAAATGTGCAAATTTCATCAGGGGCTACCAAGCAACTGCAGAGTACTCATGAAACTGATGAGAAAGTGACTGCAACGTTTGGCAGGAATATTGATTTAAAACCTGATCCACCATTGCCACCTTGTGGTAACATAATATAAAGCCTCAGATCTTCGAATAAGCAGTTAAGAGAGAGCCTGCCAGCACAACACAAGTTGCCAAAGCAAACAACAGCAAGTTCCCAATGCCCTGAGGAGATCAAATCAGTTGGTTAGACAGGTCTAAATAGATGTTGATTTTACTTTATTCCTTAGTATTACACTCACAACAATTTTTATTACTTTCAAATCTCTAGATAATGCATGACATTTACAGATGAAGGAAAAATGATTAGCCCTCCAGAGAAATAGTAATTATTTTAAAAGTCAGTGTTGTTAAATGGAGAGATTTTATTTTCAACATTATTAAACATAACTCATTTCTAATAACAAATTTCTTTTGTCTTTGCTATGATGTCAGCAAATATTATTTTACAAGATTCTAGTATTCAGCTTAAAGTGCAATTTAAAGGCTAATCCAAGTTAATTATGTTAAGTATGCAAATCATTCTACAAAAGTGGTTTGTTCTGTAGCCAATCTGAATCTTAAGGGGGCTAGTTACACTGACCTTAATGTTTTTTTATATCAAAGTAAATAAAATATATAAAACATTCTTCAGAAGAAAAATAGAATTGATAATTCTGCAAAAAGTTCATTGCTCTGTTAAATATCACTTGCAAAAAAAGAAAAGAAAATTCACAGGAAAGCTAATAATTTTGTTTTATAAAAACTACAAAACTTTAATAAAAGATCAACGCATGCATATTCATGTATAACTGGAAAAAAAAAACAGATAATTTAAAAATGGAATCCAAATTACTGCATGAATATAAATAGCTTTATGTTACCTACTTTGACCTCTTTAAATACCACACTTCCCCACAGAGCAGCTACTAGGGAATAACCCTGAAAGCAAAGTAGAAAACACTGTCATTACACACGATTAGCAACGCAAGGTGAAACAGAACATGAAAGATTTTTGTGCCATACTGTACTTACAGCATTAGTTACAGGGAATGTGATCACCGCACCAAGATAGTAATTTGCCATAAGCCAGGAATATGTGGCCAATCCCCACATCAGGCCACTCAAAAAACCTGCATCAAAGTCCTTACACAAGTTAAAAATCAGCTTGATGGTTCATTTGAAAGGTAATGAGAAATACTGCCAAGGTCGTTAATGTTACAAATTTGCTAATTACAAAGCAACATGCTTCTTCAATGTTAAAATAAAGATGATGCAATGCACATGAATTACCAGGTAAGATGGCTCTAGGATAGATCCGAGGCCTGTTTTTCATGACTGCACAGTAAACGAGAAAATACACTGTGCTTGTGAGGAAAATTCCACTGTAATGGGCAAAGCAGTAGTCAATTTCTGTAATGGATGGCAAAATATGTTAAACATTTTACAGGCTACACATCACATTAGGCTGTAACACAATTGCAAGCCAATCTTTATACATTACATACTGTACCATTTTGACTGGATCCAGTGAACATACTTGAATTAGTTGTGGCGTGCAATTTAATATAAAAAATGGGCACAAAAGCACAGCCATAAAGGACGCCTGAAAATACTGCCAAGATGCAGCCACTGTAACAAGAGGAGAACATGTGAAATAAATTAGATATACAAATGATACACATGAAAACATAAAAAAATAATAATAAGCTGCAAAGATTATTTGATCAATTGAACAGCCAAGCATAACAGAGGAAAAATGATAAGATAAGCATGGAAAACATCTTAAAGAGCCCCTATTATGGGTTTTTGAAAATGAGCTTCCATGCAGTGTGTAGCACAGCTCTAAGTGAATGAAAACATCCAGCTGAGGTTTAAATCTGAAAGTGCGCTGTGTTTAAAACTACAGATTCTTTAGCGAAATAGTTGACTCTGAGTCGAATGAATGAATCGAGTTGGGTTCGGATCTTTTGTTTGAACGCGTCTACGTCGATATGGTACATCACCAAATATGTATTTCCATATCCGGTAAAATGTGAAGGCGCATTTGACTTCAGACACTAGCGGAGCCTGAGGATCACGGGACTGAAGATGACGATCACTGACAGATGAAGATTCGGCTGCAAGGAATAAAGGGTTAAAGTTCATTTTCACAACGACACCACAGTATAGCCAACTATGTGCTGTGTTTGTTCCTGTCATATTTCTGATTTTTGATACAATAACCTACACTGCAGCACGGGATTTGTCGGCCATTTGTTATTAAAGGAAGGAGCAGCAGTGACTATTATGTATGGGACTTTGTCAGGCTTTGACAGGGACTTTTTCAGTAACTGTTGCAGTTCATATGGACCAGTTTCTTCTTCCTCTGGATCATAACATGTAAGTGTAATTAAAATTGTTGCCTTGTTTTGTGCAGTTTGCAAAATGTGTGTTTAATTGTGTTTTAGTAGTTATAATTGCCCCATGCGGCTTGTAATCACTTATCTATTATAGATCAGTGCTTGTACTGTATCTCTCAGGTTAAATCTATTCACTAGAAGTTAAAGCTATTCACATATTGTGTCCAAAACCACGTTGAAAATGCACCGCGTGCTTCTTCCTTTACCGATTTAAATGAGTTTCTGAACTCGTGATCCTCTGCAGTTTCTTGTTGCTATGGCCACCATCAGCTGTTCCTTACACGCGCTGCGCGGTCAGTTTTCAAAATAGTTGAACTTTTGCCACTGTATGGATTAATACTGAATGTGTCATTGTTATTACTTGGGGTTAGGGTTAAGAGTAGAGTAATATGCTGGTGTTTAACTGCATTGCTTTATTGCATTCCTGCATTGGGCTCTCACATACTCTCTGGCTGCTACTTCGTAACTGTGGTGTGTATTTCTGTCTCGCACTGAACCCAGTCGACCAATCACAACAGACTGGGTCATCGGATCAATCAGCGCAGATTAGCTTTGCGCTAAGGAGGGGTTTGGGAACAAATGAATCCCTGAACGAATCATATGGGAGTCGTTGGGATAATTAGGTAAAAATAAATGCATATTATAAGACAATGGAAGTGTTTATTGACCTTGAATGCATATCAGCCTGTTGTTGGAGATCCCCAAAACCAAAATATGACCATTTATAATGCAAAATAGGGGCTCTTTAAAACAATATTAGTTAAACATGGGGGAGAAAACAAATGTATGTGATTTAACGGTTTATCATTTTTGACCAATAAGTGACATGTTTACCAAATGTGGTGTGGTGAGTGTGAGATCATAATAAAGTTTAATGCTAATCTGTCAAAGCATTGCAGATATACAGCCTCAACTTGTTTAAAAAATAAAATAAATGAAACCATGGTCATGAAAGTGTTAAATAAAAAATAATAAATTAATAGGAAAATATATTTTTTTGAAAAAAAAAAAACTGATGATGAGATAGTCGAGCACAACACGACACAAAAGCAGCTGCACTTTTATCAAGCCACAGTCCACAACTTTCAGTTATTCCAGTTGTGATCAGAAAGCAGCATGGGTGTTTTATCAAACTAAATACATTATGGTTCTTTTATAATGCTGCTTTGTACAGTCTAATAAACCCTACATCATATTAAAGCATCTTTGGTGTTTCCCTGTTTTTAATAAAACCAAACCAGAAATCAGTTAAAAACTGCATATTCCTCTGGATTTGAACTTCTTGAAAACATTTGGTATAATAGAAGTACATAAGTCAGAAAAAAATAATAATAAATTTTAAATTTAAAAATAAATAAATATATATATAACTGTTCTAGTTACATATTGTGTATGTAAGGGCTTATAGGTGAAATCACAAAAAAAGTTTTGTAACGATACATCAATGGGTCCATAGTATTTACAACAAATTTTAAAATGGCTGATTGTTTGAGAAGTTATTAGCAAAAAAAAAAAAAAACATCTGATCACTAGGTGGCACTGTCAAAACTGAGCAAGTTCCTTCACGACATGTTTATTAAAACACACACCAAGTTCAGTCTGAATGCACTTAATCATTGCAGGGATATAACCTTGCATCCAACGTTGACAAAAAGTATTTGATTGCATGTTATTCAAGAACAATTTTTACTTTCATCTAGAATTCCATTTTTGCATAAAAATAATCATTTTAAGCAAAATAATCAAATGATTCCTTTTGTTCATAGTCCTTACAGTTCAAAAGGGATACAAATATAACTTGTGCAACTTCGGACCGTTATTGGCACTAGACAGATAAAATTAGAGACTATACATTTTCTGTGGTTAACGTTCAGACTGATATTTCACAACTCTTTACTATAGATTTCCAGAAGGCAGAAACAAGAAGAAGCACAGAAGAAAAACCTTCAAACTCAGACTTTCCACTATGTAAAATGGAAACTGGCCGTACAGTTACTTACAACACCCTCTTGCTCTTCGGGGAAATTGTGTCCACCCATGAATCACTGGGACTTATGCTGTCTGGATCTAGCCTCTAAAAGACATACATGTGTAAATGCGCACACACACAGCAACTATTTGTGTATCCAAGAAAATATTATACAGTACTTAACCAAAAAGCCTTAAACTTACCCTATCATCAATCAACAAAGGTATGAATTCAGTGGACGTGCGTTGATGACCATCACTTTTCACAAAGAAGAATATGATGGCACTAAAACAAGGATGTGATCGTGTTACATAAAAGCTGATCTCACACAATAAATAAAAGATAAGGATATTTTTATTCCGCATCCCGTAAAATCAGATGGAACTGTGGCTCCAATACACTGCGACTTCAGGTCTTAGGAGAAGATTTATCCTGCCTTACACAGTATATTGCATTTTCAATTTCACAGAAACTTTTAGGCGAGTAGGACAGCAGAACTTTGATCTCAAAGGAACTTCATGAGGTGTAACTTATAAAAGAACTAGAAATATTTTCAAGATGAAGTTACTAAAAGGTTTCCCACAGCATTTTTTCACTTCTGCACTTGAATATTGCTTTTTAAAAAAAGACCAGGGTCACTTAACAGAAAAAAAAACAAAAACAAAAAAAACATATTCAAACAACATTTGCATTTACAATCACCATGCCATTTGATGTAAAAATGCATATTATCCTTATAATATTCCCCCAATGTTTACCCTAGGTTTTTACCCATTGTTTGTCTCTGCATATTTTGGCAAGTCTTGAATTTAGTTTGCCTTTCTATAAACATATTAGATTTTTTTCCCCTCATATGCAAGCCATGATCTCACATTGACTATGGCTCAACCTATACTGCCTACCTGCTACAGTAGCCACACCCCAGATTCTTGTGATTGGTCAAACTGGAAAGTGACTGACAGATTTAAGGATAATTCTCAATGTTAACAATTGCACACACAAATGCACACAACTACTATTTCATCAGTCCCTGCTAATTAAATAATAATAATAATAATAATAATAATAATAATAATAATAATAATAATAATAATAATAATAATAAAAGTTTCCCATTACCTTAGAAGACAAAGGCCAGCACCACAGTAATTGAGCAATGACTTTGATACTTCTTCTGGATGCAGTCCAAACCAGCCAAACCTTGAAATAAATGACTTGAATAAGACTTTATTAAATAATATTAACAGATAAAACTTTGTTTTAACCTTGATTTACAATTTTGAAATGTATTTAAAACATTTTAAAATGTATTTTTAATAAATTAAAATAATTAATCAATAATAATGAATAAATTAAAATGCTTAATTCATTGTTACTTTGTGAAATAATGTAGTTAATAAATGAAAAATAAACAAACAAATAAAAAAAAATATATAAAAAAAATTACCAATAAAAAAAAATACTCCCAAGAAAAACGATGACTTTTTTTTTTTATCAGAGCACAATGGAACATTTCTTAAAATTCTAGAAATAACATTTAAAGAACTAAACTGAAGTCAAAATTTCATTTACTTCATAATATTACAGATTTAGCAACAATTTAACAAGCTTTACCTATTCTCCAGATGTTTGTCACACTGCTAACAGCTCAAACCTCATGAACTAGCCTGAACCACAATTTAAATGCATCCTTATTTCAAGAAATTCAACACATCCCTATAGTTTAAACGTCATTGTGTCAAAACATCCAGAAAGTTTACCTTGAGCTTGCCCATCCCATTAGCAATGCACTGGATCCCCAAAGCAAAATCCCAAGTCCAAGTCCAATAAACTTCACAACTGGGACAGCACTTACATGTCCTGAGAATAATAAAAAAAAAAAAAAAAAAAAAAAAAACTTTCATAAATAACAGCTGTATATCTTAAACGCCATTATAAAACACTTTACCTGTGGCCCAAAGTGCTCCTCCAAGCATAGCAGCAGGATGGGCTCTGGATGGGTGAAACAACGTGTCAACAACCAGTCCAACAAACCATATACCCGAACTGCAAATCCACTGGAAAAACATTCCTGGAAAAACAACAGATATTGAGTCAAAAGTGATGGCTCAAAGGATAAAAGAGTACAGTGGATGTCTTTACCATCGCCGGTCTCTATTCTTTTAATAGGAACAAAATAGCTTCCATACAACAGCACTGCAAACGCACAGGCCACGTAGCCATAGGTGGTTTCTGCACTGTTCTGCACTTTATTGTAGGACAACACAACATCATCACCAGAAGGCTCTAGATATAAAACAAAACTAATGGTTATCATGCATAACATTTGTGCTAACATAAATTAAAGGATCATTAAGTGCATAATGTCAACTATCTGCAACAGTGCGGCTATGAAAACGTTCAAGTTCACACCTAGAAATGCTGTCAGTCAAGTATTTATATAATTTAAGCAAGTGATATTTCTTCTACCTTCAGCTGCCAATGTGCTACAGCTTCTTACAAGCAAAAGCACAATTACAGCTAGTAAAGCCATCCTGGTGTCTTATACTCGCGGGATAAACACTACATTTGTTGTGGTGGCAATGCAGTCAGGTTTGAAAAGCAGGTGTCAGTAATTAGGGTGCTGCTTTTTAGATTGACTGTAGTTTCCAGAGTGTTCCATAAGATGGCGGTCACGTTCCAACTTGTTTTGATTCCGCTGCGCAGAAGAATGACTGCTAGCCAATCAGATGACTCTTGGCCAGCATCCTAAATTCTGAAGAAGAGGAAAGAAATATCAACAACAAAAGCGCTCTGTTGAATGAAATCAAAAATAAAACTCATAAAGTCAGTGGGTTATGAGAATTAATAATACGTCTTCCACCTAATGTCTTTTTGAATGTTAAACTGGTTTTAATATGCAGAAGTGTGAATGCAAGAAATTAGTAGCACATTAGTATACTATACAGTAAACATTTCTGACAGGAATAATCTTTTGTATGTAACGTCACTGTATAATTCTGATCTCAAGCAAGAATGTCTCTACTTTTGTTTCAGCACTAGTAGAAAGATTCAGTGTATCAAAAGTGTATGGTTGCTATGGAAACTGAGGGTAAGGTAAGGACATTCGTATATTATTCTCACAATTCTTGTAGTTCATGTAGTAGCTTGCCATGCAAAAGCTGGGGATCATTAAGTAAGATTTAGATGGTTTTAAAAAGAGTCTCTGATGCTCAACCACGGCTACATTTATTTGATCGGAAACAACAGTATTATTGGGAAAGATTTTATACAACTGAATGACCATTCAGATATACTGTATTGCACTACCGTAGTGCTCAAGAAACATTTCTTATTGTTTTTCTAAATAATAATAATAAACAATATAATCCATCCAAAAAAGCTAAAGAAAAGACCAAAATAAGGCTTGTGCTCATATTAAAAATGTAATTAATGCACATATTAATTCTTTGGCCTCTGATTTATTTTTATTATTTTTATAACATACATTAACCTTTTTTCTATCTTATGGAGCAAATGTGTTACATTGCATGAAAAAAAATAAGTTTGACTACTTTGTTCTCTGACAACAAAATGATCTAAGGTAATGATGTGTAACCAATGCCAGTAACAATATTCAGATTCATCAATTACTGTACCTTTAAAACATTTGAAACTGTCAAGTGCCCGCCCCCCAAATTTTCTGATTGATTTTCTAAGGTGATCAAGTGCAAAGCAGCAGTGGCCTGGGAACCAGGAAAACCACTGTCCATTGAGGAAGTAGAGGTCGCCCCTCCCAAAGCACATGAAGTACGGATCAAGGTAAATTCATTACGTTGTATTTGTCATGCTAGATTGGGTATAGTGTAAATGTAGACTTGCTTTTATCTAAAAACAACTTAAGCCAGAAGTATGTGGTTATGAGCTATATGATTTCAAATTACTTAATTAGTATTTTGTTGTGATTCAATTGATGTAGTATTATTTTATTTCACCTTGCAAGGACTTTTTTTTATGAACTCTTGTCAGATTGCAGCATCTGGAGTCTGTCACTCTGATTGGGCTTACCTGTATGATAGTGCTAAAATGAAACCACGACAATTTCCTTTGGTCTTGGGGCATGAAGGGGCAGGAGTGGTGGAGAGTGTCGGTCCTGGTGTCACTAAGGTGTCTTTAGGTAAAAACCAACATCTATTATAAACAATTTCAGATGAAGAATTTACATTTTTATAAATAAAAATAGATTTCGGATTTCAGTTACTTAAATGTATTTAATTAATTGTGTATATTTTTATATAATGTATGACACATTTTCGTGTCTGCAACTACTTAAATTTACTAAAAGTAATTTTTTTTAAACGTTTTTGATATGCTGATCTGTACTTATATATATATA
>CAIGQV010016735.1:13542889-13579708 GCA_903798115.1 Danio jaintianensis | reverse complement strand
ATTTGTATAGTATACTATGGAAGTCAATGGTTACAGGTTTTCAGCTTGCTTCAAAATGTCTTCTTTTGTGTTCAACAGAATAAAAAACTAATCAAGGTTTGTAATCACTTGAGGGTCATTTAATACTGAGTAAATTTTCAGTTTTGGGTGAACTATGTCTTTAAAGAGGCCATATTGCGTTAAAGGATCATAGACACACCACCAATGTTATTTTGCTTTCAAAAGCATCACGGCCTTCTACAAATTAATGGAGGAATTCAACCTTACACACAACAAAATGAACGGTGTTGTAAGCCTACCATACATTACAAACAAATAGAAATCGAAAAAAATATTGCTTAAGGGGGCTAATAATATTGACCTTAAAATGGTTTTAAAAAAAATTAAAAACTGCTTTTATTCTAGCCGAAATAAAACAAATAAGACTTTCTCCAGAAGAAAAAATATTGTAGGAAATACTGTGAAAAAATTCTTGCTTTGTTAAACATAATTTGGGAAATATTTGAAAAAGAAAAAAATTCACAGGAGGGCTAATAATTTTGACTTATATAAATAACAGCAAATCTATTCTCATTTGTTTGTTTTTTATTTAACCTTTAAAACATGTAAATGTGGTGCATCTTTAATAACTAAAGGCTTATTTTGGGGTACTTATACAGTATAAGCCATTATGAAGGAACAGTCAAGACCAGTTACACTCACAAAGAGAATGTGTCAATGCCCAGGGTCTAAAGAGAAGTTGCAAAAAAACTCCTACAAAGGAAAAATTATCACCCACTTTCACCCATGATTGCTCTTATCCCTTATGAAATACAAACTCACAAAAAGAGGCCTCCATCAAAAAAGCAACATATCTTCTCATATCAGTTATTGGTCACAGTACTGCAATAACCTCACAATTAATAGTTTTATATGGGAAAAAAGGTGAAAAATAATGGATTTTTGCTTTGTCTTCTATTACAGTATATGCACCACATAAACCTTTGTAAAGATCTCAGGAAATCTAGTTTAGTGCTTCATTTAATGTTCATGAACACATTTGTTTCACATACTGGGCATTTTTGCAGCACCATTATTCTCAGTTTGTCTGAAATGCTGTCATTGAATTCTGGTTTCAATGAAGCCCCTCTTTCATAAAAAGAAATCTCAGTTCTTTGATTGGCCAAGCATGTCAAGACAAGCATATGTCAGAAATGTAAACCGTAATTGTAATTGCCAGATTTACCGTAATTGCCAGATTTAGTTTTCAAGGATGCTATTTTAGACAGTTTTTTTTAAACACAAACAGTTAATAATGGTGCCAGTTTTGCCATTACTCAAGCTTAATTTATATAGATGAATTGAAATCAATTGTGCGAACGACTCAATCAAAAGTTTTACAGTGTTTGATTGATGCAATTTAGGCTTGATCAGTGTTCTCTGGTGG
This sequence comes from Danio jaintianensis, assembly GCA_903798115.1. Taxonomy (NCBI): domain Eukaryota; kingdom Metazoa; phylum Chordata; class Actinopteri; order Cypriniformes; family Danionidae; genus Danio; species Danio jaintianensis. The sequence goes on along the minus strand of CAIGQV010016735.1, from coordinate 13,578,282 downwards.
ACAGAAAAATAAATGCCTTATGTGTGAGACTGCAAGCTGTTTAACTGCAGATCTTATACATGCACAAACAAATGCATTACACATTAGAGGAAAAGAAAAACGTTGCAAAGCGTCAAATGGCCTCTTTAAAGTAATTACCTAGCTCATTTGGTTGACAGGCTGGAAGAGTGTTGAAGCTGTGCCCAGACTGGTTCAAGACTATATGAGCCGAAAGATTCTCCTGGATGAGTTTGTGACACACAGACTGGCTCTAGATCAGATTAAATCAGTGGAAAAAGGTTAGTTTTTTTTATGCATCTACGTATAAACAAAATCATGGATTTGTGATTCAAAAAAGAATGTTATTGCTTAAATGTTATACCTTTACCCATTTTATAGTAGACTGTTGTGTTCATTATATTCATATATTCAGTTATCATTTCTCACAGTACATATGATATTGCAGTATTATGTTCAGGCAGTGACATTTTTGTCATATTGTGACTGGCATCAGGTCATTTAAAAAATGTAATTAAAATAATTATGCACTAAAATATATGAGAACGTGTAGTCAATTGGTAAGGGTCGGAGTTTATGTAGACTAAATGATAGGAGAATGAATACGACAAGAAAACAAATTACAAGCCATACACTAACGAAGTATTATATTTCATTTCATGCCAACTTAAACTTTACAATACGGAACACATAACGATAATGTTAGTTATTTTATTTAATACCTAAACAATAACAATGCTTTAGTGTATTTATTAATCATAGATAGGTCTACATTTTCTAATGCATTATTATAATCCAACACTGTGTATGTTAACATTAGTTCATGCACTTTGAGTTAACATGAATGTATTTTTAATTTACTAACATTAACAAAGATGAATGAATGCTCTAATAAATGTATTGTTCATGTAAGTTATATGCAGTTAACATTAACTACTGTAAAGTGTACGGTAAAGTGTTACTGATACATCTCTACTAAAAACATGTCATTATTGATAATAAAATTTAAGTCAAATAATAAAAAGCCTGAGCAATAAATGCAAAATATATTATTAAAGTTTTATATAACTTGATTTCTCTCTTGTCTTTTCTTTTTTATAGCATTCGGACAGTGATTGAGATGTGATATGGTTGCGATTCCCAAAGTCCTTCTAACAGAACACACAATATCAGTGCTTTTGGTGTGCTTCTCTTCTACCTCTCTAAATGTCATGCACTATCCACATGAAAGGCAGAATTTGTAAAAATGAGTTTTGCTGGGTTGACACAGTATCAGCCATTATCAGACTACAATAAAAGACACTTTTGCAATATTTACAAAGGAAAAGAGATAGGCAGGCCCATATTTAGACAATGATTACCCACCTACCTGCTAATCCAAAGTTCCCTTTTCATTTCCTGTATGTACTGTATAGTATCTATAGTACAGTTATAGACCTATAGAAGGAAAGGAAAAGTCATTCATATTTCGGACACTGATTGTTCTTTTAGGTCATATTTTCAAAGAGCATATCTGTTATGATCAGAGACTGTTCTACATAAAGCCAAAGTTGAATTTGATTTGGTTTTTAATCTTTTTTTTTTTTTTTTGCAGTATGCAAGCTTGTTCTGCAAAACATTCTTATTTACTTCAGTTTACTTTTCTCATTATATAACAAGCGTAAGTCTCTTTTTTTGTGTGTTCCTTGTGACACAGTGGCTATGTTTATATTAGCCTATGTATCCAAATAATCCCTTTGTAATCAGATTGAAAAGCGTTCATGTAAACACCATAAATCGATCAGATTGAGCTTGATCCGAATTAAATTTCAATTGGATTGGAAGAGGTAGTTTTTGTTCCTTTTGTAAACTTAATCAATACAAAAAATGACCATGTAAACTCTTGAATCTGACTTTGTCAATGGTATATGGATGTCTCTGGGGAACATGACATGCATTAGCCTGTACATATTTTGATAAATGCACAAATCCGTTAACTGTATATTTTCATTGGGCTGCTTAATGAAGCACGTAATTTTAGAAACTAAATAAAATTTAACAAAAGGCCATTCAAGACTAAATGGTTTACTTTCATGATGAATTTATAAGGTTTATATGCATGCAAGATGGACTTTTGATTTTAATTTTCAGATACAATAAGATGCTTCAAACATAGACAATCTATATAGGCATACTTTTTAAAATCTACTTTGAACTTAAAGATCCCGTGAAGTGCTTTAAAATGTGCATTTTTTATTTGATGTTTGACGTAATATCTGAAACACGAAGAGAGGGTGGAACATAAAGTAGCCCCTTTTTAAAAAACAGGCGTTTTGTTTTTCTCACAGCTCTGCCAGCGAGAGTGGTTGAGCTCAAGCGTATCAAATGAAAAGCACATGAGAAGCGTCTTGAAGGGGGCAGGACATGTCACATACTAGAGATTGATTGGTCAAGATTTGAAGAGAAACTGAAGTATGAGGTGACGTTAAATAAATCGTTGATCCATTTTAGTGACTGCAAACTGCAAGCTTTGGATGTTTAAATCAGGATTCTGGTAACACTTTACAATAACAGTACATGAATAACGATGTATTAATATGTAAACTAAACATTACTTTATTATAGACTAATGATGAGTTAAGGTGTGCTAATCACGAACTAACTTTAACTACAACATGAGTCACAAGAGTTCATGTGCGAATAATGGCTACCTTAATTTCTTGATAGTACATGTAGTTAATTAATATATTTATTAACATTTAAGTTTAAGCTAAATGTAACCAACATGAACTCATGAGCTGTTAATGTATAATTATGTCATGTATTGACTTTTTTTTGGTGATGAGTTAAAGCCCAATAAGAAGTTATTTCTCATCAGCACATTAAAAGGAGCCCTCAAATTATTGCATGCGTAGTCTATATACTATATTTAGTCATATGAATGATATTTAGAAAACATGCTTATGTACACTTTTATTTTATATCTCTGTTGGTGTCATATGCCTTTTCCGGAAGTGTGACGTCACACGGGCAGAGCACGTGTGTAAAAGTTTCAATCGGAATATAAAACACATATTAGTTAAACCAGATTACAAAATTTAGAATACATGTGAACAGATCTGCGATCGGTTTCAATTCATTCGGATTGAAAATTGGTCTTCTCATTTCTACATATGAGCTGTAGTTTTTTGAGCTGATTGAATTGGTTGAATATTCATTAGTTCTTGATCATAATCCACATGTACACAAAGGTTTCCTTCGAAAACTGACTATGCTCAATGATGATGCGTGTCCGCTATCCAATCACATGCAGGCAGCACTATGTTCAGTTGCTGTATTGGTCAGTCATCCACGTGTTTTGAATCATATAGCAGCTGTGCAGTACAAAGTACACTAGTACCAACAGGTCCTCTCCCGAGCCCTGACAAAAACAGCTCTGTAAGTTATTAATAGCATACAAACATTTGCAAACATAAATCTGTGCATGCAGTCGTACGCTTTACTGAATGTGTTTTAAATATGTTCAAAAACTAGGGTACTTTATAGTTTTGAAAGATAGTTCATATTTAAATTTAAATGAATACAAACAAGCATTTAGTATAGTGTCTGAACTTGGATTTGTTTTATGATGTTTTTTTTAATATATAAGAACTATGTACTGTTTAATTTAAATGTTGAAGCATTATTCTGCTATGACAAGTGTTGCATGCTTTGTAGTGTAGTGTTTGTAACTTAAATGTATATAACACAGTGCACTTGTATACTTCTGTAATTCTACCCCACACAAATGTAACAAATATGCAACCACATGTCTGTCCACACAGATTTTTCACAGGCTTTAACTGAGGTATGATATGGCTCATAAAGATAATTGTGACAGCATGATGATGAATGATGTTTCGTGAGTTTAACTAAAAGTAATACTGGATATTATGAAACTGGATGGTACAGTACATTCTTATTGATATTCACAGAAAGTATCAAAAACTTGTTTTATGCAATGATATGTATTTTCATAATTAGTCATGAAAAAGCATTATTTGCATGTTTCATTTTTTTTTATTTGTTAAAGAAGAGTGACATATAGATCATGCATTTATGCAACAATAATATCATTTTTCTATCATTTTTTATCAGACTCTTTCTAACTTGCGATGAAAGCATTTTGATGCACACTGGTTTGTACAAAATAGATAAATAAATAAATAAATAATAATACATTAACACGGCTGCACGGTGGCGCAGTGGGTAGCACGTTCGCCTCACAGCAAGAAGGTCGCTGGTTCGAGCCTCGGCTGGGTCAGTTGGCGTTTCTGTGTGGAGTTTGCATGTTCTCCCCGTGTTGGCATCGGTTTCCTCCGGGTGCTCCGGTTTCCCCCACAGTCCAAAGACGTGGTATAGGTGAATTGGGTAAGCTAAATTGTCCGTAGTGTATGTGTGTGAATGAGCGTGTATGGATGTTTCCCAGTCATGGGTTGCAGCTGGAAGGGCATCCGCTGCGTAAAAACATATGCTGGATAAGTTGGCGGTTCATTCCGCTGTGGCGACCCCAGATTTATAAAGGGACTAAGCCGAAAAGAAAATGAATAATACATTAACACAAATTACAGGATTTTAATGGACATTTGTATTCTTTTTAGGAGGCTGATTATATAAAACCTTACTAAAAGATTGTGGTTACCATGGAAACTGAGGGAAAGGTAATTTTTGCCATCAAAGATTTTTTTTAAGAAATATATCATATTAAGATGTAAATATGTTATCCACTCTAAGGTGATCAAGTGCAAGGCAGCAGTGGCCTGGGAACCAGGAAAACCACTGTCCATTGAGGAAGTAGAGGTCGCCCCTCCCAAAGCACATGAAGTACGGATCAAGGTAAATCCATTACATTTCACTGTAATACAACATTTATGTAAGATATTATTTTGATCAGGCAAGGCAGTGTTTATTTATCAGTTCAATGACTATGAATTGACCCGTGTCAGATGGTGGCATCTGGAATATGTCATACCGACTGGACTTTCCTGCATGAGGTTGGTAAAACAATGAATCCACAGCCTTTTCCTGTGGTTTTGGGGCATGAGGGGGCGGGAGTGGTGGAGAGTGTCGGTCCAGGTGTCACAAAGATGGCCAAAGGTAAGCTAACTTGACAGCTGTTCAAATTTAACACTGGGAAAACTAAAATCTGAGTTCTCTTGCTTACAGTTTACCTGGGTTTAGCAAACAATCCTGGGTGGTCATATGCTGAGCTCCAATCCTAAACATTCATTCATTCATTTTCCTTCGGCTTAGTCCCTTATTTATCAGGGGTCGCCACAGCGGAATGAACCACCAACTATTCCAGCACATGTTTACGCAGCAGATGCCCTTCCAGTCGCAACCCAGTACTACACCCATACACTCATTCACACACACTCATACACTACGGCCAATTTAGTTTATTCAATTCATCTATAGCACATGTCTTTGGACTGTGGGGGAAACTGGAGCACTCGGAGGAAACCCACGTGAACACGGGGAGAACATGCAAACTCCACACAGAAATGCTAACTGGCCCAGCAGGGACCATCGACCTTCTTGCTGTGAGGCGACAGTGCTAACCACTGACAGCCCCAATCCTAAACACTTATTTACAAATTTTTGGTGTCATTTGCCCCTTTCACGTATTAATAAATTGTCGTACAATTACAGGAATGACTTTAGCGGTAAATAAAAAATAAATGGTTCACACACTGCAGAATTCCGGAATTTTAATGGTAATGTTATCCTCATGAATGTTATGAATGCTTCTCCTTCCGTAAAATGTCTGGAACTCATTTTCTGGTATTTTTACAAATATTTTAAAAGGCCCGATCTCTTCACTGCAATTTACCAGTATTTTTCTGTAAACGTCTGCATGTGTGAAAGGGGCATCTGACTGTTTCATTGCAGCATTTGGCCTATTTACATAAAGGCTGTACCATCGAGCTAGTAAAGTGAACCTTTTTTTTTCTAAATTAAAAAATATAAATACATGTTGCATGCTTGTGTTTTTTAATTTAAAACTATTAAACAAACAAAATAGTAGAAAGTAGTAGAAATAGTATAATTTATAATTGTATTTTGTTCTACTTTATATTCATTATGTACAGCGATTACATGTTTGAAATGTCAGTAAATTATTCTTTATTAGCCTTTGCAAGAACATGAAAATGTAACTAAAACATATATACAGTATAAAGGGCAAATGCAAAGAAATAGAAAGATTAGCAGTGATACAAACTTTAATATTAACATAAACAATAAACATAAAAGGGACATGTACTGTAAATGAATCTGCTTTAAATAGTTTAAATTTTAACTCAAAAACTGCAATATCATTCTACCATTTATCTATAGGTGATAAAGTTATTCCTTTAGTCGTGCCACAGTGTGGACAATGTGAACGTTGTCTGAGTCCAAAGACAAATCTTTGCTCCAAAAACTGGTGAGTTAATTTAACTGATGTTTGTTTTTTCTTTTTTTTCCCCTAAACACGAGGATTTGATTTATAAAGCAAATGCTCAAATATATTCCTTTTTATTTCCAAGGGAGAAAACTCAGCAATGCCTTCTTGCTGATGGCACCAGCAGGATCACCTGTAAGAATCAGCAGGTTCATCAGTTTATTGCTATAAGCACTTTCTCTGAATATACGGTTGTGCCAGAGGACAATGTGACCAAGATTCACCCAGACGCTCCACTGGACAGAGTGTGTTTGCTGGGCTGTGGAGTTTCTACAGGATATGGGGCAGCAGTGAACACAGGCAAAGTGTGTATGATGTGCGATTTCCACTGGCAAAATGACAAAAATATGATAAATAAAAAAAAATTAAAATATTGTCTTTCCCAGGTGGAATCTGGCTCTACATGTGCAGTGTTTGGTTTGGGAGCTGTGGGACTGGCAGCTGTCATGGGGTGCAAAGCTGCCGGTGCCACCAGAATCATCGCTGTTGACATCAATTCAGACAAGTTTGAGATCGCCAAGACATTTGGAGCGACTGAGTTTGTGAACCCTAAAGACCATAGTAAACCCATTCAGGAGGTGCTGAGGGAGCTGACCAATGGTGGCGTTGACTACGCTCTTGAGTGTGTGGGCAATGTGGGGGTTATGGTAAGTTAAAGGGGAACTATTATGCAAAAATCACTTTTATAAGGGGTTTAAACACAGTTGTCTGGCAATAGTGTGTGAATATAGCCAGCCTCTGTCCACCATTAGAGTTTTCACACCTGCCGAAGATAATGTCAGCAACTAATAGTTTTAGGATGCAAAAATGAACACTGTAGTCTCAATAGACAACCTTCTTCTAAGCCACTTGTTTTGACATTTTCAATTTTTTACAGAGATAATATTAGTCCTGTTTTGAATCTGCCACTATGTTGACAGGAGCACAATCTCATTTGAATTTAAAGTGACAGTCATCAAAACAGCACAATTTGGCTCAAAGCCTACCAGGGGCAGTTCCAAAGAGTTATAAAACATTATTTGTGGGATATTTTGAGCTGAAACTTCAGATCTAGGGACATCAGACACTGATCTTGTAAAAAGGGGCATAATATGTCTGTTTTGAGGCACTGTCATTTCCACTGGGTTGGAAATAAAGGTGTTATAGTCTGATGAGTCTTTATTTCTGGTGCAACTTTTGAATGGCAAGGTCACAATTTGCCATAAACAATGTGAAATCATGACTCAAACACTCTTACCAATGGTGAGGGTGGTGGCACACTTTGGGCCCTGTTGTACCAGTTTAGCATCATTTACATGCCACTGTCTACCTGAGAATTGTTGCTGATCACGTCTTTCACTTTTTAACCACAGTGTATTCATCTTGGGAAGGCTACATACAACAGAATAACAAACTGTGTCACAAAGCTCAAATCATCTCAAACTGTTTTTTTGTACATGACAATAAGTTAACTGTACTCAAATGACTCCACAGTCACCAGATCTCAATCCAGTAGAGCACATTTTTGGATGTGGAACAGGGGATTTATGGATTTACAGCCAACAAATCTGCAGCTGTGTGATGCAATCATGACAATATGAACAAAAATCTCTGAGGAATGTTTCCAGCACATTGCTGAATGAACATGATGAATTTACGCATTTTCTTAAAAACAAAACTAGTATTAACAGGTGTATATGTTAGCAGAGCTTATTCATTTCTAGAAATACTTTTATCATGAAAGAGTTCACATTGCAAATTTTGGAAAAACATTACTAATCTGTATTTGTATGTAAATGATGGACTGATGTATTTTTGGTCAGAGGGCAGCTGTGGAAGCCTGCAGTCCAGCAGGAGGAGTCTGTGTGATGGTGGGCTGGACCCGTATGGGGGAACTAACCCTGGTCTCTGAGGATATTCTGCTGGGAAAAACTCTGAAAGGCTCCTATTTTGGTGGTAAAAGCATGTCTGATCAATTCAAATTTCACTTATGGTGCAGTACCAGGTTGATGTGATGTGGAGAATACAGTTGAATTATTTTACAGTCCTCTCTGATTTCACTGTTTATTACTGAAGTTTGAGTATTCTATGTTCTTCCTATTCCGTTGACAGGTTGGAAGAGTGTTGAGGCAGTCCCCAAGTTGGTGCAGGAGTATTTGAGCGGAAAGATTCTGCTGGATGAGTTTGTGACTCACAGACTGACTCTAGATCAGATTAACCAGGCCTTTGATCTCATGATCACCGGAAAAAGGTCAGTATTCTGCTCACAACAGAGCAAAACATTGCCACACCATCATAAGGCTAAGATTTTTTTCAGTATGATAATGATATGCTCTTAAACCACATGCAGAAGAATGTCTTTGTTATGGAATGTAATAATTTTGTAAAAAGTCAAGTGAAATTTTACTTTAAATTTAAAGGAGTATTGCAGTACTACTATTGCAATACTAAAATTGTCTGCTATAATGTTACAAGTCATTTTTTGTAGTAAAATTTCAAAAATACTCTAATTTATGTCCTATTGTCATTAAGTGTAATAGATATATTTTTAAAATAAAATTTGCAGTAAGTAATAATGTAACAACATACTTATTCTAGTCTGTAGTTACATATTAAATTGTATAAAAGAATAAGGGACCATACACAATTATATTACATTTTAAATCAAGGGTGGTCCGTGGAATCTAAAATAGTGAAATCCCCTGTTTTAAAATAATAAAAAAAACTACTTCTTACTGACAAATCTAGTGGGTTGAAGGATAGTGGCAAAGTATAAAGAATTAAAAATGCCAATTAATACGTTCCTTTTAACATCATCAAATGGATCTTGTGATAAATATGCCTGACAAGACTTTGATACACTATTGTTATAGTAAAAATGTATGCTCCCAAAAAAACTAATTTTAGAATCTTATTACACTTCTGTTGTTATGATGGTTGAAACTAGGCCTGTAACGATATCTATTTTTTCAAAATATATTGCGATAAACGATATTATTGTCATTTTAAGACCATTTTATGCCACTCATTATATAATGCCAGTATGACAATATAATAGCATCACAATGCAAGTACACTCTTCCAAAGAACACATAATATTTTATTCTTGAGAAGATTTCATTTAATTATAGTCATTTTAACAATTTAATAATTAGGCATTGGAATCAGAACGGGAACACGCATATCCTAAATAAATAATAATAAATTTCAACAAAAAAGTGCAAGGTAAAAAGTAACAGAGGCTGTGACATCTGCTACCAGATCTATTTTCAGTTGTCAGACACCCACATGAAAATATACTATAGTAATTTAGAGTAAATACAATAGTGTTTTTTAACCAAACTGACACCGACACCTCCAATAGAGATAGAGATGTTGCACAATCAGCCAAAATGTCCCTAGAATTGTTTTTTTTTGTATGGGTGATATATATTGCATCACCAAAAATGATTGAGGTCATGTCCAAGTGTTTTGCGATAAGTCGATATATTGATTATTGTGACAGGCCTAGTTGAAACCCCTTTTTCATCTCTGAACAATATTTCAAATATAACTTTGTTTCTCTCTTATCTCCAGTATTCGCACAGTGATCCAGATGTGAGATGAAGGAATGAAGATCTGCCTCAAACAGAACAGTATTTACAATATATTCAGACATCACATCCAGCACAGAAGAATCAATGTTTTATAATAAAATGCCCTAAAGCTGCATGGATCTCAACAGTTCAGATCACTTCGGTCCCAAATCCTTTTTAACATAATACATAATGCACAATAAAAATCTTTGTCAGACACATTATTGTTTAATATGTACTGTAGAGAGAAGCGTCTGTTCACAAAGGTTGTATGTTTGTCTTTTGCCAGTAGATGGCAAGCTTGTATTACCAACTGTCCTCATTCACTCCCTTTGTCTCTCTCTTCTTTCTGCACTGAGTTTCCTCCAGTCAAACTATTATTATTAAATTTCACTGAGGCTTGGCCGAATAAGTGTTCTTGTGCTTATGTTTCACGTTGTTTACAGAGCAGCCCACCAGGCAGTCTCCATGCAGTCTCTTAAATGTGTACCACTATTGCCCTTTGAAACCACTATCCACTAGTTCTCGTCTACAATAATATTATCAAACGACCCTTCGCCGTTTTCCAGCAGGACACGGAGAAGCCTCTAGAAAAACAGAAAGAATTTTGTCATAGGGAGATGGATGTGTGCGTGTCACCAGGGGTTGGAGAAACATGCAGCTGATCGCGGGTTGCATGTTGACCTTGGTAATATTATATATTGATTTAATATAGCATGCTCTTGAGGGTTTGAATAGCAGTTGTGGCCTGTCAGAGCCTGAGACAAAAGGCCGGCTGGGGAATGTCTCTCTATGATGAACTGGGATGGCTGTCCAGGAATTTGCTTTATTGTAGCTCCATTCAGATCAAATGAATACTCTGGCAGATCCCCCTCCCTGTTCTCCATCTTTACGTCAAATGAAAAAAAACGAAGCAAAGTCTCTCTCACGTTTACCCAGCTCCTGCCCATATTGTGCAATCAATCAAGGATTTACTGATACCGCTGCTCTTTCTACTGAGAGCGAGAACCATCGCTGAAAAATGGAGACATCAAATGATTGAAGACGAGTAGAGACAGGTGCTTGTTCAGTGCGCTCATTTGTGGATGCATGGAGATGAATGTGTTAAGGCCTAGCATGTGTATCATGAGTTCATATCTTGAGTTTTCTCATCCATTTAGCTTTTCTCAAATGTCAATTTTATTTGATTGAATTAATATACACAAAGCTGTCTATTAAGTTATTCGGTCTGATATTAGGAAGTTCTTGAGCACAGTAATGGTGCTAAATCTTTGTATTTGTGATTTGTAGCATCAGTCTTTTAAATTATGTCGTTTTTTTATTGCGAAGTTATTTTATTTTATATGCAGAGAGTAGTGTTGTGAAATTCTACAATGCTGCTTTTATTTCAATAGTCAGTTCAATTGTAAATATGTGCTGAAGTTTAGAAAAGATGGCCGATTATCTTTCACTCTTTTGAAAAGGAGTTCAACTCAAATGGAACCAGTTGCTTTGCAAATTTACATCTAGATGTATTTACAGTACATGACACCAAGTAAAATTGGAAAGGTTTTTTTTTTCCGCAACTATAAGACAACAGCTTTTTTAGACCTGAAAACACGATTCTTTCAGAGTGCAAGAATTGGAAATTGAGACCGTTATCGTCCGTGTGAACTATAAAATACAATTTTGTGCAAAATGTGACATTATGCATATGCCTATTACTATTACTGCAAAGACTTGAAATCTAAAACAAAAAGTGACATCACTATCTTCTGTCCTGGCATGAACAATACACCATTGTTTTGATATATGAATGGGAATTGTTTTGACAATGTTGTGTGTGAAAATGTTTCAAAAACCAAAACATTTTTCAGTAAAACAACTTTTAACTATAACATTTTCAGTTTTTAGTACAAAATTCTTTTGTATTTGTACATTTTAAGCCACCATTATAAAACTATAAAAAGATCTCAAGAGAACCAATGTGAATTGGTCCTTTTGTCCTATTTATTCTTTTTTTAACATGCTATTAAAAACAACTTATTTATGAAAAAGTTTATAGTCAAATGGTAAGAATTTTATAGAAAATTCTATTAACCTACATTAAATGTAAATGTATTTTGAACTATGCTTACATAGGTGTAAACAGGGTCTTGTTGTGCACTTTGTTGTGCACTTCCAAAGTCACATATCTGAGCTTGAATTATTCAGAACATTTGCATTTTAAAAAAAAATGACTCAGCCAATTACAATAAGATTATATATATATATATATATATATATATATATATATATATATATATATGACTTTGTGCCAATATAAACTAGTCACATTTATGATAAATATGGTGACCTTTGACTGGGCTGCCCTGTGTGTTTTTCATCAATGTGACTGACATATAAATAGAAGGTAGAGTCAAATAAAGTAATGGAGTATCTGATTCTAATGAAGAATAACGATTTGTCCTGTGTGCTTACCATGACAGATATGAGACATATTCCTCTCACATGAGCTCGGTCCAGGCAAATATCAGGCATTTACCCTGCCAAATGTGTAGTCAGCACCGTGCATCATTCCGACAGACACGACAGCTTCATAAGGAAAATTGACAAACAACGGAAATGCCAGCATAGGTAAATATTGCTGAGCAAATATAGCCTGGAAGAGAAAAAATGTCAAAGGGGCTGAGTTGCCTTCCTCAATATTTAGATGGGGATCAAAAGATTTCTCCCTTAATTATTATATTTAATGTGAGCGAGGGTGTTCAAATGTGTGTGTGGGGGGTGCACCTATGCGTTTGAACATGTGACACCTCTAGGCGGTGGTGTGTAGATTCTAGTGCCAAATAACTTCGGCCACCATATAAGATCATAAGAGCCAATTGTGCTTGTCTTTTTCAGCATTATAATTTCTTCTGAAAAGCCTTAGGAAAAATGAAATTGTTCCAGAACTGAAGTAGACTCCTATACTTTAATTGTCAAGGGTTGTTAGACAAACATTTAAACATTTTGAAGGTCTCCTTTAGCTATTCTGTTAACTATAAATAACTTTGCAACTGCATGTCAAGTCCATAGAGTATTCGTAGACCGATAGGGTTTGTATTTGGTGTAGGTAAGGTTAAAATAATAAGTAGACATGTTCTCGTGTAATAGAATAGACCATTTTGAGGAATGTAAACAATAACAATGGTCCTAATGTATTTCCTGTTTTAGATTTTTTATTTCCATAGCTTTTGAGAATCCAAAAAGGTCCACATATTGATAAATGATGTTATGATAGCTGTTTTAACGTTGAGATATGATTGAATTACCTCTTGTAACAGTTATGAAATATTATGATAACAAGCAGGAAATGTTCAAGGGCTGATGACATGACCACATTGAAATGGTCTATAGATACACCTGGCTTCAAAAAACATGATAACAACTGGTCTGTAGCATCCTTGTTAGCAGGCCGTCTTCCATGCCAGAAATAGACGGGTTTCCATCCTAACGTTTAGTGAATCTTTCAAAATTCACAAAAAAGAAAAACGAAAATGCAAACCGAGTGCATTTCCATCCTGTTGTTAGGACGGCTGACTCTATTTCTGGTAACAACCTGGTAACCAACAGTGAAGATGGCAAGCATAATGTAGACATCTGATTAGTTCATCTGATTATGTCCACATCTGATGTAAGTGCAATGTTTGCTACATCAGAATTTATTCGACTATTGCGTTTCCAAAAAAGTCCAAAAACTTTAAATCTAGCGTAATATCTTTTTGTGCAAATTAAGGGATTTTGATTCAGAATTTGGTGTTTCCATTACTCTCTGCGATGAACTGGGATTCTTCTAAATGCACATTAACACAGGGTGATGGAAACCCAGCTAATTATTTTTCTAACCAATGTGTCTCTTATTTGTTCTTTTTGCAAATAGCTTACCTATGCATGAAAAATATAAAACAACACAACACAGCTTCAGTCACAGCATCCTATATCCTATGATTGGTATTAATGTTAAATGCTCTTTTAAAATGAATGTAGTATTAGAGATTATGTGAATGCAACCAGTAAATGTTCCCAAAGTGAAAATGTAGTTCTCAGAAAACAAGCGTGGCTAGTTACTATAACTAACTGGTGCAAAAGCCCTATAATCAGTAGAATGTCTGTTGGAGAGCTTTGAATTACAGTGTAAATGAATGATCAAGTAATACTCTGCTAGTTATGAATGTCATTTCTAATAGTCAATAAATGATCTCAATGGGAGCATTAAAATAAAGGGCAATCCACATTTCTACCTGGGTGGCCCTGGTCTTAAAGAAAGAGACTCAGACCACGTCCTGTAGGATCTGGGCCAGAATCTACCAAGCGTGACCGTGAACGACATTACGCAAACTGAGAGACAAATCCCATGATTCATTTGGTCTGAATGCAGCAAAAACGCATTTGTAATGCCTTTGAAATGTAAATGTATTTATGTCAGTTTACTTAGTAATTGCTGTGATTCATGTGCACAGGTAAATCAAGATTTGTCAAGACGGAGACTTTGTCAGTTGGTATTCCTCTCATGTGGAAATACAATTGAGCAAATAAAACGTCATTGTGTCTTGTGCAAGTATGAACAACCGAGTCAAGATTCATTGCATGCTGAATGTTTGTTTGAAGTTTGTTTCTGTAGTGCTCAGGCATAAAATTCGGTTTGGCTGTCTGTATTCTTTGGCGTTTCTTTGCTCTGAGAGGCGCACTTCTTTTAGGTTTCCTACTTTGAGCTCAAAGGGTTTTGCCAGAGAACGTGAACAAACACAACCTCTGGATTGTCTTAATTGACAGTACACTCAAGCTTCAGTGGCAATGCTACCTGAGAAAGAGAGACAGACAGCGCACACACAGAAAGAGCGAGAGTTCAGAGAAAAAGACAGTGGCCTAGTTCAGATGAACACAAAGCCCAAACTGCCATGGAAGAATGCGTCCCTAAGTCGAGGAAAGACCACCCTGGTAGAGGCCCTGTTTTAGCAGTAAATCCGGGCCATTAGTGTTAATGCCAGCCAATGCCTCAGACATCCCCAGCCTAAAGCTCAACACAGCAAACCCGGATCCAGTGACACAGTCCTGGCTGCTCTAGCAAGGGAAACCCCTTATCAGACGTGCCTGGAAGGGTTAGGAGAGGTCAGCGATACCGAAGTTGCACACCTGCACCACAGCCGATCTCCTCGTTTGAAGTCGGTTGACGTTGGATTAGCAAAGCCTTTTGGAGAATTATAATTACTCGGCTGGTGAAATGACGGCATATCTACTTCATTAAATAAAATGAGCCTCTCGTTCTAGTAGGGTTGTAATTTCATGACAAAAAGCAGTGCTGGGGAAGCTATTTTGGAACTATAATGGTACCGCTAACCTTAACGTAACAGTCTAATACTCTACTGAGGGTTTGTTTACACAAAAAGAACATACAAAAAACATTTCTCTTTTGAGATTTTTTTTGAGTTTTGTTGTTTACATGTTTTTTAACAACAACATGTTGTTAAAACAATCGCATGGATTCACATACAGTTAAAGTCAGAATTATTAGCCCTCCTGAATTATTAGCCCTCCTGAATTATTAGCCCTCCTGCATATTTTCCCCAATTTCTGTTTAACGGAGCGAATATTTTTTTCAAGACATTTCTAGACATACTAATTTTAATAACTCATTTCTAATAACTAAATTCTTTTTTACTAGATATATATATTGCTCAAGGGGGCTAACATTATTGACCTTTAAATGTTTTTTTTTTTTAAAAGCTGCTTTTATTCTAGCCAAAATTAAACAAATACGACTTTCTCCAGAAGAAAAAATATTATCGGAGATACTGTGAAAAATTCCTTGCTCTGTTTTGCTCTTCTGTGTTGCTCTTCTTTTGAAAAAACAAAAACAAATGCACAGGGCTAATAGTTTTGACTTCAACTGTAAATGGCTAAAAATGCTATAATAATCATACAAGGCCTGTAGATGACAATTGTTTTTTGAATACTATTAAATTAGACATACTATCCAGCTCACGTACTGTTTTTCACATATACTAGGGAAGTACAGTATGTGATTTCAGATTGAACAAAGGTGTAACTTACTACAAAACCTAACCTACTAGTTCAAACAGTAAAAAAAAAAAAATTCTGAATCAGAATCATGAAAAAATCAGAATCATCTCAGCTCAGTATCAGACTTGGAATCTAAACCAAAACTACACTATAAAAAATGCTGGGTGGTAAATATGGACCAACCCAAAAATTAGGTTAAAAATCTCATTTTAAAAATTGTAACCAAACCATTGGGTTAGTCCATATTTAGGTTACAAATATAAATTACAAATGTAACCCAGTCAATGGGTTAGTTTATATTTTACCCAAATTTAAGTTAGGTTATATATATATATATGTAATATAGGTTGTACTATGTTTGAAAGCATAGTTCTAGTAAGAAGTAAAGGCCTGTTCACACAAAGCATAATAACTATTAAGACAAGTGTAAAGATAGAGTTCTAAAAATTGTTTTACATTTAAAACAACAGCAAAGTTCAGACCACAACTGTAATGATAAAGATGTAAAGAAACAATATCATTCACTGAAAAAAATGATTCAAAGATGATTCCTTGGATTTACTAATTTTTTTTTAAGTTAAGTGGTTGTAAACAATTTATTTGGGCTGAACAAACAAATTACGTTGAACAAATTAAGTTGAACATTACTAAATTGAATTTGTTTAAATTCAACCCATATAAGTTGTTTGCAACAATTTTGCAGAAATATTTTTTTTCAGTGTTGGGAAATCTTTCAGAATAATTTTTTTCTCAACTAATAAATGATAAAACACTGACAGCTAATCAACTTTTCAAAGATTATTTAAAGATAATAACTATCTAAAAAACAATTGATTATACCATGGGAAAGAATGATAAAAATATATGGAAGTCAGTCCCTAATACTAGACAAAAGTATTGAGACAATGCTAAGGTTTGTTTGTTTGTAATGCCGGTTTGCTAATGCTCATGTAGAGAATTTGAGGTCATGTTTTGTAAGACCTGAGAAGGGACACAACAAAACCGCATATTTACACATCACCAAAATGGATGGTTGGCATTCAGGTCAGAGGAGTGGTTGTGCAATTGCAGTGTTAAGAAACATTGTCAGGTTTGTAGCATAAATGGGAAGACGGCTTCAGCACCCATGATTCTCCACATGTTTTGTCTGCAATGACAAAGTCTTGCCAAACTAAACTGACATACGCAGATAAATATGTTTGTTGCAATTTACCCAGACATGTTTCAAAGAAAGACTTGGGTGTGGATGGATAAATAAAGGAAAAAATCAGCAACACCACTCTGTCTGCCTCCCACACGACAGATACAGACGACACTAGAGACATTTAGAATATATGCTGTCTGTTACCTTTAGCTAAGCCTGGCCTTAGGTTCAATAGCTCGCTGGCTTAAATCTTACACCATATGCTGCTTGGAGATTTCCAATGGATTTGTCATTTTATCTGCTGATCTACAGATTCACCACATCAAGATCTACCACTTGAATGCAGTAAGAAGATGAAAGAAAGATGGCACAAGACAATGGTTTTCAATGGAAGGTCAACACGCAGAGTTTTGTTTTGGCTAAAACCAAAGAAGAGCATTTATTGAATATGAACGTTTGCTTATGGGGGAGCAATGTGTGTGTTTAAACCTCATACCGGGAGTGCTTTCGGGAGGCTTGATCTATTTAGCAAATATCGAACGCTTCCCCCTCGGTGGTCGGAAACCTTTCCCGCTCATGCTTGCTTACATTTTAAAATCCCCAAGAGCAAATATAAGCAGCAGCAGATTTGCTTAATATCAACTCTGCCACAAAACACACACCCGTGAAATGTCACCACGGTCCCCAGGTACAAAGTCAAAATATAAAAAAGTCAAACAAGCAGGGTGCGAGGCATGTTTAAGTTGGGGAAGTGGGCCTACACGTCCTCTCGGTTGATTATCAGCGCACACGGAGCTTATCTCACGAGGGGACTAATAACTATGAAAGGACGACATAAAAGAAGAAACAAACAAGCCTGTTTAATTGACAATATTTGAGGTGAAGGTAATTGAGGTGGTCCTAGTGTGCACAGCATCCATAATGAGACGTTAAAGGAAGACCTACTAATAAAGAAGCCATAGCTAATCTTTTAAACAAACATGGGTACTCCACTAACACGGCTACTTGCTGTCTGATCATACATTATGTATATTTTTCCAGCCCACTTTTGACTTTGGGTGCGCTCTTGAGTTGGGTTCATCTTTAAACACGTCGCTCTCCTTCCCTTCTTGGGTAACTTTAATTAGCAGGGGTCTCGGATAGCGTCTCTCACGAGGGGAGATGGGCTAAATTCTCAAAACAAACAGAGCCACACTGGCTTCCCATTCTGTGTCTTTTCATCTCCTCCTGGCTGGCCTGGGCAGCCAGTGGCACAGAGCAGCAGAAGGGGGCCACACATGGTGTAAGTAAACACTCATAATTGCATTAGATCCCCCCCTGTGAATATGTAATGCCTCCTCAATACCGGAGTGCTAGGGGACAGATCTTTCACTTTTTTTTCCTAGTATAAAGACCTTCTCGTCTGAGAACTTTGCCACGCAAATTTGCTAATAAAACGAGAAAATTAAATGGTCAATTCAGATGGGGCGTGAAATATTTTCATTTTTAAATGTATGCTTAAAGGGACAGCTCATCTAAAAATGGCAATTCTGCCCTCAATTACTTGCTATCACATTGCTCCAAACCTGCATATCTTTTTGATAAAAAATTAAATCTATGATATGAAAGTTTACACTATTTGGCCAACCAAGGCTCATTGTAAGAACATATCTTGGAAAATATTTTTGCGAAATGTAAAATAAGTTGCTCCAGTTACATTTCGTTACAGGTTTCATATGAGGAATCCACTAGAGGGCACTGTCTACATTTTTGTGAATCTGAAATACATTATTTAGGGTGCATTTTGTTATATGTTTCAGATACACATTCTTCTTGTACATGTCCACTACTGATCTAAACCCATAAGACCAATAGACCCTAAACCCTTTTCCATAAACCCAACCAATAGTGTTTTCAAAAGCAAACAGAAGAGAAAAGTGCATTTGAACACAGTTTTATCTTTATTGTACATTGCTTTTACCTCTTTTGTGGGACCCTTCTTCACCATACTCTGCATCACAAGTACAATACCGTACAAAGTGAGATACTGAGCAAACTGACCACACCAGAAAAGTTGTCGATAGACAGGTGAGGCAAATGTATTCGATTACAAATCATAGACATCCTTAAGTTGTCTTGTGGTATTTATGTGTTGTTGTGCAAAAAAAGCATGAACATAATCATTTATTCATCAATAATATGTGCCTGTAAATATCAAATAAACTGCAGTCAAACTTGTTTTGAGTAAGATTTAAGCAAGCACGCATTTCCAATAAGCCTGTGCTGTATTTGACCCACATTACATTTGGCCTACATTAAATATCATCTTTTGTGTTTCACAGAAAAACTGCTCTGTGATATTGTGCTGTGTACTCTTTTTCTGTTCCTAAAATCTGTAACTGACCCAAATCACTTCTTACCCAAACCTCAGACAGACCCAATAAAAACAGGCCCAATATACTGCATTTATTGTCAAACCTACCTGGACCAGAATGTAAACTTCATTGACAGAGGAAAAATACTGCTGTCCTGCTAGCTGATTTGGCTGCTCCAATACTTTATTTATTAACTTATGTATTATTACACTGGACTAATGCCTACTGATGAATACAAGTTATTTCTGAGGGCTCAACTTTCAATTGTGGCTTTGAAATCAGGGTATTTTGATAAAAATGAAATAACCTAATAAATAATGGATTTGCTCAGGCTTCAGGTTATTTTTAAAATTCAGTTTCATTTTGAAAGACCTGTGGCCACTAAAACGAACTCGACCTGTCTCCGAGGCACTCATCAGAGTTTTGGACCCAAACCCAGTCGAGTTTTGGACATTGGGTGGATTTTTGGATTTAAGTGCACCCCTATTTTGGACTTCAAGAAAATGTATGGATGGATTATTCATATGCAGCATAATAAATATTCTCTTGATGTCGAGAATACATTTGCAGTGCATTATATGGGACTGAATGAGTGCACTTGATAGCATCCGATTTGAGTGAACACTACTTCAGGAACAAAGTGCGCAGGTGCATACTGTTTGTTTACAAAATGACATCACCATTTACTGCCCTGACAAGCATAATACATAGTTTTTAGTCATTTTCTCATATTCGTGTGAAAATGAATGTCATCATCTGTACAAACCTTTAAAAAATGTGCTGAATTTTTATTTTTTTTTTTGCAAATTTTTGTTGTCTTAATGTGTCCATATAAATTTGAACTAAATATAGAGTCTACCCAAAGACCGAGGCTGAGTTTTGTGTGTAAGGGCAGAGAAAGTCTAAGTCAACACTGAGAGGCTTCATCACAAAAGAAAGCTGATGAGGGCATGAAGAGCACAGGGCTGCATTGTTTGTTTGAGGGTGCTTTAATTTGTGAGATGCGGAGGTTTGTGTCAGAAAAGATAAACATGGCCCATATCCTCTCTGTGATGGGAGCTTTATTGGGAACTCCTCTGGAGCTCACGGTGGAAAGCTCAGCTTATGTATGTGCCTGTAGGAAAAGCTCAAAACCAACTCGCATGACACTAAACACAAGTATTTCCATGGATTTGGAGACCTCTGCATCTTTAAATATTTTTGTTCAGACTATAGGGTTTTCAACATACAGTAAGCTCAACAAATTCAGGTTTTGTCAAAAGGAACTGGTGTTTCTAACAAGCTAGTGTGACACGAAAGAGGTAAGCTAGGCCTTACTGTTAAAATACCAATAAAAATGTGAAGGGAAAACTGTATTTTTGTGTTGACTGCCATTCAAATTGTGTATGTCTGATTGGTTTTCTGACTAACCATTTTAAAGTGTGTGTATCTTGACAAACAGTTAAAATTAGGTTAACACTAGGCTTATCATTCAGACATTTGGGGTGGGTAAAAAAAAATGTATGTTCACCAAGGCTGAACTTAATTAAATCTTCACAGTGTGCTATATTCATTCATTCATTCATTTTCTTTTCGGCTTAGTCCCTTTATTAATCTGGGGTCGCCACAGCGGACTTTTACGCAGCGGATGCCCTTCCAGCTGCAACCCATCTCTGGGAAACATTCATACACACTCATTCACACACATACACTACGGACAATTTTAGCTTACCCAATTCACCTATACTGCATGTCTTTGGACTTGTGGGGGAAACCGGAGCTCCCGGAGGAAACCCACGCGAACACGGGGAGAACATGCAAACTCCACACAGAAATGCCAACTGACCCAGCCGAGGCTCGAACCAGCGACCTTCTTGCTGTGAGGCAAACGTGCTACCCACTGCGCCACCGCGTCGCCTGTGCTATATTCACATCTTGAAATTTCATTTATTTATTTATTTAATTTTTATTTGATTTGTGACTATTGCACTTCAGGGGAAAATATAACGTTTTAGAAAGTTCACATAGGGTGACACGGTGGCTTAGTGGTATAGCACTGTCGCCTCGCAGCAAGAAGGTCGCTGGTTCAAGTCCCGGCTGGGTCAGTTGGCATTTCTGTGTGGACTCTGCATGTTCTCCCCATGTTCGCGTGGGTTGCTCCGGTTTCCCCCACAGTCCAAAGACATGCGGTACAGGTGAATTGGGTAGGCTAAATTGTCCGTAGTGTATGTGTGTATGGATGTTTCCCAGTGATGGGTTGCGGCTGGAAGGGCATCCGCTGCGTAAAACATATGCTGGATAAGTTGGCGGTTCATCCCGCTGTGGCGACCCCAGATTAATAAAGGGACTAAGCCGAAAAGAAAATGAATGAATGAATGAAATTGGCCGTAGTGTATGTGTGTGCATGTGAGAGTGTATGGGTGTTTCCCAGTACTGGGTTGCAGCTGGAAGGGCATCCGCTGTGTAAAACATATGCTGGATCAGTTGGCAGTTTATTCTGCTGTGGCGACCCCTGATGAATAAAGGGACTAAGCCGAAGGTAAATGAATGAATGAAGTTCACAGAAATATATAAAAATTATTTAAAAATATGACAAAAAAACCCCAATACTGTACACATTTAATTCTGAACAAGTCAGAGTTGCGAGAAACTCAGAATTGATGAAAACCTTTTGGACAGAATTCTGTAAGAACTCAGAATTATGTCTTTAATATGATATTGCAAGTTTATATGAGTCATTAATATAAATAAGTCACAATTGCAAATGTATAACCATAAATTGTCAGATATAATGCAGTTCTGAAAGAAAAGTCTGAATTGCTTGATAACATTGTGAGAATGTCGATGCAAGATTTGTTTGATAGCTTACAATTACCTACAATTTATAGATTTTTAACACTGCTTTGGAGCCTAACTCCACATTAATCTAACGTGTTTCCACTTCTGCATAATTCATCATGTAATTTACCAACAATTGTTTCTACGCCAATATGTTTTTTTGTTCAGTCACCGTACACTGCACGACATTGACGTATCATTCCACATTACCATCAAATTTACATGTCAAATAATGATGATTAATCAATGAATCCAGCGCTTTGAGGTGTGCGATGGAGTGCCTCACCCATCCTGTGCGGAGCTCAGGAGGATTTGTGTTTTAATCCATCCACGTTGGCCCTCAGGGCGCCTCCCACCCAACATTGCCCACACATCTGCCCCGACAGGCCCACAGCTCACCTGCCGAGACCCGGCCTCAAAAACAGCCCTTACGTCAATCAAACACAAAGGTCAAAGTAGCATGTCTGCATATGATTGCTGTGAATGTTTACCTGGAGGCCTGTTGAGTCGGCAGAGGCTGCAACCTGTGCCAAACTGTTGGTTTGTGTTGGTTTAGAAACCGTACATGCATTACTGCAGCTACACTGAAGAGCTACAGTCAGCCTGGAAGGTAGCATTAAGTCAGCTGTGTGTGTGTGGGCGAGCGGCGGTGAGTGTGTCTTATGGAGGACTTGCATAATGGAAGCTCCTGGAGCACCGCAGTCCTGGCCCTCAGCCCTAAAGCCACCCACAGAGATGAGTGTTTAATTGCTGCTGCTGCACAGGGCGTTAATTACCTGAGTCATGCCTTTAAAAAAAGACTCTTCAAAATATCTTGTTGAGGATAGAGTGGCCTTGAGTTTGTGTTTTTTGCATGAGAACAAGTGGAGATAAATGAAGTGCCAAAAAACCCAAAAGAAGAGATAAGAGAAGATAAGAATGTGTAAATTGTTTATATATTATATTTGTATTTTAATATTAATATTTACTTGTTTAAAAACATTTGTTTGTGTTGTCAAATAATAAATAAACAACAAAAATAATAATAATAATAATAACAACAATAAAATTATGTATAGTAATATTATTATAAAAAATATATATATATATAGTAATAATAATAATAACATACACTACCATTCAGAAGTTTGGGTTTCGGAAAAAAGTAAAATGTAAATAATTGAACATATATAAAATTTTTACATGCACACACACTTTTTTTTGTACGTTTTTCTTTAAAATATCACTTACTTAAACTAAACACTTTGTTATATATATTCATATCTAAATTTCATGATCTAAATAAGATAGAACTAGCATTTTAAATTGACTATTGCAAGTTTATACCTTTATATAGTGTACTTTACAACAAAGATGATACTTAAATTCCATGAAGTTTTCAGTAGGTACTGTATATGTGTGAGAGTATGTCTGAAGAAAATCTAGAATTAATAAATTAATTTATCTACATATAATAAAAGAAGGGCGTCACGGTGGCGCAGTGGGTAGCACGATCGCCTCACAGCAAGAAGGTTGCTGGTTCGAGCCTCGGCTGGGTCAGTTGGCATTTCTGTGTGGAGTTTGCATGCTCTCCCCGTGTTTGCGTGGGTTTCGTGCGGGTGCTCCGGTTTTCCCCACAGTCCAAAGACATGCAGTATAGGTGAATTGGGTGAGCTAAATTGTCCGTATGTGTGTGAATGAGTGTGTATTGGATGTTTCCCAATGATGGGTTGCAGCTGGAAGGGCATCCGCTGCGTAAAACATATGCTGGATAAGTTGGCGGTTCATTCCACTGTGGCGACCCCAGATTAATAAAGGGACTAAGCTGAAAAGAAAATGAATGAATGAATGAATAAATAATAAAAGAAAAACAAAATCATCGTAAACATTTTGCGTATTTTCCACCACAAGGGGGAGCAAATGGGCAGGAAAAAAAATCCCACAAACAGACTTCAGAAAGGCCAATCCCGTGGAGTAATGATGAAAATGTAGCTTGTGGGATTGATAGCAAAAGAAATGAAAGAAAAACAATACGAGCGAATGCGGCACTTGAAAAAATATATATATCGCACTATAGAGGTGGATATATATACAAGAAAACAGTGTGTTGGAGAACTGTGTGAAGGATTCATTCAATTTTCCAGAGCTTAGGACCTAGGAAATCACAGATGGAAAAAAAAAAAGATTTGTGTGTGAGTGTGTGCTTATGGGCATATGTGTGGGTCTGTGTGTGTGTGTGAAAAGTGAAATATGGTGTGTCATTATTTTAGCCTGATTCAGTTCCAACTTTTGACAGGATAATAATGTCAGCCAAACTACACAGATGGAGTGTAGCGCACAAACAATGGGGAAAGTAAATGTCAAACTCCAAAGTGTGAGCAATCAGACTGCTTGACTTTTACAGTAATCTCGATCCTGCCTGTTCTCCCCCTCTGCATGTAGAACTGTTCGGTGGAGGAGCGTCAAAGACCTCATTTATCATGTTCAAGCAGTCCAGTATTAATGCTTTGAAATTCTGCCACAGCACGGTGAGTTACAGGCTCTGTGAATTATATCTTCATGCTAGAGGTAAAGATATGCTTAAAAATCTTCATCCTGGAAAAAATATTATAAACTTTTATGACACCGAGGCGTGGGTTCAATGAAACCACTATAAATCTCCCATCATTCTGAACCAAAAAACAGCGCCATGCCTTCGCCAGATGACTCCATCAGGGGTGTGTGTGTGTGTATGTGTGTTCGGATGAATCCCTGGATAATACATACGAGGCCCGAGTGCCGGAAACCTGAGCTCTCTTTTCTTCCCTTTTCGCTGCTTTAGATTTTGTCTTTCCTTTTTTCACCTGCAGAGGAAGTAAAGGACCAAAGATTCGCTCGCAGGCCAGCAAAAGTGGCTGGAACTAATAAGCATACTATGAGGAAAATGTCATTTCAAAGAACTACTACATATGAGTGGCTGTAAATTGTGACACTGAATTTATGGACTTGTTTCTAATAAAGCGTCTGCTTGCTGTCACAAAAACAGAATGATTAAAAGCACATTATTTTACTGGATAAGGACAATAAATGTTCAATTTAAAGGGACAGTTCTCCCAAAAAAGAAAATATACATTTATTCAACCGCAAATGGTTTCAAGTCTGTTTGAGTTTCTTTTGTTGAAGAAATGAAAATCGACCAAAAGTCAATGGTTACCAGTTTCCAACATTCTTCAAAATATATTCCTTTGTGTTTAACAAAAGAAAAAACTCAAATATATTTATAACTAAGTGAAGGATGAGTAAATGATGACAGAATTTTCATTTTTGGATGAACTGTCCCTTTAAGAGTTAATTTACACAACATGATTACTTAATCCATAATTGTTGATTTGTTTGTCAAGTATCTGTTTTTATGGTTTACACAGAAACAATAATGCTATTATTTCGAAATGTCATTATCATATACAAGAAAGGCTAAAACAAATAAAAATAATTCACTGTTTACATACATGTGTCATTAAAAGTAAATGTAAAAAATATTGTCTAATAAATGTACATGCTACATACTTTATATTTAGAATGTGCTATAATATGTGTTTCTTTTAAATCAAACAAATAAGATTGACAAATGAATTAGTTAACAAACAACTCAATTAGATGGAGCAACTTAATATATTTTTGTTCATGCTAAAAATTAAAACGTATCTCACAATTTAATATTGCTTATTTGTTGAATTTAATATCATTAGAATCAAAAATCAATTACAAATACAAATTTTGAGCCAACATTATGATTTTTTTTATTTTTTTATTAAAAACTGAAAGATTTAGCATTTTGGTATTCTCATACACATGACAATTGTGATTTGGGGATCTGAAAACAAATGTTTGCAAACAGGTTTTAATGGGTAAGGTTTTGAAAGCAATTCCATTACAGGCTCAAAGCAAACTATAAAAATAAAAATATTGTGAGAAAACATGCAAACATTTATTACACATATAGCCATATGTGCATACTTGGCAACAAAACCAACAATGGTGGATTACAGGACTGTGTGTGCACAGTGTTTCTTTACAAAGCAACATTGCCATCTACTGGCCTGGCATGCATAACGCAGCATTTTAAATATTTTTTCTTTCATTTATTTTTTTTAGCTCGATTTGACACCAAAAACAAGACTTTTCAACAATATCCCTGTTTTTTATTTATTTTAAACTCACTGTCATCTAAATATAACCTATAAAAATGCTGGGGTGTCATAGCCCAATTTTGGGTCAAATTTGAACAAGATTTGGGTTAAGTTGTATTGTCTACAGTATACTTAAAATGGATGCCTGGCTAGTCAAAAGTATCCATATTAATAAAACAAAGCATCCCTAACTTTGTGCTACACCTGTCGTCGCTAACAGCAGGCTGACACACTGACTTCAGCATGAAAAATGCTAAGAAAAGAGACAAGTCTCAGGTTCATCTGCTAAAGCAATTAATTAGGAAGAAGAGCTGTACGAACAGACGGAGGGAGGAGTTCTCAAGCTTTCTTGACCATTTTAGGCCTCAGACGAGAGGTTATTTTAAAGACAAATCTCCACGGCGGAGGAACATGACCTTTCTCCCTGTCGCACACTGCCACAAATGCTAACAAATCTTCCTTTGATGCCGGACACATACCACAGACGCTTCAACACAGGGAATGTTGATGCATATTATAAGCGACATCTGATACGAAGCACGCATACTGATCATATCCAACAATGCAAAGCGATTCAGGACTCCTCGTGTTGTCAGTTTGTTAACGTGATGGCCCTTTAGACGAGCACTCAGAACATCGCCTCATTGTAGAAAAACCCAGGGCTTTAGCTCCGGTAACAGTTCCCCTCTGTCAGATTACAATGCTCTGATTCCAGATCCAAGGTTTATCTTTTGCAAATAACTGTGAAATTGCTTGGCACAAAGTCCTTTCACTCAATAAGCTTTAAATAAGATGTCAAGTGTGGCTCTGGTTGGTGGCTAGCTGGCTGGTTGGCAGGACCGGCTGAATTTGAACAGGGATTCCACTGAGGTCTGCTGGCTTGAGACTCTAAACACTCTCAAAATGGATTAAGCCGGACCCTCGGACCCACTAATGCATTCTGGCCACGGACATTTTTAAACTGCTCCGTCTCACAATGGACAGAATGTGGCGGAGCTGTTACGGCTGGACTCGGAAGATTAATATTTGCTTTATTTTGGTATTCGTACCTGTTTAGGACTAACTGAGAGCCGAGCTTCTTCTGCCAGTGGAAAATCAACAGGCTGTTTTCCAGGAAAAGTTTTGAATTGAAGGTCCAAATAAAAAGTTATGTAAGCACATGTCTGGGAATAACAGGAACTGTCTGTCGCTGTTGCTTTTCAGCCTCTGCTTTTTACCATTCGTCTGATAACACATAACTACAAAATACCCATGCACTGTCATGATATTCTACATGATACATTTCTGAAGAAACTTCACAATTGATACCGAAGGAAAATGAAAAGGCAAATTAAAAACTTAGTAACTAAAAATAACAAATAAATCATAATAACATACTATGAAATCCAAGAAAAGAAAAAAAGGAGCAATGAATGTTAAATAAATGCCAACAAAGAGTGCTATTTTTCCAAGATACTTTATAGATTACCAAAACAGTGAAAAAAAAAACATTTTAAAACATGAATAATTATGAAATCAAGTCACGTTTTAAAAGTCACAGTCACATTTATTTTTTAATTAAATATAATATTTAGGAAGAAAATAAATAATTAATTAAAAAATTTAAGGAAAAGTGAAATCAGTTTTTTTTTACCATAAATTCATATTCTGATTTGTTTATTTATTTTTTTATGCATTTATTGTATGTACTTCAAATGCTTATCACAACATTTCAATACAATGTAGCCACAATCATTCATTCATATTCACTTTCTCTCTTCCACACACTCTACCCTAAACAAAATAGCACAGAGGATGATCAGTGATCCCTGGTAAGCCACATTCAATCGCTCCTAAACGGCTCTCGCTTCCTAGCAGAGAAATCACAGCAAACCTTTAAGTCACCAGCTAATTCTTTTTTCAGTTGTCTGGCAAGCCAAAAAAAAAAAAAACTCTCCTGCGCTACAACTTAATACCAGACAGGATCACACAGAGAGTCCGACATCAATCTTCAGCTTCTGCTCTCCATTTTATTCCACCCATTCTCTGTTACATTCACCACAAAAGTCAGGCTCCACCACACACACATTTGAAGAAAAGATATGTTAAAAAAAGTCATTTCCTCGAACCGGACCCCCACACATACATATATATATATACACACACAAACACACACACATACGTCCTGCCACCCGTGACCCACCAAACCTAATCCAATCAATGAGGCCTTAGTCGTCTAATAAAGTGCTGCTCTCATAGTGCAACTTTATCCCTGCAGCTGTGCCGACCCGTTCTCCGGCCAGACCAGGCTCTCCCGCTTCCCTCTGATCACACATTTCAATATGAATGGAGCCAATAAGGGGGTGGATTAGGGGCTGGTTACTCCGTAAATCCCGGGCCGGCTTTGATGCCCCTGCCTGGTTTGGCCCCTCAGTCAAACGGGCAGCCGGCTCTGCCACCTGGCTCAGCCCGCTCGCTCTGTTTGCTCATATGCGCTGATTAAACATGGCATGGCTTGCGTGGCTGCACCGGGCAGCAGATGGCGCCGTGGTAGCTTTGCCCGATTGAGCAGGTGGAGGCGGGGCAGGCTGTGCTGGCTGACACTGGCACACATGGTGCAGGCACAGACCACTGCCAACCTCGGGATGCATGGCAGGGAGAACAGCAAACATTCCTGTCCCATAGTAAACTGCTAGGCACAAACAGGGGTGTTTTTAACTCCCCCATTCCCACAACATCTGATTCCTAACTCCCCGCTATCCTCGCGCGACAGAGCTACTGCTGATTAATATTTGTTTTTCCTCTTTTGGGACAGAGCAGGACCCAGCTGATCCTGGGAGACGTCTAATCCCCACTAGAGCCGCGCCAACAGGGGGCGTCATTTCATTTCCAGCAGGGGGTCAAAGTGTCTGGAATGAGGCACGCAGGGCAGAGCGTCAAGTTTTGGAGATTAAAAGTGGCGAGTAATTGAGAGAGTCAACTTAGGGTAACTTGCAGAGAGTTTTTTTTCTGCAAATGTTGGGGATTTGAACTGGAAACTTGCTAAGGGAAGACAATGCAGGCGGAAAGGGAACAAAAATGCACTTATAATTGTCACCATACTTCACCGGTTGATGTTTTTTTTTTAAAGTTTTCTAAAATATTATTTTTAAATATTCAAGTGACACATTATTTAATTAAAATTACTTCTTGCACTTAAATCTGATACCTATATAAATATGATAGATGGGAATATATGCAAATATTACATATATAACATACAAGTTCATATTTGGATAGATATATCAGGCCTGTAGCTAGCCTGGTGAAAGGGGTGGTTCTTTTTTCTCAAAAAGTGGACCTTTTTGCAGTCATTCACTTCATTTTTTATTCCATTATGAGATTTAAATACTGCATTTAGTGACATTTTAAGCACTATTTTTAGCTGGATTAGCTTGTCGGATGGTCATCATAACCACACTTTTTGATGTACTAAAAATATTTCCTAAAGATTTAGAATAAAGAAATATGTAGAAAAAAATACTTATTTTTAAAATAAAATTTTTTTAGGAAACAAATGAAATAAAGTTTTTCATTTCATCGTTTATAACTTTGTTATGTACATCAAGTTATGTTTATGTAATGTACATTACTTTATGTAAAGTTAGAATATTAACTTTATAAAATAAAGTTTTAAATTAAAAACTGTATTGTCATTTATTAGGCAAATAACAAACTGGCCAGCACATTCAACTTTCCTCAGTCAGAATTTGGCCATTTGAATATTAAATAATAATAATGTAGAGCTTGACGATTTTTCTAGCCTCTCTTTTAAAAAGTACATTTGAAAAGTAATGGATAACAACAACCCCTAATTAGTTACATTAACATTAATACCTAATTAGTATTACAATTTGGTAATTTTTTTTCTTTCAAGAATAAGGTCCAAGATTTAGAATAAAAGTTCCTTGTAAAATGTTTTCTCTATTTAACAACAATACAGTAGCGAAAGATGACTTCACTTATGTCAGATTCAGCTTGGTCTTAAAGCCTTTGATGGGTTATTTTCACAATTTAACTTATGTCTTAGCAGTCAAAATAAGACAAATGAGCTCATGTTCGGGACAAATTCTGGACCTTTGTCAGTGGGGGGTGGGTCTTCGGGAATCACCCGAACCCCCCTGGATACGGGCCTGTATATGCAACATACATTTCGAAATACTGTAAAAATGGCTTACATAAATTTTTTTCCCAACCATTGGAATTACAAATATTTACATATATGTTCAAATATATTAGATATAATTATATATATGTTAATTTATGGTCATATATGGACCCATGTATAAAATGACAGCTAATATATTTGAACATCTGTTTGTATTTTTTATTTCAATCATTGAAAAGAACATAAATAAAAGCAGCAATTTTCACAATATTTCAAAATATACATTGCCTATATGAGATATATTTGATATAAGTGAAATCTAAATATGAATTTGTATGTCATGTAATTTGCATATATTGCCATATATCAGATTTCTATGTGAGTTGGTTTTTAAACAGGGGAATCTTTTTTTAATTTCACTTAATTTAGAAAATATTGAGAGAGATTTGTTTGTAAAATAAAACATTTTATTTAATCAGGCAAATTGTGTGTAATACAGACATGAATAAAACTGTTAAGTGTGGTGTATGTAAGTGCTGGTAAACTGGAGATTCATGGCATTTAAGAATATGTATTGCAAACAACAAGAATACAGATAAAATTTGATAAAGTGTGACGAAAGAAACCTTGAAAAGTTTATTTTTTAAGTTTTCTTTACATTAGACTGAAAAAAGGCACTTTATGTAATGCCAAAAAGCCCAAAATCTCAAAACGGACAGGTGCATTAAATAAGCATTTTCTCAAATCTGTCCATTGAGTCTGATTTTGTTTGTGTGCTTTAGTCTGGTGTCTGTTACTGAGACTAGTGAAGAAGGGAACAAAGGAATTACTGGGGTCGGGAGGGGATATTAAATTTGATGTGCTCTTTCTCTCTCTTTCACATACATATATAGTGGCATACTAAACTGAGATGGATGTGACAGGTGTAGTTTGATTGTATATAAGAAGAAGAAAAAAAACAAAGGTTGTTCTGTGTAAGGTTTCGGAGGTTGTAAAAACACAGCTGTTTTAAACGCCACACAAGCGGTTTTATTGTAGTCTATGCTTTCGCCATTACGAAAAAAAGTATAGCAGCAATGCACAGTAAGATGCTGGATATTTATTCATATTATATATTTAGACATCAGATATAAACATAAGCTACAACCATATGGGTTTTTTTAAACAAAGAGTGACACATAATCAACTTATTTTCTATGAAAAAGGTGATAATTAATGCATTCTATATTCTATCATCATCCAACTACAAGCAAATACTAAAACTGAATAAATTAAAATATAAAATAACTATATATAAATGTACATAATTGAGATTTTAATGCATTTTAAAGATGAAATGTCTTATTTAGTGATCTAAATCAAGTCTTTTATCATGTAATCAAATCATATTTGTTTAAAATACGGCTGACATGTTTTTCTTTTTTGGTGTATACCATTATATAATACACTATATACATATATATATATATATATATATATATATAATAAATTGTATATATTACATATATATACATACACACATTGTTACACTGCTTGACATTTTAATGACCTTCTGTAAATCGTGGTAAAAATAGTTTATAAAAATGAAACAAGCCAAATTCTATTGTGAAGTTAACAAAATACTACTATTATTGCTTTTATGTCCTTTTTTGCCTTTGACCCACATATATTCCTACATTTAGAAATAAAGCAGTTTTCCCCATTAAATATAAAATATTTAATAACTGGATTGACTTACAAGGTATTATTTTTCCCTTACATTTTCCCAAAGTGAAAAAAAAAAAACTGGATTCAGTCAGCTTCAGACTTCATAAACAGAATAACAGTGCTTTTCCTAAGTGTACAGTAAATGCATTAGATGACCTTAATATAATTTATGCACTTTAACAGTACGAGTAGCCAAGCCATTTGTAATAATATGACACAGTTTGGATCATATCATGAAAACGCTGCTATTTCTCACACATCTGTAAATCCGAAGCGATATCTTCACTGCTGATATCTTTGGCTTTTAATGCGCTTATTTATATTTATGGCCGGCTGCTCTTGACCCAGCAAAACAAACGTGATGTCAGGAATGACCTGGTTTATTGAACGTCTGCTGTGTGTGTTTGCGTGTGCCTGACACAGAAGAAAGGCCAAGCGCTGGAAGCAGCTTTTAGCTCTCCATAAAGTTGTCTAATGAATGGCGCCAAACATCAGGACGGCCACACAAATTACACCCCACACTGCCAAATCCCTCCTTCACACTTCAGCTCATTTGGTGCTTGTGCTGCGGAGTGATTTCCCCCCAGTTTTTTTCCCCCCAGTGCTGTCATAACATGTCTATAATTCAATAAAAAAAAATAAAAAAAATAAAAATAATAATATATATATATATATATATATATATATATATATACACACACACACACACACACACACACAAACATAAAATATAATATTAATAAGTATTAATAAATTAAATATTTTATTTAAAAAATAAAATAAAATACATTATACGTGGTATGTTTTTTTTATTCAGGGTTAATATACAGTAGTTAAATTTTTTTTTAACAAAACTAAAATATTTTTTGTTAACTGAAATAAATAAAAAATAGACACTGAAAAAAATGAAATATATAAAAAGTAACCAAGGAAATAGTTTCAAGGCTAAGCCAAATTAAATTAAATTAAATTAAATTAAACTAAAACAACTGAATTTCTAAAAAGTTACACAGGTAAAAAAAATGTATATGATAAATACAAACAAAATTATTACACTTGAAAATGAAAATCTAAGAAAATTTTAAAATTTATACTAAAATACAATTTGATTAAAAGCTATACAGAAAAAAATACCAAAATTTAACATGATTTAAAATTAAAACAGAAAAGATAACAATACAAGTTGCTTTAAAATTGAAACTAATAAACAAATAATAAAAATAGACTGTAAAAAAGACAACAAAACAAAATTACTAAAAAAACAAGAAAAAAGTATTAAAACAACTACAGTAGTTTCAGTAGACAGTAGACTACAGTAGTTACTAAAATGACTCAATTAATGACTTGTTTTAAAAGTGTGTTTTTGCTATCTTTATAATAACCAAATAACACTTCAAAATGAAAATATAATTGCTTTAACTTACTTTCAAGATGTCTATATAATCCCCAGCAGCATAATAGCAAAGACATATTGGTTGGGCCCAATACAGAGCCCGGCGGCACACCCTTTATAATAAAAAATAATCTGTTCTCTTTTTTTCCCCACTCATTTTGCAATTTCACACACAATCAAAAATGGCTTTACGTACTGTAGAGGCCTATTCCCTTCTTCCCTCCATTTGTGTTGTGATAAGAGCAGCATCCTGGATTAGCGAGGTAGCTGTGATGTCTCTCCAGAGAACCTGTTTGTTTGGGTAAGACAGATCGTTCATTATGGGGGAGGATGGAAAAGCAACCTGTCCTCCAGATACAGCAGGACCCAAGCCAACACATGCATCACGTATCTGACGCTTTATAGGATCCTTACCATGCTGTAATGTGTTACCTTATGACTGATCATTGCAATCGTTCTGGCATTTGTTAGGCTGGTCTGAAATTTATTACAGTGTGAGGGAGAAAATGGGTGATAATAGATGGAAGCAATGAAATTGGCACTTTATTGTTAAATTCTGCTTTGATGTTTTTTCCCACAGTATTATTTGACTTTACAGTTGGTTTAGGACAACATCTGCATGTCAAATTCAAAATCTTATCAGAATTGTGAGTCAAAAAGAGAAATGAGTCACATTGAAATTGCAAAATAAAAGCTCAATTTTGACTAAACAAAGTAAAGTAAAATAAAAATAAAAATCAATAACAGAATGTCATCCAATATTGACTTTTTCTTCTCAAAACGAAAAATTTTAATCTTAGAGATTTACAGTTTTATGTTGAAATTCTGGGGCGACACGGTGGCTCAGTGGTTAGAACTGTCGCCTCACAGCAAGAAGGTCTCTGGTTTGAGTCAGTTGAGTTTGGGTCAGTTGGCATTTCTGTGTTGAGTTTGATTGTTTTCCCCGTGTTGGCGTGAGTTTTCCTCTGTGTGCTCCGGTTTCCCCCACAGTCCAAAGACATGCGCTATAGGTGAATTGGATAAACTAAATTGGCTGTAGTGTATGTGTGTGAAAATGGAAAAAGGAAAATTAATGAATGAATGTTAAAATTCTAAGACGTTTACGCAAACATGCAAAAGCCAGAAATGTGAAACATTAAAAACAAATAAATAGAATTTAAACAAATAAATAATTGCAAGAAAGCCTATTCTGTAAATGTGATGTAGTCAAATAAAGTTATAATTGTTAAAAAACAAATTGTGAGAAGGAAAAAGTTCAGAGTATATATCTTTTTTCCCAATTAATTTTAATTACTGCACTGTCAAGAATTTGTGCTGCCTAAAAGTTTTTTTAGTTGAATACAATGAACCTTTCTAGTCATCTCAACTCACATAAAGTGACTAAAAACTGACTTTGTATAACTAAAAATATTTAGTTAAAACCTGATTAACTGATTAAAATGAGTTAGAAGTAACACAAAAACATTTGTTGTCATGACTTTTTGTCATATCATTTTTTACAGTGTGTATA
The DNA here is from genome assembly GCA_903798115.1 of Danio jaintianensis. Lineage (NCBI taxonomy): Eukaryota > Metazoa > Chordata > Actinopteri > Cypriniformes > Danionidae > Danio > Danio jaintianensis. The sequence goes on along the minus strand of CAIGQV010016735.1, from coordinate 13,543,027 downwards.
TCTACATATTGCAATTGACAGACAGACAGACAGACAGACAGACAGACAGACAGACAGACAGACAGACAGACAGACAGACAGACAGACAGACAGATAGATAGATAGATAGATAGATAGATAGATAGATAGATAGATAGA
>CAIGQV010016735.1:13525441-13536216 GCA_903798115.1 Danio jaintianensis | reverse complement strand
GTGTGTGTGTGTGTGTGTGTGTGTGTGTGTGTGTGTGTGTGTGTGTGCGTGCGTGCGTGCGTGCGTGCGTGCGTGCGTGCGTGCGTGCGTGCGTGTGTGTGTGTGTGTGTGTGCGTGCATGCGTGCGTGTGTGTGTGTGTGTTTGTGTGCTTGGGTTTGAAAATGAGTTAAATAACATTCAATAACAATAGCTACAAATGCCATATATTATATTATATATATATAAAAACAAACAAATATATCTATCTATATTTAGATATCTACATATAATTGCTTTATTAACACAGTCGCATTAACTATTTAAAAACAAGCCCAAAGAAGAGACACTTATAATACTATAATAATAATAATATCTAGTAACATTGCAGAGCCCTGAAGAGCTCATTCAGTGTCACGATTAAAATCATTTTCATACATAGAACTTCATTTTAATTTTTTGAACATGAAAAATGACCTCATAGCTGGCTACGGGCCTGTGTGTGTTTTAGAAACAGACTGTGCCAGAAGGGTCAGCATCAGTGTTTTCACAGAGCGCATGGACACAGTCACAGAGATGACATGGGTGTGTGTGTGTGTGTGCGTGTGTGTGTGTGTGCGCGTGTGTGTGTGTGTGTGTGTGTGTGTGTGTGTGTGCGTGTGCGTGTGTGTGTGTGTGGAGAGAAACAGGAGAGATTTGGTGGAATTGCTCAAACACTGGTATTAGTTTTATGTCCCTGGAGGACAAGACATTTCTTTAAAACATCCTCAGTCTGAGTGGATTACATATACAGAAATATTACTCACACTGTCATCGAATATGCAATGTGAACACAACGTATGGCTGCAAAAACTGAAATTAAATGTCCCACTGTGCTTAAATTAACTCACTCAATCTACTTATCTTCCCTTTCTGCTTGGTAAAAAAAAAGATAAATGATAAAATAAACAGAATTTTAATCTTTTAATGGTAAAAAAGAAAAAAAAAACAATAAAAATCTATTTTAAAAAGTAAAATCACTCAAACAAATGAATTAAGTAGTACTTTATCAAACAGGTGTTGATGTAAAATAAGACTTTAAATAAAAAAAGACGTTAAAATTATAGTATATATTTACAATAAAATATATATTTCAGTCAACAGTCCTTTTAGTTTTAGATGACGTCTCAGTACTCATCTGTTGAACCCACTGCCATCCCAAATGATTTCTGCCTGGTTTAATTGTGGAAATTATCTAGCAATAAATCAACATACAATTTCAATGCTGTTTATGTCTTATTATTCAGAGCACAGCATTGGCTCATTTCAGATTCTGAGAGCAGATTTTCTATGCCAATGCATATTCATATGTTTAACATACAGACATGCATCCTTAATGCTGTGCGCTCCTGCAGAATGCAGTCAACTCATTAATACTGTGTGCCGTGCATTCCTAACTAAACCCACTGTTCTAATTAAGATCGGTGCCCTGAGGAGAAAGATAACATCAAATGATTATTAGTGTTGTTGTTGTTGTTTTAATTATTGATATTATTTCATATGAAAACATACGTGAACAGATTCACACAGATTTCCAAGGTTTGAACAACAGAAGCTTCAAAACAGATAAAACCTAATCTTGTAAAGAAAACAAAGCAAAATAAAAAATACATAAGATAAATAACTTTTATAGAGTTTTTATATATAAAAATAAATGTAGAGAAGCAAAATAACACAGAAGGTAGATAGTAGATTCATTAGCCTAAACATAATAATAATAATAATAATAATAATAATAATAATAATAATAATAACAATAATAATAATAATAATAATAATAATAATAATAATAATAATAATAACAACAGTTTTTAGTGGAACCAATCTGAGCTAATTTCATTTGCAAAGGAAATATGCTGAAGAATGATGGTTAAGTTATATTTTTGCACAAAGTATATATTTTACACCAGACTGCTTGAGGTTCAGTTCAACACTCAATACCAGCCCTTTTGATTTCTGAATTTTGTTTTCTGAATTTGGTTGTTAATATGTTGTAAGGCAAAACTATTCTGTACTCAGAGCTATTGTATTGTATTGTATTGCAAGTTTTATCAAGAAAACAATCACAGACTGTGTAACTCCAAGCTGACCCTTTCTGGGGTTTTTTTGTAATGATTAGAGAAGTGAACAAATATAATAGTTATGTGAATCATGGCAAATTAGGGAAGCACACCATGAATATGCATTTAAAGCTCTCTTATAGCATACTGCTGAAATCTAAGCTGTTAAAATGCAGGAAAACGGCGCCAGTGTGCTCATCAGACCCAGCCTTACCACCATCTTTATCTTAATGACTCGAAATAAAAATTAGGCAGCAAAAACGAGAAATAACTCGTCTAAATACAGACACATGGACAACCCAAGGTGCGCTGGTAACGTTCCAGGCCTGTTTATAAATTAATTGATTCTCGCCGTCATTTCCTACTTGTTCCTCTGTAGTTTGTCTGTCAACGCTCTCTGACAACTGACAAATGAATCAGATAAAATAGCCATCAAAGAGCCAAAGAAGTGATATCGGAATTTATTTCTGAATTAAATTAAATAAATGGGAGTGAATGAATGCTGTATAAATGAATAAACAAACAAACAATCAAACAACAGTCAACATTAGTGATAAAGTGGTGTTCTTTCATTTAACAAATTACAAAATAAATAAACAAACAACAAAACAAACATGAATAAATAAATAAATGAATGCATAAGCAAACAATAATCAGTCAACATAGTTTTTAAAGTGTGATAATGTGTTGTTCTTTTTTTAACAAATGATGAAATAACTACATGACAAAGTAAATAAACAAATACATAAACAAATAAACAAACAAACAAATAAATAAATAAATAAATTCTCAAATCAAAGAGCAAAAGCAGTGCATGGTGTGTTAAATGTATTTTTAATAATAATGTACTCAACTAAAAACTACATAAATAAACAAACAAACCAGCCAAAGTGGTCATCAAAGAGTCAAAGCAGTAGTATCTGAAATTTATTTTAATAAATAAATGATCAAATAAATTTATCAGAGAGGGTGTGTGTGTGTGTGTGTGTGGGGGGGGGGGGGGGGGGGGGGCATTCTTAGAGGATGCTGAATAAGGTATTTGTGGTGAGAGGCATAGTAAAAATATAATTAATCTATTTTAAGCTGTGTTTCTGTTTCTTTTGAGCTTATTTGATTTATTTGTGTTTATTTAATTTATTATAGCAAACATATGACTGTGTCTGTCAACGTTGGGGGATGGGATGGGGATGTTAAAAATGACTTAAAAGATTTGCAAACTGATGGTACTGTTGAAACACTGAAGAAAATAAAAATTATGAATCATAAAAATAAAAAACATAAATAAATACAAAGTCAGCAAAGTGTCAGAGCAGTATCTGATATTTCTTTTAATAAATAAACAACTACATAAATAAAAAAAATCTGAAACTGTCAAAATAGCCATCAAAAAGTCAAAACAATGGTATGTGAAAATTCTTTTTAATATATCAATTCATAAAAAAATTGCTCCATTATTGAACAAACAAATACATTTCTGAAGTGAAAACCAGACTAAACAAGACAAGTAAACAGTAGCCCAACTCCAACCAGTGTTTTCAATGATGTGAACGATGGCCAATCAGGGAAGTGCATCATAAACAGAAGTCGGGGCCTGGCCTTACCTTCAACTTTATCTCAATGACGTTAAATAAACAACATTAGCCAGCGACCGCAATTGAGACACAACTCGTCTAAATACGGACACATGGCCAGCCAAAGATGCGCTGGTAACGTGCCAGGCTTGTTTATAAATTATTAATGATTCTCCCCCTGTCATTTCAAGCGGGAGCGAGAAACACTCCTCAAACAGATTTCCAATTTATTCCTCTGTAGTTTGTCCATCAACCCTCCCTATGACAACATAATCCCAGCTAATCTGCCATGTTCACTTTCCCTTGTTGGCTCTCATGCAAAAGCGCTCAGGCAAATCTCGCTACCTGTCAGTCAAAAGCTTGCAAAGAGGCAAACACAGTTAAAGGAGGCTGTCCATCCATCCATCCATCTATCCAAACTCTCTCTCACACACACACACACACACACACACACACACACACAAACAAACAGATACACAGACACACACACATTAAAATATCTCCCCATTCTTAGCATGCTAGGCTTAACCCTTCCATCCCTCTTTGTAATCCATTGTAAACAAAGCAAGGTTGAGCAACTAAAGCGAGTCTAACTGTACGCTCTTATGTACAGTATCCTCATGAACCGGCGCTGTGGGTGAAACGGGGGGGACGGCAGGGCTCTGACAGCTCATAATCCTCATTGAGAAGAGGGTTCGCGGGTGAAGACTGACCAGGCTGTCCCACCAGCTGCCAACTTCAATTAAGAACTGCTTGTGGTCGCATAAATAGCTAAGTCGCTAATTTCGCACTGTCAGTACTCCTGGTGCTGATGCTACATTTGAATGGTCAGGTGTCAAAATAGTAAAATACATCAAATAAAAATTAAAAAGGAAGAAAATTAAGAGACCACTCGAAAAGTTTCTCTGATTACTATTTATATGTACGCATTTGAGTAAAACTTGATTTTTGTTGATCAACTGCAAATGCTTGAAAATAATTCCTGAGAGTTACAGTAAATGACAAAAACGTATTTATCTATAGGAATCACAAGTCAAAACTAGTTGAAAGGAATATGTTAGCCTTTAGGTTATCTATAAACATGTATGCTCCAAAACAAAATGTACATTTACAAGATATATGTATTCAGAACGTACAGTCTTGCTACTGCCAATGTGGATCAATAGTTTTGATGACATCACTCTATTGTTCAGCTTCTCATCAGATTTTAGCCAATGAAATGCTGTCTAGATTCTGAAGTTTCCCTTCCACTACACTACAAATACACACTAAAGCTCCTGCTGAAATTGGTCAATGTTTTCTATTTGGCGAATAGAACTATACTGTAAGGTATCATAAACACTATAGTCAGTACAGACCTAATAACACATCAGACCTATCTGAAGTGTACACAAAATTCGATATTTTTAAGTAATATGGAGGAGTATCAGCTAGACGGACTCAGATAAAAACTAAACACCAATAAAAGTGGGAGGAGCTTCCCTGTATGCCCCGCCCCATTGTTTACAATTATGTCAACACACTGAATAACAATGTGCTTGTGTTTTTAAACAATGTAATTAACACGTAATAACATATTAACACTTAACACATCTTCACATATAAAGTCCTAAAATAATCAAAATGATTTACAATCGTCAAATAATCCAAATAAAAAGTTCAAAATTATATACTGAATAAAAACAACTCACATGAAATACACAGAACAGCACCCATCAGGTATTTTGACTGTCAAAAATCAGGATTGAAGATCTTTCCAAAAGCAGCAGATGAAAAGGTTTGCCTTCCAAATAGCATATGGAAAGAGAAAATCTGGGATAGAGGACTTCTTGGAACTGTTCAGGCTCAGTGACAATGTGACGTTTTCTTGTTCTTTTCAAGTGGAAGTGTTTTTTTTTTTTTTTGTTCTTCTAAGGGAGATCATATGTGTGTGTGTTTTTGGGAGGTGATGAGGACGGGAAAGCAGAAAAGGGAGGGAACAAAAAGTGTATTCAAACGACTCCTCTGCTGACAGCAATTTTTCATCACATTAGTGAAATCTGGAAAGAGTTATTACATATATACATTATATATATATATATATATATATATATATATATGCATTAATTGATCAAGTACCTATGAGAAATGTATTTTTACAGTATTGATTAACCTATATTACATTAGCTAATGTTAATAATGTTCATTTTAGAAGTAGATTAGTAATTAAGTAAGATTAATCAGTACTGCAGAGGTTTTGTTAATTGCACGTGTTAACAAACTGTATGTCTGTTAAAACTATATTTATAAAATCAAATAAAAAAATAAATCATACTGAAATGAGAACTTTCAAATCGATATCCATGCATACTTACCGCATTCCTAAAAAATATCTACCAAAACAACAAATTTACTTACCACCAATGAGCAATAATTTAGCATTTATAAAAAAAAAAATGTTTTATTACTAGTGAATTTATGTTTCATTGTCTAAAATGTTACCAATGCATAATTAAAAAAAAAAAAAGAGCTCTGAAATATGGAAAAAGAACAGTATTTGAGGAGGTCCATTTGTTCAGCTGGGGGCTTTTTTTGGTGAGTGTGTAGGCCTGGTTTCTATGAACCTTCAGTTCCTTTAAACTCTCATGTCTCTCCTCTCCGGCCTGCTGTGGGAAAACGCGTAACAAATATGTCCTCCACTTGAGATAAAGCTGATCACTGGAGGTAAACGGCGAGCGGGTGTTGATCTGTCCGGGAAGGATTGTGGGTCAATGGAACGGAGAACTGAATTCAGAGGCTTGGATGAACATGACATTTAGCAGATAAAGGCTCTCTAGTGGGTTAACACCCGTTCTTGTACCTCTGATTGCCCCGAGAAGCCCTCTTTAAGGCCCTGGCATCCATCCCGATAGCATGACCCAAAGCGGCTTGTGTTTCGGTCAGGCTTGCAGATTGGCGACAAGGAGGTTTCAAAGGAGACATGCACTTGTCTAAAATCTACTCTTAAGGGTAGAGGTGTTAGGAAAACCCTCTGGGATTATCGTTGGATATGCAAAATATTAAAAAGACCAGTTCAAACAGTAGTCACAAATGATACGCACAGGGATGTAATACCTGCTGACAGTAGATTAGTAATGAGATACTCCGTTCAGACAGCTGGCAGGCATACAGTTGGGCACAAGCTTGGTATGGAGGAATTCTGGGAAACTCTTCTGGGGAAAATTAAAAACAATTTAGTTCAGCTTCTCCAAAGATCTTATTAAGTTTGCAACATTAGTAGGTTTCTCTAGCATTAATTATTATTAAAATTATTAAAAACCATATTTTGTGTTTTCTGTTTATTTACGGTTGTGAATTGCATTGTGTGATGTTGATCTTTGGTCTTTCAACTTTTGATGGTAAAAATTCAACTCTGCAGTTTAACAAAGTGACTTTTATTGACATCTTAGTAGTTTGAAACAAGATATTGTTTAAGAAATAATATACAGAGAAATAAGTTTGTAAAATAACAGAAAATGTACTGGCAGCTTATTACCAGGTTTTTGCAGCATAATACACAACATTAACCCAGACAATATATCAACTTCAACTTTTAAAAATGTTATTAAAGGTGACTTTTTCAAATTTTCAAGGTTAAATGTTGTTGGAAGAAAGATCAAGGTCTCATAATGCAATTCAACAGTCTAAATAAGTGGAAAAAAAACACAAAATATGGAAATATGTTTTTTTTACAGTGTAAGACAACAACAGTGATATTTTTTTTCCTTATTTTTAAGTACATCTAAGCTTGTATTAAACATACTATGTATGTGGGACTCTTATTTTGAAAAAGGGAGAGGGAGGAAGAGTAAATGAGCTTTCTGTCAGACAGGCAGCCATGCGCCTCATCTGTTTACAGCTCGTCAGAATGCAAAATGCAGGATATACGGATTATACATTTATTCGACACCACCCTGGAGAGGCATAATGTCTGCTTAAATGTATCTTTTGTTAGGTGTATATTGTGGAATTTGCAGAGTATACTTGTAATAAGGCAACAAACAAACAAACTGCTGAGTATAACTGTTTGATGCATGCTTATGCATCGTGTCATATCACTCAGCTCATACTGTGATTTTACTTGAGTGAAAGGAAGCCAGTAAACTTTATTAAACATATCTGTTTATGCAGAGAGGTTTAAATGAATTCATATGTGTGTTTTCAAGCTTCACATGTCTACTGTAAATACATCTCTGTCTGTCCCTTTATATTAATAATAATAATTACAAGTTAGACTATATTTTATTCACAACACATAACTCAGGAGCAGTAACTGAGGAGCAAATGTAGTTGCCTACTAACGTAAACCTCTTCTTCACTTTAGCTGAAACGATTGTCATTTGACATGGCATCTACACAGTATGTTCAAATATTTTTTGGCAAATGAAGTCACTATCAATCAGTGTGTTATGAATTTTTTCTCTCATTTTAGAAATGTCAATTCCTGTGCATAATTCTGATGATGCTTACAAAAAAAGCCATGAGATCGTTAAACAAAAGGGAAAAGAAAAGGCGATAAAAGAGTGAGTGATGGCGATGGTATTTCAAGCAGCAGAAGGCCACTGTCAACACGTTTGCCTGGCTTTAAATAAATAGGGTAATAAATAGATCGATCACTCGCGGCCTAACAGATGCATGTCACTTTAAAGCAATCGAACAAAAAACACCAGCACACATTACCTCATTACTCAAGACTGACCCCTGCAAGGGAATGTTTGTGTCTGTTTGCGTTGGCCCAATTTTCGATATAATACTGTTATGTAGGAAACAGCAGAAGATCAAGGTTTAGTCCTATTTGAAGTTAACCATAAGTACAAGAGCATTTTTTTAACCTATTTTATTTCATTTTTATGTGTAAATAAAATATTTATTAATATTTTTATTAATGTGTAGAAAGGTGGAGAAGGAAGTATTATGAATTGAGAGAGTTGTTATTATTTAACTATTTATAATTTTTGTATTTTATTACAACTTTATTACTTTTACACTGAAAAAAAATGGTTCATTGGATTTACAATTTTTTTTTTTTATGTAAGTGGTTGTAAACAATTTATATGGGCTGAATTTAAACAAACAAATTAAGTTGAACATTACTAAATTCAATTTGTTTGTCTAAAATCAGCCTATATAAATTGTTTGCAACCACTTGCTTAAAAAAAAAAAGTAAATCCAATGAACCATAATTTTCAGTGTACTTTAATTTCATTTAAAATAATAAAAATGTTTATATTTTACTATCCTTCAGTGAAACAAATAGTAAAAGATTCAATTAAATGAATCAAGTTCACCCACTGCCCAGAGCAATCAGCACATATTTACAGTACAAAACAAAATGTGGTCGAGTGGCCTTATAAAGCGAAGATGTCACATCCATATTTAGACCCCAAGTGACTCCTAACACACAGCTGTTATAAAACACAAATTTGTTGGATAATCCCGCAAAGCCTGGGATGGACAGAGCAGAGCATTGCTGGTCCCGTCAGAGCTCATAAAACAAATACCAGCAGGAGTGAGACGGCAGTCCATCGTGAGGTGCAGTTATATTTAGGTAAAGACATGAAAGAGGCTGATCCCTTAACAAAATAACAGGCAGAGGCGCTAATCTCCAGCCGAGGAGTCAATATTGTTGATGCCTGGTGATGTATGAGTGAGAGGCATCAACCGCTGCGGCTAAGACAACTTTCTGTTGTGCTTTATTCCTCATATGGAGGCAGTTTTCATGCTGTCAGGAGGATCTGTCACTCACTTTGAGCCCTTGATAGGGTGTCAATCTATTTCATACAGTGTGTGGAGTGTGGAGATCCTCTGCGCTCCTGATCTTTCAAAGCTGCTTTCAAATTTATTGCAGAAAACTTGTTTGGCTTCTAGCTTTAGATGATTGAGCACATAAAAATAAGAAACAAAATTGGAATCATAACTTTTTTCATCTATGTTGTTTTTGAATCAAGTAAAATTCACATAAATTTATATTTATGAATCTTTTTAAAAGGGTTTGAATGATTTCTGTAATTTAATTAAACAGCATATACTGTAAAAGATTATATGACCAATTAGTCATGACAACATATGTTTTTAGTTCATTGTAATGTATTAAACTAATTAGTAATAATAATAAGTTACGCAAGCTGTTTTAAGTCAGGTTAACATAATATAAGTTCAATGGAGTCATAAGGTTGATTTTATTCAGCTTAAGAATTTAAGGCAACCAGTATTTTTTACAGTGTATACTGTATGTTTTAGGAAGAGAAATGAAACAGTAAATATGTTTTAAAAATATAAATAAAAATCATTTACTTTAACTTGACAATAAAACAGCTAAAACTGGAACAAATCTTTTAAACAGTTTATGAAAATAAAATAAATTGAATTCAAAATTACAACAAATTCAGTACATTGGCCTTTCATTCATTCATTCATTTTCTTTTCGGCTTAGTCCCTTTATAAATCTGGGGTCGCCACAGCGGGATGAACCGCCAACTTATCCAGCATATGTTTTACGCAGCGGATGCCCTTCCAGCCGCAACCCATCTCTGGGAAACATCCATACACACTCATTCACACACATACACTACGGACAATTTTAGCTTACCCAATTCACCTATACCGCATGTCTTTGGACTTGTGGGGGAAACCGGAGCACCCGGAGGAAACCCACGCGAACACGTGGAGAACATGCAAACTCCACACAGAAATGCCAACTGACCCAGCCGAGGCTCGAACCAGCGACCTTCTTGCTGTGAGGCGAACGTGCTACCCACTGCGCCACCGCGTCGCCCTACATTGGCCTTTCATTTTAGTTATATAAGTTAAATAAAATAATTTGATTTTCAAAAGCAAGGTCATTTTAACATTTACTAAGAAAAAAAAATTACAATTAACACATTTATTTAAAAAATATTAATCAAACTTATATATTATTCAAAAGATTTAAATGTTTGAAATAAAACGTTTTAATTGTATTTTTTTATTATTAATTAAATGAAGTAATAAAAAATGTTTTGTAGGTTTAGATGATGGGGGCTTGAAAATGCACTGCACAGGAACAGAGAAAGTGGAAATGAACATACAGTAGGTGTGTGTGTGTGTGTGTGTGTGTGTGTGTGTGTGTGT